>ML660770.1:19064016-19534454 GCA_007570785.1 Antilocapra americana
GGTTTTGGAATTAGGGTGATGGAGGCCTCATAGAATGAGTTTGGAAGTTTACCTTCGTCTGCAATTTTCTGGAAGAGTTTGAGTAGAATAGGTGTTAGCTCTTCTCTAAATTTTTGGTAGAATTCAGCTGTGAAGCCATCTGGTCCTGGGATTCCCTTAGTTTTTTTCCTAGAGTTTTCCCAGGTGGCACAATGGTAAAGGATTTGCCTGCCATTGCAGGAGATGGGGGGTTCAATCCCTGGGTTGGGATTGAGGAAATGGCAACCCACTCCAATATTCCTGCCTGGAAAATTCCATGGACAGAGGAGCCTGGTGGGCTACATACAGTCTATGGTTGTGAAGAGTTGGACACAACTGAGTGATTAAGCACACACACAAGGGAGTTACTAGGCTAACCAGTATGTATATATTTTTCCACCTTTGTTCCCCACCCCACCCCACCCCCCGCCATAGGTACCAATAAGACAGCTGTTTATAATGAGAGCTCTCTAAAATTTTACCAGTTCAGAAGTTTCTCTAATTGAAAGGATTCATCATCTGGCCATTAATGAGATATCTAAATAGTGATTCGAATTAATAAGATGCAAGAGGTATTCCCACAAGAGAGTGAGAATACCTGCCTCCTAAACAGGATCTGTGGTGTGTAACCAAAACAGCTTCCGTGACAGGCTGCTGTGAGATACAGCAGGCCCTAGTTCCGGGGACCTCCCCCCACCCTCACCTCACTACCCGCCACCCTCCACAAGCCAGGAAAGTCCCGCAGGCACCAAGAGATGGACCATCCAGGGAAGATGCGCAGTTTAAACTGACCAAACATTGACTGCCAGCGCTGTAACAAAGAACTGCCTGTATAAAAGCAGCTGTGATCTGGAGCGCGGGGCTCTTGTCGGATTCCACTGCATGGATGAGACTTGCGCCCTAGCCCAGCTAGCAATAAACCCCTTTATGCTTTTGCTTTGCTGTGTGGACTTGGTCTCTTCAGGGGCTTGGGACCCGGTGTTTGGACTTAACAGATCCAGAAATTTTATTCTGAAAAATGGTCTAAGAAAGTAAAGGTCATTTTTGCACAGGTTGACTCAATGAAGGTTAAGATGGCAAAAAGCCCCTGAGCGTTGGCTAAGAATATCAGTCTGTTAGACTGACAGCCAAATGTACACCATGTGTATACCTTCCAAATGGCAAAGAGCAAGTTGTCAAAACACACACACACACCTAAAAAGTTCAGGTAGAGCATTTACATCTCAAAGGCACAGGGAGAGAAATGCAGGTTCCTCCTAGAACACCTTTTGTTTAAGGTCAGAATTCTTAAAAGATGTTTTATCAAGTCAGCTTTCTCTAACTTAACTATGTACACAACTGTTTACTGATCCAGCAGGTGACTTTATCTGCCATATGTATTATATTTTACAAAAGTATGATTATTTTAAGAAATTCAAACTAGTTACAAAAGATTACAATTTACAAAAATAAAACCCCCTTACTCCCATCCCTCAGAGAAAATCATTGTTGATAAATGTTTTGTTGAATGTGTAATGCACGTATGTATATATTTATATCTACAAATATTAAAAGAAATCACACTGTACACATAGCTATATACATACACATTTATATTTACACATAATTTTATTTTTACATTTACACATAAATACAGCACATTGAGTGAAATTTTATTTTGCTGATACAGATTGACCCAATTCCATACTGATTAGATTTAAATAATCTTTGAGCAGATTTTCACCAATACCAATATTACTTGCATGGTTCTACTTGCATGTTTGTATATTTGTCTGATTTTTCTCTTCTCCTCATACCTACATGTAATTTTTTGTAAAACCAGCAGTTTCTAACTTCAAAATATATTTATTTTCACCATGTTCACATTCATTTTTATCACCTGAAGTCCAAGCCACTCTCCTACAAACCTCCCAATCATTCACCCACCTTTGTTTCTTTTCTTTAGTTTCACTTGCAGCACCAGGATGACAGAAGAGCCTGAGAAACCTCTGTCTTCTGTTCCTCAAAGTTTCTCTATCTCAGCACTATTGCCATTACAAACTGGATGATTCTTGGTGACTATTCTAAACTTTGTAGGATATTTGGCAATATCCCTGGCTTCTATCCTTTAATATCAATACCAGGACACCTGTTGTGATACCATAACTTACTCCAGACATTGCCAAATTGTCTCTGATTGAAAACCACTCTAAGCATACTACTTCACATTCTGATAAAACGTCACTTCTTTACTAACCTGCCCCAATTAAATATCCCTTCATTCTGCCTTTGTTTGTTCTGGTTTGGCACCCTGGCCTCCTTGCTTTTTTACATCAATCCCTCTTTTCTTTTGTGCTTGCTTTTCCATCTGTCTTAAATGCTGTCACCCAAATCAATTCTTGGTTACTTTCTCACTTCATTGGTGTCTGCTAAAGTGTCATTAGAGAAGACTTCCCTGGTTACCCAGTATAAAGAATCCTTTCAATTTCAGTCATTCTCTCTTTATCCCTACTTTTTAAAATGTAATTGTTCTTATCTTATATTTTTAAATAGAAATATCTGCTTTACATTTGCCTCTTTCATATACATTAAAATCAAGGAAGAGGTAGACTCACAATAGAACTAGATGGGTTTCCTTTGTAGCTCAGTGATAAAGAATCTGCCTGCAATGCAGGAGACCCCAGTTCAATTCCTGGGGTGGAAAGATCCCCTGGAGATTGGAAAGGCTACCCACTCTATATTCTTGAGCTTCCCTGGTGGCTCAGCTGGTATAATAGCATTTAATATTGCTAAAAATGAATTGTCATGATGAACATGAGCTCAAGTTCAAAGGATTCAACCAAAAACTAAGATAAAGGGTGTGTGTTGGGGAAAGAGAGAGAGAGGTCACACAAGAATGTGGCAAAATTGGTAAACTATGAGTGCATTTACATGAAATATATGCAGATATTCTTTGTATCAGTCTTTCAGTTTCTCTGTAGATTTAAAAATTTAACAAAAAATTTTGGAGAGCAATAAGCTATCATTTAAATATTTATTTTTGTATGTCCTCCCACCTACTGTATAGTACATTTTTTTCTTTAAAAGTTACTTTGACTCCTTTTCATTCTCTTCCAAAGACAGTAGTATTAACTTTTTTAGTTTGACCCAATTCATATGACAACTGAACCAGAACAATTTGTAATTCTGATTACCTATGCATGTGATTAATAGCAGTACCTAAAGAAGCTCTATAGAGAATGTTCTGAATTTTGATCTCTGATCTTAAAGTCATAACATAATTCTTTTCCCCAATTTAACTCTAAAACATTGATTAACTCTGCTACTGACACTTTGGAGGAATTTCATTCACTTTTATGTATACACAACAAAGAGAAATTATATCTATTATAGTAAATTACCACTAAGAGAATCAAAACAGTTTATTCACTTATTAAAAATACTTATTAGTGGCTGGAGAAAAGATGGCAGAGTAGAAGGACTTGAGCTTACCTCCTCTCAAGAAAACATGAAAGTCACAACTAACTCCCTAAAAAACATTAACAAAAATGACTCAAACTTTCCAAAAGGAAAAAGCTATCCAGCACCCAAAGAAAGAAGTCACAACAAGGAGATAGGAAGGGTGTTTTTGAAATATAATCAAATCCCATACCCATCAGGTGGGTGACCAAGAAGCTGGAAAAGAGTTACACTGCAGAAGTTCTTCCATAGGAGTGAGAGTTCTGAGTCCCACATCAGGCTCCCCAGCCAGGGGATCTGGCATTGGAAAGATGAACCCTAAGAGCAATTGTCTTGGAAAGCAAGTGGAATTTGAGCTCCACAGAAATGTAGGAAACAGAGACTCCACTTTCAAAGGGTGCACACAATTTTCAGGTGTACTAGGATCTAGAGCAAAGCAGTAACTCCACTGGAACCAGGAACAGACCTACCTGTAGGTCTTGAAAGATCTCCTGGGGAAGTGGAGGTCCACTGTGACTCACAGTTGGAGCAAGAAGACTAGCAGCAGACACCCCACAGAATACTCATCAGGATGAGGTCTTCCAGAGATTGCCATTTTGGCACCAAGACTTGGCTCCATCCAGCAGTCTTCAGCATTGGAATGACTCAGGCCAAACAACCTACAGGGTGGGAACAACCTATCAGAAGATGGACAAAGTCCTCCTATAAACACATCCCTTGCCATGACCCTGCTGACCAGAGGGAAAAGACCCAGGTCTACCCACCAGGGGGCAGGCACCCATCCATCCCACTAGGAAGCCTGCACAACCCCCTGAACCAACCTCACCCACCAGGGGCAGACACCAGAACCAAGAAGAATTACAGTCCTACAGGCTGGGGAAAGGTGATCACAGACTTAGAAAGTCAGACAACATGAGATGACAGAGAAAGATTAATATGTACCAGATAAAAGAACAAGGTAAAACCCCAAAAGAACAACTAAGGGAAGGGGAGATACCTTAAAAAAATTCAGAGTAATGATAGTAAAGGTAGTCTAAGAAATGATTAATAAAGAACTGGAATCTTTGAAGAACAAACAGATGAACTGTAGAATAACTAAAATGACCAATACACTAGAAGGTATCAGTAGCAGAATAAACGAGAGAGAAGAACAAACAAGTGAGCTAGAAGACAGAGTAGTAGAAGTCACTGTTGAACAGAAGACAGAAAGAATGAAATGATGAGAGTCTAAGAGACTTCTGGTACAACATTAAATGCACCAACATTTGCATTATAGAAATCCCAGAAGGAGAAGGGAGAAAGAGCCTGAGAAAGAATTTCAAGAGCTAATAGACAAAAGCTTCCATAAAATGTAAAACACTCAAGTTCAGGAAGCATAGAGAGTCTCATATAGGATAAACCCAAGAAGAACACACAGAGAAACATATTAAACTGGTAAAAATTAAACACAAAGAGAAAATATTGAAAGCAACAAAGGAAAAGTAACAGAGAGCATACAAGGGAATTCCCATGAGGTTATCAGTGGATTTTTAAACAGAAACTCTAAAGGCCTGTAGGGAGTAGCATGATATATTTAAAGTACTGAAAGGGAAAAACTAAAACCAAGAATATTCTACTCAGCAAGGCTCTCATTCATAGTCAACAAAAAAATCAAAAGATTTTTAGATAAGCAAAAGCTAAGAGAATTCAGCACTACCAAACAAACTTACAGCTAGTGCTAACGGAACTTCTCTAGACATAAATAAAAAGGCCATAACTAGAAATGAGAAAATTATGAATGGGAAAGCTCACTGGTAAAGGCAAACACACAGTAAATGTAGGAAATCATCTGCACACAAGTATGATATCAAAACTAGCCATCAGAGAAGAGGAGAGTACAAAAGCAGGATATCAGAAATACATTTAAAATTAAGAGACCAACAATTTAAAACAATCTTGTATAAAAAGAGACTGCTATATCAAAACCTAATGGTAACTTCAAACAAAATCTATAATAGATACACAAAAAGGAAAAAGCAATCCAACTACACTAATGGTACTCACAAATCACACAAGAAGAGAATAAAAGATGAAGGAAAGAAAAACAACCTACACAAACGAATCGAAGACAATTAACAAGATGGCAATAAAAACATACATATCAATAATTACCTTAAATGTAAATGGATTAAATCCAAAAGACATAGACAGGCTGAATGGATACAAAACAAGATCTGGAAATGTTGTCTTCAAGAGACCCACTTCAGATCTAGGGACAGACTGAAACTGAGAGGATGCAAATAGAAATGGAAAGAAATATGGGGTAGCAATACTCGTATAAGACAAAATAGACTTTAAAATAAAGACTGTTACAAGAGACAGAGACAAACACTACCTAGAGATCAAGAGATCAATCCAAAAAGAGTGTGTCACAATTGTAAATACATATGTACCTAACAAAGGTGTACCTCAATATATAAGGCAAAAGAAGAAACCAACAGTAACACAATAATAGTGGGGAACTTTAACACCCCACTTTCATCATTGGACAGATTGTCCAGATAGAAGATCAATAGGGAAACATGTCTTAAATGATATATTGGACTTAATTTATGGAACGTTCCGAATGAAAAGAGCAGAATACACCTTCTTCTGAAGTATACATGGAACATTCTCCAGTAGAGGTTATGCTGGACATCAAAGCAACCCTTGGTAATATATGAAAATTGAAATCATATCAAGCATCTTCTCTGATCACAATGCTATGAGATTAGAAATCAACTACAAAAAATATTCTGTAAAAAGCACAAACACATGGAGGCTAAACAATATGTTACTAAACAACCCATGGATCACTGATGAAATTAAAGAGGAAATAAAAAAAAACCTAGAGACAAATGAAAACAAAAAAAGTGACAATCCAAAACCTATGGGACTCAGTAAAAGCAATTCTAAAAGGGAAGTTTAAAGCATATCATCTTACCTCAGGAAACAAGGAAAATCTCAAAAACCTTAACATTATGCCTACAGCATCTAGAGAAAGATGAAAAAACAAAACCCAAAGCTAGCAGAAGGAACAAAATCATAAACATCAGAGTAGAAATAAATGAAATAGAGATCAAGTAACCCACTCTTGTATTTTTTCCAGGAGAATCCTGTGGATGGAGGAACCTGGTGGGCTGCCATCTATGGGGTCGCACAGAGGCAGACATGACTGAAGCGACTTAGCAGCAGCAGCAGAAACAATTTAAAAAGAGCAATTAAACTAAAACCTGGTTCTTTGAATATAAAAAACAAAAAGACAGTACAACTAGAAATGAAAAAGGAGAAATATAACTGACAACAGAAAAATACAAAGGATCATTTGACACTACTGCAAGCAGCTATATGCCAACCTGGATGACAATCTGGAAGAAATGGACAAATTCTTAGAAAAGCATAATCTTCTGAGACTGAACCAGAAAGAAACAGAAACTATGAACAAATGCATCACAAGTATTGAAACTGAAACTGTGATTGAAAAACTCCCCCAAAACAAAAGTCCAGGACCGATGGCTTCATGCAAGCATTCTATTAAATGTGGTAAAGAATCTACCTGCCGATGCAGGATATGAGGTTTCAGTCTCTAGGTTGGAAAGACCCCCTGGAGAAGGAAATGGCAACACATTCCAGGATTCTTGCCTGGAAAATTCCATGGACAGAAGAGCTTGGTGGTCTACAGTCCATGAGGTCACAGAATCAGATATGACTTAGCAACTAAACAACAAAAAAATTAAACATGTGGAGAAGAGTTAACAACTACCCTTTTGAAACTATCTGAAAAAAATGCAGAGAAACTCATTCTATGAGGCCATAATACTTTGATACCAAAATCAGACAAGGATCTTGCAAAAAAAGAAAACTATAAGCCAATATCACTAGTGAACCCAAATGCAGAAATCCTCAACAAAATACTAGCAAACTGAATCTAACAATAAATTTAAAGGATCATTTACTATGATCAAGTAGGATTTATCCCAGGGATGCAATGATTTTTCAGCATCTATAAATCAGTGTGATATACCACATTAACAAATTGAACCATATCATCATCTCCAATAGATACAGAAAAAGCTTTTGACAATATTTAACACTCATTTATGATAACTCTCCAGGAAGTGGGCATAGAGGGAACCTACCTCATGTTGAGTTGATTAGCAGCTGACACTTCCTCCTTATGCATCTACACAAAATATTGTTTTTCCATTTTCTAATGTTCATCACTGACCAAACTTTCCTGTTACTTTGTCTTTTATCTAGATAATGGTGATACCATTGCTGAGGTTACATACCAGTCCTAACTCACCGGGAAATCATTTGGGATGATATTGTGTATTTTGCTAACTCTGAGAGCTATCTAATTCCTTTTGTTCCTAAGATTCTCTTTTCATCTTACTGTTTGTCAAGTGTCTCTAAAAAAATCACTAGTTTAGAGATATTTAGGGGAAAATGAAAAGAAATATATAACATGAGAACCCATTTGAATTAAGATTGATTTAAATTGGCCATAAAGAGTTCTGATTAATTAATTTAATGAACGTAGTAAATGCCATGCCTATTTTTCTTCTTAATTCTCTAAATCTCTTACTGTGAAAAAAAGGAGAGTAGCAACTTTAAAGATATTTTCTCTGTGGAAGTTGTCTTTGATCCTTATCACAAGGACTATCTTCTCATCCTACTTCTCCTTTTTCTGTTGGTACAGAATGTTTGTCAGCTACAGAAATTTTTAAAAAATTCTGCTTGCAGCAGCAAAATTGTTTATTTTAGCAGCAACATAACCTGATACTACTTCAGGGGAGATTAAGCACAGTGGAAAACCTAAGTACATTTCAGGCCCAAGCACAATCAATCCTTTTCTAAAAGCCATATAAAGCCAACATGTTTACTTGGGTAAAAAATGATGTAAAATTTTTTACTTCCAAAAAAATGCTAAACTGTTTATAGAAACTGAATTACTGTAAGTATAAAGAGTTCAAGAAGAAAGTGATCAACTCACTATTAACTTTTTCCTATTGCCTTTACTGTGTGAAGGTAAGCCAGTTATTTCTGCCAAAATAACTAACAAGCTTAAATTAGTCACAGGGAAATGAAGAATATACAGGCTATATTTTAAATCAAAAAAGTTGGATTCTAATGTCTGGTGAATGACATTGATTATTAAATGATCTGAATCTCAGTTTACTCTTCTATAAAGTCAGGGAGGGTTATTATAAGGTTAAAGACAACGTATAACAATTAAATGTGATAGCCTTGGTGGCATGTAAGAATATTCAACATGATGCTTGTCTCACAGTAAACACTCACTAAAAGTTCATGTGCTCATACATATTTTTTCAAAGGTTTATTAATTTTTCTACTTTCATGAATATTAGTAACTTATGATATTAGCAACTTTCTTGGCTTTGGAACTTAGTAATAACTTCACAGCAATAGTGATTTTCATGGCTATAGCAGGACATAGTAAGTAATAGCAGAAGAAATTAGTGAATTTTCTAACTAGCAATGCAGAGCATCTAAAACTAATATCACTAATGAGACTAGTCAAAACTGTAATTGATTTTTTCCTTTTCCCTTTTTTAAAAAAAGAATAAATTCCCTTAGCAAATGACTGCTTATTATTACTGATGTTTTAAGACATTTATTATCTTTGGGGAGAAGAGGTACAAAGGGATGACTATTAATGATTCTTTCTGTCTCAAAATATGCTATGTTACTGAATCAGTTAAATTTTTATGATATGAACTGCATCTTGCTTTTCCTGATTCTTATGCTTTTGACAGTACCTATAAAAATTTCAGTTTACTCAACCTCACAGAATATGATAAGCATCATACACCTCATTTGTGTGTGTCCCTGTATGTTCAGGTTCATGGTAGAATGGACCAAAATGCTTCATAGTCAGAATTATATAAATGGATTTCCTGGAACCTCATTTTTAAATAAGTATACACGGCTATTATAATAAATCTCACTCTATTTACAGTGAAATTTTATAGCCAAATCAAACAATAAAATACATACTTATACTTGTTTTATCAGAGAAGACAATGGCACCCCACTCGAGTACTCTTGCCTGGAAAATCCCACAGATGGAGGAGTCAGGTAGCCTGCAGTCCATGGGGTCGCTAAGAGTCCAACACGAGTGAGCGACCTTCACTTTCATTTTTCACTTTCATGCATTGGAGAAGGAAATGGCAACCCACTCCAGTGTTCATGCCTGGAAAATCCCAGGGACGGGGGAGCCTGGTGGGCTGCTGTATATGGGGTCTCATAGAGGCGAACACGACTGAAGCAACTTAGCAGCAGCAGCAGCATACTTGTTTTATATAGCCTACATAAGTGAAGTTTTCTTTTATTATGTTATTTTTTTAAAAAACTATGAATGATTTTCACTCTTTCTGCAGGAAAGAAAGAAAAAACTATAGGACTTCTTTATATGTGAGACTGAGTTTACTGTTGTTTTTGCCACTATGTGCTAACTGGTTTTTGCATTCTCTCAAACTCCTCCAGAAAATGGAGGAGGAAAATACTGTTGGATTGCCTCTTTATTTCTCCCTATATATAATAAACCAAATCATGAAAAATTTTATAACAGAAAGAGAACAGCAAGGCTATGAGTTACAATGAAAATATGACCAAAAATAGAATTTAATTTGATAGTAACTTTTAGTTCTATTTCATATTAATTTTGATGTAAGGCAATTAGAGATTTTATACTTTAAATATCTATTTTAACATATATTATCTCTATTACTAAAAATTTCTTAGACTTGATGTTAAAATATTAACTTTCCAATACAAAACTCAAATAACTAGGTCAGCAATATGTGAACTGTGAACATCCAGATGTTCAAGCTGATGTTAGAAAAGGCAGAGGAACCAGAGATCAAATTGCCAACATCTGCTGGATCATTGAAAAAGCAAGAGAGTTCCAGAAAAACATCTATTTCTGCTTTATTGACTATGCCAAAGCCTTTGACTGTGTGGGTCACAATAAACTGTGGAAAATTCTGAGAAAGAGATGGGAATACTAGACCATCTGACCTGCCTCTTGAGAAACCTGTATGCAGGTCAGGAAGCAACAGTTAGAACTGGACATGGAACAACAGACTGGTTCCAAATTGGGAAAGGAGTATGTCAAGGCTGTATATTGTCACCCTGCTTATTTAACTTATATGCAGAGTACATCATGAGAAACGCTGGGCTGGAAGAAGTACAAGCTGGAATCAAGACTGCTGGGAGAAATATCAATAACCTCAGATATGCAGATGATACCACCCTTATGGCAGAAAGTGAAGAGGACCTAAAAAGCCTCTTACTGAAAGTGAAAGAGGAGAGTGAAAAAGTTGGCTTAAGGCTCAACATTAACCAAACTAAGATCATTGCATCTGGTCCCATCACTTCATGGGAAATAGATGGGGAAACGGTGGAAACAGTGTCAGACTTTTTTTGGACTCCAGAATCACTGTAGATGGTGATTGCAGTCATGAAATTAAAAGACGCTTACTTCTTGGGAGCAAAATTTTGGCCAGCCTGGATAGCATATTGAAAAGCAGAGACATTACTTTGTCAACAAAGGTCCATCTAGTCAGGGCTATGGTTTTTCCGTAATCATGTATGGATGTGAGAGTTGGACAGTGAAAAAGGCTGAGCACCAAAGAATTGATGCTTTTGAACTGTGGTGTTGGAGAAGACTCTTGAGAGGCCCTTGGACTGCCAGGAGATCCAACAAGTCCATCCTAAAGGAGATCAGTCCTGGGTGTTCATTGGAAGGACTGATGTTGAAACTGAAACTCTAATACTTTTGTCACCTCATGTGAAGTGTTGACTCATTGGAAAAGACCCTGATGCTGGGAAGGATTAGGGACAGGAGGAGTAGGGGACGACAGAGGATGAGAAGACTGGATGGCATCACCAACTCGATGGACATGAATTTGGGTGCACTCGGGGAGTTGGTGATGGACAGGGAGGCCTGGCGTGCTGCAGTTCATGGGATCACAGAGTCGGACATGAAGGAGCGACTGAACTGAACTGAACTGAAGAGAGAGGAAAAGGGGAATCACTGTTTAATGCATATAGAGTTTCGGTTTGCAAGAGGAGAAAGAAAAGCTCTGGAAATCAGTTGTACAGCAACATGAATACACATTACACTTCTGAACTGAACACTTATAAATGGTTAAGATGGTAAAATTGACTCACTGTTATTCTCATAGTTCATCTCAAACTTATGTTCATTATGAAATGCTACTCTATTTTGCATGAAATTCTATACAGTTTTTCAATTCTGAAATTATACTTTTTATCCAGATTGGATAAGGGGAGTACTTCAGATGGAACTTTTAAGGAGATGCCGAAAAACCTAATAGTCAAGATAAATAATATTTTAATTCATCATTTTAAAAAATCAAAATTCCATGAGGAATAGAATATCAAAATTTAATACAGACCGGATCAGTAAAAGTGCCATGTCAAGATAGACTGGGGCCTGGGGCAAATGAAAAACTCAATAATACTCATTCAAGGTTAAACCTTTTTGTCTCCTCCCACTGTCAGATGATCTTGCCATAATCTTACCAATAAGACTGAATTCATCTGATCTAACCTCCATTGCATTTCCTCCTCTTTACCTCAGAGCTGTCAGAATTTCAGTTTTCCTTTACTCCTGTCTCTGAGGTGTTCTCCATGCTGGTATTTGGTATATTTGAACTCATCTTATTTCCACTATATGTTCCCTGATATTTTTTTATTGATAGTACAACCACACTCCCAGATACTCAATATTCGATCTGTTACTATAACTCTACCGTCTCTGTCAACAGTTTTATCCATTAAATTGTAAATTCTAACTGTGGATTCTAACTCAGTTCCTCATTTCTATTTCAGCTGCCACTCTCTTTATTTGACACAACAGTTGTGTTTGCTACTACAATTTGTACCAGTTAAATACCATAGAAGTGCCTGTTTACTATGTCATGCCTTTGTGCAGTTCAAGCTCTGGAAGAAGTATTCTTTTTCTCTATACTTATGAACATTTTAGCCAGTTCCCTAGAGCCAGCCATTAAATCTTCAGTCATAAATAAAGCTAGAAATAATCACAACCTCTATGGAATTTTTATATCAGTCAGTTCAGCTCAGTTCAGTTGCTCACTCTTGTCAGACTCTTTGCGACCCCATGGACTGCAGCACACTAGGCCTCACTGTCCATCACCAACTCCTGGAGTTTACTCAGACTCATGTCCATTGGGTCGGTGATGCCATCCAACCATCATCCTCAGCTGGTAAAGAATCCGCCTGCAATGTGGAAGACCTGGGTTCAATCCCTGGGTTGGGAAGATCCCCTGGAGAAGAGAAAGGCTACTGACTCTAGTATTCTGGCCTGGTATCAGTCCCATGTGATTTAAGTCCCTAGTTTTGATCTTATTAATGAAATGTTTCTCATCTGTTACAAGTTGTTAGCTCCCAGAAAGCAAGGTCAATGTATGTAGTTTCAATACCAAGCAGAATGTGAAATTGTGTGAGTGTGCAATGACTGAACAAATAATTACTTTGAATCTCCTAATCTAGCAATTTCCCCATATTATACAACACTAGCCACTTAAATGCTGTTGGCCTGGAGGAAAAAACAGAGGTTCATGAAAGTCACAAACAAAATGTCTCTCTAGGGAATTGAACATTTTTTATTTGTTCACAGGTTAGGTATTTAAAATGTTTAAAATGTTCAACATATTCTCAGCCCTTAGGAAACCACTAGAGTGCAACCAAATACACTAACACTGTCATCTTGAAATAGAGTATATATTTTTCAAGCTTAGGATAACTATTACCTCAAATGTGCTTCTGAGAAGACCAGATAATTTACACATTAATTAAACTCAATAATACTCTTAACTGAAATCATCATTTGGAAAGAATAGTACCTCATAATATCCACCAGCATATCCATACAAAATGAAAATATCTTTACATTCTACAGTAATAAGTGGGCTTATATTACAGTTGAAGAAATAGCTTTTCTAATTTACCAGATATTCCAGGGGAAAAATTTGCTCCTAAAAAAAGAGACCTCCAAAAAATGGCTAACAGACTTCTGAGTGCAGTTGTAAGAAACAGTCATTTGACAAGTGTTTATTGCATACCTACCCTGCTGAGAACTTGGAAAGTATTAGCAAAAAGTATTAAAGAGCATCATTGATCTTTATTGGAACAAAACTAGAAAAGAGAATTCTAGGAGAAAATATAGAGTAAACCAAAGCATAAATGTACATTTAAACAGAGCATCATTATGAAGGAAAAGAAGTGAATTTAGGAATTTAAGTACAATGGGTCAGTTCAGGTACTAGGTCACAATAAAAGTAAGCTGACAGATATTTAGGATTTCCAAATTTTATATACATTTCTTCATTTAAAAAGAATTTACTCATGCCAGGAGACATAGTGAGAGTCTTTTTGAACTAGAAGGTAAGGCTGTCTGGAAACCAGTAAGTGAGGAGTCAGAATCTAGATAGGGATAATATACTCTGATCACTGAAAGGTTATAGGGCTGCTTTTATCAAAGTGAGAATATAATTCAGGTGCTCCTGCTGGGGTTCTCTTATGACTTCCTGTCCCAATTATAACTGTGAATGAACACAAGCCTAAAAAACGTGTGGCTTCAGACTTTCCTCGTGCCACAGACGATAAGAATGTGCCTGCCAATGCAGGGGATACAAGTTCTATTCCTGGTCATGGAAGATTCCACATGTACTACAACTACTGAGCCCACACTCTAGAGCTCCAGAGAAGCAACTACTGAAGCCCCTGCACCCTAGATCCAGCATGCTGCAACTAAGGAAGCCCACATGACTATAGCCTATGCTCTGCAACAAGAGAAGCCGCTGCAATGAGAAACTCATGCGCAACAACAAAGAGTAACCCCCAGTTGCTGCAATTAGAGAAAGCCCATGCAAAGCAATGAAGACCCAGAGCAGTAAAAAACAAAAATAAATCAATAAATAATATTTTTTTAAATGTATGGCTTCAAAGGGCTCAGATGCTTCAGGAATATCAGTTTGGATCACACCACTAGGTAAGTTAATAAGGCATGCAAAGATAAAAGCTCAAGATGAGAAAGATAGACTCAGATGCCTAGAGGAAGGAAAACTAGTATCAGGTCCAAAACTAACTGCAATGACTGTATCCACAGTTCACTAAGGCTTCTAAGTTCACTCACTTTTCTAAGCTTTCCCTCAAGAAGAAAGATCCATGAAGATCTGCTCCATGTGAAAAGTGGAATTATGCTGCACAAGTTATGGACTGTGATACCCATGGAGATGTGCCACTCACACATCTTTTCAAGACAGCACTTTCTGTGATGAGCATAGTTATTCTCCAGCTGTAGCACATTCCATATCCTCTCGGCTACAGATCACAAATTGCCTTTGGCCAGTAAGTATAAAACTCCCTTCAATCATTCCCCTTCTTTCAGTGATTCCAGGTTTGCACTGCTTGATGACCAATGTCTGCAAATAACTGTTTCATGTATTTTGTTCAGTTTTTCAGTTGTTCTACACGGAAGAATAATTTCCATTCCAGTTATTGCTACTATGTTGGAAACAGAAATCCAGTGAACTTTTAATAATGTATTTAATGTTTCCTTAGAAATTATTTATGCCTAATGCACTCAAATTATAGTAGAGTAAAATACCCAATTAAGTCTAACTTTAGTTGCTTTGATTCAAAGGAAAATGCAAAGAAACTCTAAAACATTTCTTATCCATAAGCTAAGAATTAGATAAACATTATAATAAATTAGGACACACAAATCATTTTGTTATTGGAAGTAGTTTGGGTATATCCTGTTATTTAGTTAATGTATCTAAAAATATCCACAGGCTTAAAAGATACATAAATGCCTAAAATCACACATATATATTGATACCTTTCTAAGATATATATTAGACTTTTTAAGAAAACAACCTAATCAAATGGTCAACAAAATATCAGCCCCTGAAATTTTTTAAATGGACCACAATGGAACGAATGTTAAATGCAGCCCCAGGAAACTGCAATGTCATTAGATCATTAAATATTTATATGAGAAAAATTGCTCTGAAAGAAGTTTAAATGTCAACAATCTAATCACTATTTTTCAATGTTATGAGGTTTTCTGGTTTTAACTTTGTAAATATTTAACGGGGCTAATAACTAGACAAAATTTTGTATGAAAACTCTAATAATATAAATAAACAAAATCCCAAAGTCTTTCCAGTGATTTTTCTAATTTGGCAAATCTAGTTAGTAACCCAACTATAATCTTTGATCCCTTGTCTACGGCTCTTTCTACAATTATTATGCTGCCAAAAACATAAATAGCCAGTGAAACATATAACAAACATTCCCTTCTTTCCTCAGTAGTTCTTATGACCAGAACTGTAACTTAACGCATCTGCTTCTCATGACTTATCTCAAAGCAAATATTGTCTCAGCACAGTGGTAAAACATTAAACTTCCCCTTTCTTCTTACATCCAAGTGTTATTTCCAGTGACAAGACTATAATAAGCAAACAGAATGTAACTAAATTCTGGGGGAAAGGTCAGAAAAAATGAAGTTAAAGATAAACCTGTATCGTAGTGTTGAAGTGAAGTGAAGTGGAAGTCACTCAGTCGTGTCCAACCCTTTGTGATCCCATAGCCTATACAGTCCATGGAATTCTCCAGTCCAGAATCCTGGAGTGGGTAACTGGTCCCTTCTCTAGGGAATCCTCCCAACTCAGGGATCAAACCTGGATCTCCCACATTGCAGGTAGATTTTGTCCTAGCTGAGCTACCAGAGAAGACAAACTAAGGGATAATCTTGCTTCCCTGGGTGGCTCAGTGGTAAAGAATCCACCTACCAATGCAGGAGATATGGGTTTGATCCCCGGGTCAGAAAGATCCTCTGGAGAAGGAAATGGCAACCCACTCCAATATTCTTGCCTTGGAAATCCCATGGACAGAAAAACCCATGGTGGGTTACAGTCCATGGGATTCCAGAGTCAGACATGTCTTACTGACGAAACAACAATAAGAACAAAAGAATAATCTTGCTGTTACACAATATGGATAGAAGGAGTAAAAAGCTTGCAATCAAAGGGTACTTTTACACAAATAATAATGATAATTGCATTTTTTAAATTGGCATTAGAACCTTCTGACATTGTTTTTCAGTCACTAAGTTGTGTCCGACTCTTTGCAGCTCCATGAACTGCAACATGCCAGGCTTCCCTGTCCTTCACTGTCTAGATTACAATAAACTAAATTTCATTTTGAGTTAAACTTCATATTGAAAGCATTCTTACATTTGCCCATGATTAGATCTGTCAATATAGATGAAGACAGAAAGCTCAGTTCACTGTGTTCGTTTATTCAGCCTATTTCCTTATAGTGCTGTTGAAATAGCTCTTGAGCCATTCTGGATTAAAAATTACCTAAGCTGACCAAATGATCTAGTGATGAGATATGTTTTTACAACAAAGTTTATGAAGTCTATATACAAGTTTTCTTGGGTTTAATATTAAATTTTCTGTGTTTTTATCAACCTCTATGATTCCATTTTTCTTTACCTGACCAAAACAAGTAGGTAACAATGTGATTTTATCATAATTTTTAAATCATGGTTTCTTTGGAAGAAACAAGTATCAAAAACATGTTAAAAAGAAAAGCTATTCTGTCAGTGCAATTAAACTATGCTTCAGTTAATATTCACAAATAATTTAAATATATCTTTTATTACAACTTGTCTATACTGTTATTTGAAAAATAAATTTCTTTACAAACATCAATTTCATATATGAAATGTGAAAATAATATTTAATATAAAGATAAATTCAGGGATAGGTTTTCTAAAAAGCTTTTGGTTTGGAAAACTATTCATTGTGATTGCATTTAATATTTTTCTTATTTTAAAATAGAGGAAATATTTTTAATAAAATTTCAATAGGAAATTTAGTTAAGGCCAAAATGTGATTCAGCTATAAACAATGAAAACTCAAATTGCTTTAAAATATGATCATTTGAACTAGCTTTTACTTCATATTCATGCAGGCACGCTAAGTTGCTTCAATCATGTCCAATACTATGGACCCCATGGACAGTAGCCCTACAGGTTCCTCTGTCCATGGGATTCTCCATGCAAGAATACTAGAGTGGGATGCTGTGGCCTCCTCCAGGAGATCTTCCAGACCTAGGGATAAAACTCATTTCTCTTATATCTAATCTACATTCTTGGGAGAGGGACATTTTTTGGTGATTTTTACCTTCAGAAATCCCAACAGCTTCTCACAGTGAATAGACAGATTGATCTTATGTGTCGGGCAAGGGGAGAAGAAATGTGATCATTTTAAAATATACCCAGGCCTTATTCATAATAAACTCCTCCTCTCTAGGAGGAGGGAGGTCGCTGTAACATTATCTTCTAATTCCTGCAAGTTTTAGCCTCCTTCTCACTCCTTTCTAGCCACTCTAGCTGCCAGTCTCAACTGTACTTTCAGGCTGACTGAAGATGAATTCCATTACACTTCTATATGTACTCATATCTGTGGCTTCCTCAACAAATTAGATTAGTTTATCTAATTTGTGAAATTAGAAATTTCATGCTTTCCACCTTTCAAAAATAGGTTGAAATTCCTTAAAAACTTAAAGGCTTTATCCCATTTTTACCATGGGTTTATTCTCCAATGGGTTTTCAAAATGGTTACATGGATATTGAGAATGAGACTGATTTTTATATTGGTATTTAACAAATGACTACCTTAAAAACTTGAATAATTTCTTCTATTACCTATATTTGCTTCCCTGAATAGTCATATGCTGTAACAATAACTTTCAAAGTCTCTTAGTTTTCTTATAATATTGAAAAGACAATATTTCCAAACTATAAAAACTTAGGATAAAAACAGAGACTCAAATTTTTAAATTAACTTTAATGGGAAGATCTTTTTACTTTAATATATTCATAAGGCTAAATTTTACTTTGAAATGGTGCTTTTATCATATAAAGTATCTGACTTCTATTCCAGATAACTGGTTTTTTTTTTTTTTTAACAAATGGATGCTTAATACTATCTAACATTCTTAACTGGATCCAATATGTATAAATATATTTTTTTTTCTTTTAAATATATTTCTTTTATGTATACTTATTTGCTTACATTTCCTAATTTCAAAGTTTTTTCATTCCCTATGTCAATACAATTTTTGAATTTCAACATGTTGCTGTTTTTATAGTCTCATTTTAAAAGAAACTCAATATCCAAGAATAATACAAAGAATATCACCCAAATTTCACACTTGTTAACATTTACTGTATTTATTTTCTTTCTCTCTTTCCAGTACAGCAATTTTCAAATTCCATTATTCCCTTTATACTTACTAGTTGATATTCTACCATTTGTTCACTTACTGATTGATGGATAATTTCACAACTTTTATTTCACTCAATGGATTTGAATTCAGTACTATCAATCTTTACTTCAAAGCTAAAATTGCTCCAGCTTTGGCCAATGTGAGTCTCTTTAAGCTCTCTTCCCTGTCCCATGTAAAAGTCTCCAATTTTTGAACACCCACGTATTGTGTAGCACAAACCACCCCAAATACATAACAATGACAGATATGCCTAACTTTTTTTTGAAAAATCTCTACATTCAAATCAAAGGAAACATCTATTTGGACTAGACATACAGAGCAATAAATTAAGGCTGATGTCAAAGCCTTGATGGACTTGAACCAGAAAACCAGTAGAGGGAGATATGAGTTTGTATAGCATAATAGAGACTATCACAGCAGTTAAATTAGGCGTCACTCCATGAGTGTAAGGATTGTGGCAGAATTTCCCCACTCATATGTATAATAAGTGAAAAAAGTTTGGTACCTACTCAAGGCTGAGTTGTATGTCATCTAACAAAGGTAATGTCTGTTTGGGCTGGGTATAAACGTCCACTGACTCAGTTTCTGAATTTAGAAAATAACTGTGGGATAGAAGTGCTGAGCCACTACTCTAAGCCCTGCTTCCAGACCAGGGCCTCAGAGGCCTGGGGAAATTAGCCACAGAACTGCCAGATAAGGAAGGGCGAACATAAAGTCAAGTAGGTAAGCGGACAACTTCCCACTCAAGTGTGTGTGTGTGTGTGTGTGCTCAGTCGTGTCCGACTCTTTGCGACCCCATGGACTATAGCCCACCCAGCTTCTCTGTCCATGGAATTTTCCAGGCAAGAATACTGAAGTGGGTTGCCATTTTCTACTCCAGGAGATTCTTCCCGACCTAGGAACTGAACCCACATCTCATGTCTCCTGCACTGGCAGTCAGATCCTGCTCAAGACCAAACTACAATTCTAAATCATATAAAGAAAGCCTATGAGAAGGCTTTAAATATACTGGAGCTAATACATTTAAAATAACAGAAAAGTAAAAAGAACTTTAAAATAGGTATTCCAAAGATCCTCAGAGAGGGCAGTGTGGAATTTCTGGATTTTGCTTCAAAAACCTGTTCTAAAGAAATGAAAACGTTGGCTAAATGAGATAAAAAAGAAAACCATAGCAACGTTGCTTGGCAAGAGCTCATCTGTGGGTTTTTCAGAATGTCTGTATGTCTCCTAGAGTACAGTAAGGAATTTGATTCCTAGAGTGGAAAGGGGAACAGAATGGTATAGTAGGAAATGGTGGATCTGAGAAAGATCACTACTGGAAGCTGGAGCTATCAAGCCCTCAGACTTGTGAAAGACAGTTGAAAAACCTCTGCAAATCTCTGGGGCTACACAGGAAGAAAACAATCTCACTTCTAGGAACTGAACCAAACCACCTGCTGTCTCCATGACTGCCTTTGTCAGAGCCTTAGAGCCAGAACTCTAAGACATGATTGTCTGGCCTGGTTATGTCCTCTAAAGATGAGTTTATTAATTAATGTCTTAATAGGATATTTTACTTAACATTTTTAGTTTATTGATTGATAAGGTAACAATACATTAGTAATGTCACATGAACAAGGGCAAATGACCAGATGGCAGACACATAAGTGTCTGTTGCACTCGCTGGGAGAAAACTCAGGGAGACAGGATCAGTAGCAGGCTTACATGGCCCTCATTGCCTGTCACACGATGATGGCACAGAGCAACGTGACAGATATCAGACTCCAGCAGAGGGATCCTGATGATCTGGCCATGGGGCTTCAAGCTAGCTCATTAAAGAAGCCCTAATTATTCCTCTGGTATAAACGTGGGGTGGATACAACGGCAATACAGTGGGAGAAGATGTGGATCTGGCTGTTCCTCCTGACAACCCGCATAGGCAGTTGAGAGGAAAATCAGCCCACTCTTGGTATGATCAGAGGCTAGCATCCAAGACTAGCAGACAGCGCTCTGTGTAATGGAAGCAAGTTACTGGATTCACCACACTAATGTTCATGGTTATGGATGTACAAGTCTCGTTCTTGGCATTAACAGGGAACTGGGCTCCATGTTTTGTGATTAGCTGGGATCTGTTGCCTTAAGCAGTTGGCTTCACTTGTTTTATGAGAAGCTTTGCAGGAGGGCAAAGTCCTCTATAGTTGGTCAACTGAAGGGAATCAGTCTGGGAAAATCTGACTCTCACTTCTTAGAGAAGATAGAGAAAATTTGAACAATACCATTTATAAGTTCAGTCTAATGAACAACTGTAAAATACTACTCCAAAGAATCAGAATATATGCAGTATTTTTTTTTATTGTGTTGGTTTTGCCATACAATGACATGAAACCCCCATGGGTTTACATATGCTCCCCCTCCAGAACCCACCTCCTGCCTCCCTCCCGATTCCCTCCCCCTGGGACATCTCGGTGCACCAGCCCCAAGCATCAGCCCTGGGCTGGCAATTGATTTCACATATGATAATTAACATGTTTCAATGCCATTCTCCCATATCATCCCACCCTTGCCCTCTTCCACAGAGTCCGCGAGACTGTTCTATACATCTGCGTTCCTTTTGCTGTCTCGCATGCAGGGTTCTCCTTACCATCTTTCTAAATTCCATATATATGCATTAGTATACTGTATTGTTGTTTTTCCTTCTGGCTTACTTCACTCTGGATAATGGGCTCCAGTTCCGTCCACCTGAGTAGAACTGATTCAAATGATTTTTTTTAATGCTGAGTAATATTCCATTGTGTATATGTACCACAGCTTTCTTATCCATTTGTCAGTTGATGGGCATCTAGGTTGCAGTATTTTTAAAAACGTGAGAAATGTTTTCTAAATGGACAAACTTAAATGTTACACACAACTCATTTTATGCTCAAGTGCAACTTACTTTAGAGGTCACTAACAAAATACTCTAAAAACCATAGCTGCAGAAATTTTGAAAATATTCTTATAAAATTAAAAATAAAGTTAAATCATAATGAAATAAGTGAATTTGAAACAAAAATATGAAACAAATGGATCAGTGTGCCTAGTTGATAGCATAATGACAGAGAAATATCTCGTTAGTTTAAAACTGTGTATCTCCACTGTGACATATCTTGTGGACAAGGAAATCTTCAAGAAAATCTTAGGTTATGCTCAATAATCATATCGCTAAAAGCAAAACTGGTACTGTTTTCCTGAAAATATTGTGTGTGTGTGTTCCAACAGAGGAGCTTCTCCTAGACAAAGATGAGAAAATTCAAGTATCAAGAGTAATAAAACTGGTATGACTATTCTGGAAAACTGTAATATGTACTATGATTAAAATATATATAAATATATGTACATATACATACATATCCATTATACTACACACACACATATATATACACATAGCCTATAAATCAGAAACTCCACTCATAGGTATGTCTCCAATGAGTTCATATGCTCATTAAAACTTGTACAACAATGTCCATAGAAACACTATTCTTATAACCAAAACCTGAGGATAACCCAAAACTCATCAAGATAGAATGGATAAATAAAAAGTGGCATAATCCATACAAGGAATATTATACAAAAATGAGTCTGAACAAACTTTCTATGCAAAGTAACAGAGATTAAATTCACAAAATTAATGTAGAATAAAGGAAGTACAAAGGGTACATACTATATGAAGCCATTTATACTAATGTGAGACATTCTCAAAAGTAAGCTATGGTGTTAGAAGGCAGGACAAGTTTCCCTGGCAATACTACTACGAAATGTAAGAGACGCTGCTTGAAGTAACTAAATTATATACTTATGATTTGTAGACTTATATGCATATGTTATTTTTCAAAGTAGAGTTTACATTAAAAAATAATCAGAACTTCCACTGCTAGGTGAAATGAAGCAGCTTGCCACAGAGCAGCAGTTTGACTGAAATCAGCTAGGAAAGAAAGAATAGCTACAGTGAATTGTAGCACATCAGATATATTAAAATTCACAAGTTCAAAATGATCCATTTTTAAAGTTTATCATTCACCTTTGGGGGTGATAAGGAATCAAATTATTATTCTGAAACTGATAAATTAAAGGAAAATATTAAGCATTTATGCTGTCTATCCTACAAATTGCAACAGGGTCACCAAATAATTAATAGAATTAGAATATAAAAAGTGCTAGAAGGCTAGAAGGAGTGCTAGAGAGTGCTAAAAGTAGTGTTAGAATTAGAAAACTACCATTTTGTAAGATCTGGTGAAATATGAGACCTATGTAATGATGGTCAGTGGCTGCTAAAAACCATTGAAAAACAGATGAAAGACTTAATAAAAATGCCTGAATTCTTTGATCAATTTTAATGTTTTCAAGAGATAATCACACTTTATGTACTTCCTGATATGATGAAACATGAAATACACACCATAGCTGATGTACTCTGAAGTAAATCAAAGCTTATAAAGCCTCCAGAACTAATTACCAGTTTATCGGAAATAATTAATGCCAGACACAGATTTTGCAATTAGCAAAATACAGAACATGGGGAATTACACTGGACAAATACCTATTTATTTTTACAAATGTGTTGAAAGGAAGAAATAGATGTTTTTCTGAAACTCTTTTGCTTTTTCAGTGATCCAGCAGATGTTGGCAATTTGATCTCTGGTTCCTCTGCCTTTTCTAAAACCAGCTTGAACATCTGGAAATTCACAGTTCATGTATTGCTGAAGCCTGGCTTGGAGAATTTTGAGCATCACTTTACTAGTGTGTGAGATGCGTGCAATTGTGCCATAGTTTGAGCATTCTTTGGCATTGTCTTTCTTTGGGACTGGAATGAAAACTGACCTTTTCCAGACCTGTGGCCACTGCTGAGATTTTCCAAATTTATTGGCATATTGAGTGCAGCACTTTCACAGCATCATCTTTCAGGATTTGAAATAGCTCAACTGGAATTCCATCACCTCCACTAGCTTTGTAGTGATGTTTTCTAAGGCCCACTTGACTTCACATTCCAGGATGTCTGGCTCTAGGTGAGTGATCACACCATCGTGATTATCTGGGTTATGAAGTAGTTACATATTGTCAAATTGTACTTTCAAAAATTGTATGCTATTATTAAGAAATATAAAAAATAGAACAGAAAATTTGAAAAAGACAATTGGTTAATCAGGCAAAGAGAATGCTGAGAGAATGCAAGTACTTTTTATTACTATGAACAAAACAATATTAAAGGCAAAAGGTGTTACTATAGATAAAGATGGTTAATTAATACAGATAAATTGTGTTATGGACCAGGAAAATTTAACTATTTTAAATTTGCATGCACCTAACAAAATTTTTTCCATCATGAGAAATTTTATAAAAGGTGACAAAAAGTCAAAATTGACAGAATACAAGGAGAAATAAATAAATCTTACTTTAAATTGGGGAGATTTTAACAAAACCTTTCATTTATTGATAGTTGTTAGAATACACTTTAATGATAAATTAAGATTTTTGAAATATGATTAACATATACAGAGAATTTGTCAACAACTGAAGAACATCCTTTTTAACTACAAAAGGAATTTTTCTAAAATTTAAATATAAATGGGCATAAGGCAAAGCAACAAATTTAAAATGGTGAAATTAATGGAAGATGGTAATAATAGAAAATTGGTGTGAGGTACATGGGAATTCTGCATTCTTCAGAACTTTTTTTAATTCAAAAATTGATCTAGAATAAGTTTATACATATACAGAGAGTATACGCATAGACCTAAGAGATAAATCAGCAGCAATTATAAAAGTAGGAAACTTTAGAACATCTTTCCTATCAGACTGAGTTTCAGAGAATAAAATTCTCTGATAAAAAATGGATAAAAATTCTATGATATTGAAAACTTACTAACAAATTTATAAGCAAATTATGAGTACCACGAGATTAAAAGAACAAAGTTACAAATGCATAAACTTCTGGTGGCTTCAAAGATACAAGTCATATGAATAAGAACTGGTATTAGCACACGGAGGAAAACAGAACTGAAAGAGACATGTATACCCCAATGTTCTTCGCTGCATTGTTTACAATAGCCAGGACATGGAAGAAACCTAGATGTCCATCAACAGATGAATGGATAAGAAAGTGTGGTACATATAGACAATGGAATATTACTCAGCCATTAAAAAGAATACATTTGAATCAGTTCTACTGAGGAGGACGAAACTGGAGCCTATTATACAGAGTGAAGTAAACCAGAAGGAAAAACAAAAATACAGTATACTAATGCATATATATGGAATTTAGAAAGATGGTAACAAGAACACTGTATGCGAGACAGCAAAAGAAACACAGATGTATAGAAGAGTCTTTTGGACTCTATGGGAGAGTGCAAGGGTGGGATGTTATGGGAGAATGGCATTGAAACATGTTAATAATCATATGTGATATCAATCACCAGCCCAGGTTTGATGCTCAGGGCTGGTGAACCGGGATGACCAGGAGAGAGGGAATTGGGAGAGAGGTGGGAGGGGGGTTCTGGAAGGGGAACACATGTATACCCATGGCAGATTCATGTCAATGTATGGCAAAACCAACACGATAATGTAAAGAAAATTAAAGTAAATAAATAAATAAAAATTATCTAGAAAGCAAAAAAAAAGAACTGGTATTAGTCAGAAAGTGCTCAGATAAAAGTAAATCTTCAATTCTAACTATATTTTGAAGAAAAGACAAGAAAAACCCCAAACTGTATTTATAGTTACAAATGTATAGAAATAAGAGGGAAACTTTGCATGGTAAAGCTATGGAAAATCAAAGCCTTAGTATGTACATTTTAATATTCAATGAAATGGTAGCAAAGATTATATTATATCCAACATTTAATAAGGTATAAAATATATGCAAGTACTATCACTGATTCAATGGACATGAGTTTGAGCAAGCTCCAGGAGTTGGTGATGGACAGGGAAGCCTGGTATGCTGCAGCCCATGGGAGAGCCAGATATGACTAAGCCACTGAACTGAACTGAACTGATAGTATTAATAGATCAAAGGTTAAGGACTTGATTAATCTAATCTACCAAAGGCACTGACATTCATAAAAGGTCTAGTTAGTCACAGCCCAAAGAGACAGTCAATGCCTCTTTGTAGTCACTGTTAAGGGCAGGGCACATTTAAAAAAGAATCGATACTCTGCCAAGCTGAATTAGCATCCCTGCACATGGCCTAGTGATTCAGAGGGTCTAAGAAGTACAGGGTCTAGACTGTAAACCCAGAGGATGGTTTGTAACTTTCAATCATACCAGGGGCCTCAAGTAGGTAGGTGGGTGGTACATGAATGGAAGGAAGGTAGATATAGAAGACCTATCATTCCTATATGTGTGTTTGCTTTTAATATTTTTTCACTTACTCAAAATATTCCATAATGCCATAAAACAAGTACATCTTTATTATATTTTTATATTTACTGAATGCATTCAACAATGCATTTGTCCTTTTCAGTTTATTTTGAGTACCAACTATTCTACAGGAACTGGTTTTAAGTTCTGGGGATAAAAGAGTAAACAAAATCACGAAAGAGAAAAAAAAAGAGTGAAAAACATCTTTGCTCTCACAGTTTACATTCTAGTTGTGAAAATAGACAAGAAACCAATAAATAAAACAAAATATCTATGCGTTAGCTGATGATAAGTATTATGGAGAAAGAAAAAGCAAAGAAAGTGAGGATTTGGAAAGAGGTTGCAGTTCTGAATTGAAGGGTCAAGGAAAGCCTTGCTGGGAAGTCTACATATGGTTAAAGAGCTGCAGAAGAGAGTCAGCCAAGTGCAGAGGAGTGGAATAAGTACTCTGGGTCTCTGTAACGACCTCAGAGAAGGAATAGACAGGCCAACGTGGCTTGAGTGCAAAGGAGCAAGGGGGCGATGATAAAACATAAACTCAGAGTTGAGGCCAGCACCTGTAGAAATTTATAAGCCATTAAAAGACCAGAACAGGACAAAATCAACAAGAATCCTCATTCAGGAAGTTGTAATACAATTCCCAGAGGAATTCACTTTGCTTCTTAAGTCAACTAATAACAAAATATTGAAAATGTGAAACTTATCGGCAAGTATGGCCAGATTATTTTTCTTCATTGTGTGAGTTTTTATATTGCAACAGTAAATTGTCAGGTCCGAATAATCAGTTAACATGATCTGTTTGGATAATCAATTTATTTCTAATGGTATGTATGGGAGGTTTTAACATAATTCTATAAGCATTCTACTTTACATACAAAATCTAATCAGAAATGTTTATATTCATTGCCAGTGGAGACCTAGATGATTTTAGTTGTATATGTTTTATAGGTTATCATTAACTTAATATTCAAATTTCATCAAGAATTTACTGAAACTACAGAAGGAATAAGTTTATGAGAGTGTGCTACCTTCTGACTGTGAAATCTGAATCATGGAACACAGAATATTGGGTAACACATTGCAGATATATAGATTGGCAGAATTTTAATTCTGGCCCAATTATTTTGCAATAAAATAAAAGGCTCCTAGGTTCTATTAAGATATCACTGCAAAAAAGTCTATCTTTTCTGACCTGCCTTTGGCCAGCACTTCTTTATAGTTTTCTGGTTTTAGTTCCCTACTACTCACCCTCTTATATTATAGGTGAGAACATATTAATCATTTTGATACTTTCTTCAATAGGCTTTGATTGCTCACTCCTCTAAACCTTCTCTTTGATTACCCAGATCTTCTTTACCTACTCTATGCCCCTAGGCTGAGTGTGGACTCTGCACAATGAATCTCCTGTTGAGATTAATCCCTGGGAAAGGAACCTGACATACTGATCCTGTGTCTCCTGTGGAACCTACAAATGTGCATTTTTTTAAATGCTCCAGATGATTCAGGGAGCAGATCAGCAGGGATTGATTCACTTCTCCTACCTGAGAATCATCACTTAAAGAGCACAGGACTAGAAACCAAAGAGATTAAGGCTTAAATTCTGTGGGGTTTTTTTTTTTTTGGTGTTGTAAACATTTATTTAAAAAATACTACGGAGGAGAGACGTGGATTCAAAAAAAGCACAGAGTCATATACAGAAACAAAATGTACTGGACCAAAAAAAAAAAAAAGACACCATAGGCATTCCAGAAGGGAGAACAGTGGAAAACTATTTACACGTCATTTATAAAAGAGCGCGTCTATAAAAGAGTGTAATACCAAAGTATAAATGCAAAATATAGTGGCACATCGTGTGAACGGGAAGAGACAAGTACCTCAGAGAAACGGGCAGTGGAGGGGCCCTGGCGGGCGTTGTTCCGCTTCGTCTGCAAGGCCGCTGGCGGTGTTCCGGCACCCGCCCCCCTCGGTCTGTGTAGCGCAGCAGCCTGGGGGAGGCAAAGAGGGGAAGTGCTGTGAAAACAGCATAAAACGACCCAGAGGAAACCATCTCTATCAGAGAAATAAAAGACAAACTCAGGTGATTCGTGTAAAAACGGGGCCCGTGTGAGGTCATGGGCACGGGGCGGCCTGAGGAGCGGGTGGTTAAATTCTGTTTTACAATTTTAGTTGTGTGGCCTTCAACAATTGACTATTCTCTTTAAGTATTAGAATCCCCATTTGAAAAGGGGAGTAAGAGCACTGATCTGTCAGTGAGGAATAAATAGGGAGATATATGATGAGAACCTAAGATCCTTCCAAGTGCATTATAGGTAACCAATAGAGCAGATCGGAGAGGATGAATCCTCAGCTGGAGTAGGGGTAATGGTGATGAATATACAAATGATCAATAGGAACTTGGGAGATAGAATCAACAGGACCTGTTGACTAAGTAGGTGAGGAATATGAGGGAGAGGGACAGGGAGAAAGCAAAGTTCAAGCCTAGGATCAGGGATGAATAGCTGATCACTCACTAAGATGTCAGAGAGGAGTTCTGTGAGTATGAGGTGCCTGTGGGATCTCCGGGGAAGACATACGGGTGGCCAAAAGATACATGGATCTATTGTCCATCAGCAAGAAAAGGCTAAAAATAAAAATTCCCTATCAGCAGACAGAGGACCTGGAAATGGTGGCAGATGATAAGTATTGGCTCTTTCAATTAAAATTATTTCACCATGCTGGCAATGTACTTAAAGCTAGAGACTAGAAATATCAAGACATTTCATGGATCCCTTTGCAACTTAGTTTCAGCACATGCCCTATATTCCACTGAAGAAATGTATCTTGGGCTGAAAGCAGAATTCAGCCTTATGAGGGCAAGATATACTTTATTTGTTTCTGTTGGTAGGCCCAGTTTGGGATATATTTGGTCTTGTGTTGCAGTTCCAACAGAAGGTCCAGTTTCTAGTCCTTAGCTTAATGTGTGTCAAGAGTTAGGCATGAAACAGCCTTATGCTGGAAGAGATTATGCAGAGGCCATGTGGCCCTATGGGGCTTCCTTTGTGGCTCAGCTGGTAAAGAATCTGCCTGCAATGTGGGAGACCTGGGCTTGATCCCTGGATTGGGAATATCCCTTGGAGAAGGGAAAGGCTACCCACTCCAGTATTCTGGCCTGGAGTAGCTCCTAGTCACATGTGACTATTGATCACTTGAAATATGGTTAGTGCAACTAAGGATTTGAACTACTGATTTTATTTAATTTTAGCTAATTTAAATTTAGACAAATAGCCACATGCAGTGAGTGGCTACCATGATGGACAGCACAGCTTTAGACTATCCAGTGATTTTGTAAACAGCTAATTCCCTGGATTACATTCTTCCACCTGAAGAAATTAGAGTGGTTCCTGCTATCAGTGATTGAAGATTGATTAACATGTGAAAGCTTGGAATTTCTCAAGACAGACTAATAAAAGTCCTAGATAATGCCAAGGGTAAAGCTGAAAAAGAATGGCCATAGGAGGAAATAAAGAAAAGTAGAAAATGAAAAGAAAGAGATGCAAGAACAACTGTGCTATATTAACCAAAAGAGGAGAGTCTTTTAATAAGAGGGAGATGGTCCACAGGGGGAAAAATAAGTAGAGTATCCAACACATAGTGGGCCAAGCAGTTGGCCAAGAAGGACAGAAATTGTATAACTGGGATGAGTTTTGCTTTAGCCTTCTTTTACATGACTGTCCCCTCCCCAACATCTTTAGGGGTTTAGCGACTTATGTTCATGAGTCTGGTGTTTGGGTTTGAGTGTGAGAATGTGGAGGTGCCAGGAGAGTAGCTTATAGTACCATTTCTGCTGCTTACTGTTCATGCCCTTGAGGAAATGACAGCTACTTTCATGCCTTCAGTTTCCCATGGGGGGAAAAAAAAAGAATAATAATACTCCTTGTGAAGAGTAAATGAAATGTTGATGTGAGAGTGTTTGCAAGCTGGAAAGAAATATACATGATGTGAACCATAAGCATCTATCTCAAAGCCATTCTTAAAGCATCCTCAGATCTCACCTGGGATACTCAGATATCTACAGGAAAGAATGAGTGAGTAATTAAAAGTCTGATTAAAGGAAAACAAGAGCATCTGACAAAAAAACCCTGACAAATTGAATTTTGATAGAGTAAGAATAAATGTCAGTATGAGAGATATCTGAAGGAAGCAGTCTCATCCAAAAGCTGAAAAACATGAAGAAATATGAACATGCAGCAGTGGGAAGGAATCAGAGAAACACAGTACACCTCTGTGAACAAAACAGGCAGGGAGAAAGCAATTATAGGGTCTTTGACCTAGAAAAATATTCTCTGCAATAAATAAGGAGCTTGTAGTGTTTATCCTTATAGTTAATATCTCCCTCAGTGTTTTGATTATGTATTCCCTAAGGCAAGTTTTCTTGAGCTAGGCATTCAGAGTACAGTATATAGAACTCAAAATGATTCGTACAACAGCCAGAGACCAGAATAATTGAAGACTATTGGTAAAAAATCAAGGTCTGCATATTCAACTAATATATTGAATTAAGTGAGCAAAGAGATAAATAGGGGGAAAACAAATCATGATATTAGAAAATGGTAGCCACAATTTATATTTTATTATTTTGTTTGGTTTCTGCAATAATTGATAAAACCTCAATTCTCATTCTGATTTTCTACCTCTCAAGGGAAAGCAAATCAGGCATCACAATTAATTTGACTCTTTTTTTTTAAAATTCCTTTAAAATGAAGCAAGAGATTCGGTTAACTGTGGTAGGTAAAATCTATTTTTATTCCACTCCATTATAAAACCAAACAAAATCAATGCAAACACTGAAAAACAGAAAGAAAAAAAAACTTTTCCATTGCAAAGGTCAAGAATCATGAATTGAATTGTGATGAATATTTGACAAATAAAATGGAAGTCTTTTCTTTAGATATAAGCCTGCAGCATTCCTTAAGCTTAACTCTGGCGATCCATGTTGATGTGCCTATATTCAATAATTTAACTTTGCAAAATATTGTCTATAATATAAAATTTTGTTTTTTTTTTTAACTGGAGCAACAAATTGATGACACTTATGAAAAAACCTGAGTTCAGAGTCCTTGATTTCTTTGGCTTCGTACACCTAATTTAGAGTAACTGTTAGTGATTTCCCCCTTGTCCCTTCTTCCAAAAACATTCGATTGAGTTTCAATAAACCACACTTTTAAAATATTATTTTACATAGAATTTTAACTAAATTACCAGATAAATAAAAATATAAGTGACATAAACAGATTTGCATACAAACACACTGACTTTGGTGAGCACACAAAGCAGCTTAGGAGAACAGGAGAGCAAAGAAATGCTAGAGCAGTACCCATTAGTCCTAAAATCAAAGCAGCCTAGATCATGAAGTCACTACATGGAAAAGAGCTATACTGAGTTATCACATTTTGTGTAGGCATCAAGTAAATTTATGTTATATCAAGCCATTGAGAGGTTGGAGTTATACACTAATTCAGCTTAACCTAATTTATCCTTTGTATTACACCAATCCTGAAAACTCTTACGTTTGCCATATATTAAATTTTTCATCTACTCTTGCAGCTAACTGTGTCACATTTCAAGCTTATGTCCAATGAGAGTTAAGACAATATCTGTAGGATGATTCTGGGGAAAAAAAAAATCACTTTCCTCATTAAATGGACAAATGCAACTGACTCTGTATTTTACTTACTTGACTATAAACATCTTATGATCATAGATGACAATATGAAGACAGAAGGCCCACATGCTAAGGATGATAAAGAAGAAAATAATAGCCTGGATTTGTTGAGTAGTTTCATTGATACCAATATGACAAGTAATTGTCTGCCTACCTCTGGATTTCTTGTTATGTGCAGAAAGGATATTTTTTGATAAGACTATTTGATAAATCAAAGTTGAGTAATATATATTATAATATATAAATATACATGCCACGTCTTCTTTATCCATTCCTCTATTGATGGTACATATGTTGCTTCCATATCTCAGCTATTGCAAATAATGCTACAATCAACAGAGGTATATGTATCTTTTCTCTTTTATTGGAATATAACTGTTTATGTTGCATTAATTTCCATAGTACATAATTCAGCCATATGTATACATATATCTGCTCCCTCTTGAGTCTCCTCCCAGCTTCACCCCCATTGCATCCATCTAGGTCATTACAGAGTACCAGGCTGAGCTTCCTGTGCTATGCAACAGTTTCCTCTTAGCTATCTGTTTTACACATGGTAGTGTATATATGTCAATGCTAATCTCTCAATCCATACCCCCATTTCCTGCTCACCCTGTGTACACAAGTCTAAACCGTAACTCAAAAAGACACACATACCCCACTGTTCACTGAAGCATTAATTACAATAAATGAGGATATGGAATCAGCCTAGATGTCCACCAACAGATAAATGGATAAAGAAGATGGAATATATACAGTGGAATATTACTCAGCCTTATAAAGGAACAAATGTGAGTCAGGTCTAGTGAGGTGGATGAACCTAGAGCCTGTTGTATAGAGTGAAGTAAGTCAGAGAAAGGAAAACAAATATCGTATATTAATATATACATATGGAATCTAGAAAAATTGTACTGATGCACCTATCTGCAGGGAAGGAATAGAGGTATAGAAATATATCTTTTCTAATTAGTGTTTTTGTTTTTTCAGGTAAATATCCAGGAATGGAATTGCCAGGTCATATGGTAGTTCTATTTTTAATTCTTTGAAGAATCTAATAGTTTTTTCTGTAGTTGGTGCACCAAATTACATTCCCGCCAACAGTGTGTGAGGGTTGCCTTTTCTCCACATCCTCATCCACACTTGTCACTTATTGTTGTGTTTTATAATAACAGTTCTGACATGTGTGAGGTGATATATGAGTGTGTTCTTTAATTTCCCTGATGATTAGTGCCATTGAGCATCTTTTCATGTGCCTGCTAGCTAAATATATGTCTTCTTTGGAGAAATGTCTGTCACATTCTCTGTCCATTTTTTAATCAGGTTGTTTGTTTTTTAGATGTTGAGACATGTGAATTCTTTATATATTTTAGATTTTAGCCCCTTACTGGGTATATCATTTGCAAGTATCTTCTCCTATTAAGCAGGCAGCCTTTTCATTTTATTGATAGTTTCCTTCTCTGTGCAAAAGCTTTTTAGCTTAATATACTCTCATTTTTTTAATTTTTGTTTCCCTTGCCAGAGGAGATATATTAATCAGAGAGTCTGTTAGAGTTTAAAACATTCCTAACAGATACAGGAATCTAAACCCATCCTATTTAAAGTCTGATCAGCTTACAAGGAAATAATAAGCTGTGTCAGAGTGTAAATTGTCTGTGTCCTGAAGCACACTGTTTTCATTTATACATAGCAAGTGTTTTGATTTACATTTTAGCACAAGCTCCTTATAATTTTGAAACTGGTAACAGCCAGTAGCGGGCTGGCTATTTAAAGTAGCACAGTTCCAGTTACTCTGAATAAAATTTGGAAATACTGTTTTTTGTAATCTATGCTCCATTTCTAGTACTATTCAAGCTGGTAGCATAATATCAAGGCATAATGAACAATTTACTATTGAAAATCCTGGATTGTTTTTTCTGATAGATTTGACAAGTTTCACTGTCTTTAACTGTAATTTCTGTGACACGTAACCCTTGTGTACACAATAACTTTTCATTTCTCTGCATCAGAGAATAATTTTAAAGATATCTCAAGTACATATTAGGGTGTCACATTTAAGAAAAATATGACAGAAATTTAATACAAGTATCTAAAATGATGGTTCATATTACATAAGCAATAACAACTATGTCACAATGAACTCCTCTGCCAAGTGTCTGAAGACTTTCCTTTAATATAAAACAAAGGATATGTCTTTATATTAGAAACTTAAAAATGGAAAATAAAATGTGTCCTAGAGCTGAAACAATATGTTTTTTAACAGTTTTGCCCATAGAATTCAGTGAAAAAAGGAAACGTCATGATTTTAGATTCTTAGTTACCTTGTTTAATCACAGTCTTTAGTGATTATAGCTGTAAAGTTAAATGTGAATACGTACATACAAAACATTGGCCATATCACCAGCACCCCTAGAATCTGAACATCTATGTAGATAAAAGGAGAATTGCTCTGATAAAGTGCTGTCTCAAAATGGGATTTGAGAATAGTTTAGAAAAGAATGTAATGTAATCCTAGAGTCATACAATTTTCCCCAAATAAGAAAATAATTATTTATAATTGATTTCAAAATAAGAGTATCAGCTCTACATTACTGATAGAGATAAGTTTATCTTAAACTATGCTGAAAAAGACCAATTTCTTTAATTTCTATCTATCTCAAGAACACCTTGGTAAAACACAATAAAAACAGATTTCTAGAAAAAATGATCACAAGCTTTTATGTCACAGCAAAGTCAAATTTCCATAAAAGTTTCTAAATGCTATGCTCAGTTTCTGCACTTATCTTGCCATGTACTAGGAACAAATAATTAGTATGTTGACACCACCCACAACACTGAGCTCTGGTTTGTTACTGTTGTTTATCAAAGACCATTAATGATTCTTCCAGATTTTTTGTTATTGTCATATTTGTGTTCTATGTTTCTTGAAAATAAAAATAGGCAATGATTCTTTGGGAATCTGTGAGGTGAACTGTATGGTTATTTCATCTCAAAAAGCTGTACAACAAACAACACAATAAAAAAGCAACCAATAGAATGAAAGCATTTGCAAACTACATATTTAATAAAGGGTTAGTAGCTAAGATAAATAAGGAACTTCAAAATTTCAATTGTTAAAATTAATAAACTAATTTTGAAAATGGGCACAGGACTTGAATGGACCCTTCTACAAAAAAAGGCATGCAAATAGCCTACATTTATCAGAAAAGACATTTATCAATAATCATCAGAGAGATGCAAATCAAAACCACAATGAGATACTGCCTCATACAAATTAGGGTAGCCAGAATCAAAAGAATTAAATAATTAAATTTAATATAGCAAATATTTGGAGAAATTGAGACTCTTGTGCATTGTTGGTGGGAATGCAAATAGTGCAGTTGTTATGGAAAATAGTATGAAGTTTTCTCAAAAATTAGAAATAGAATTATTATATGAGTCAGCAACCTTACTTCTGGATATTTATACAGTAGAATTTAAATCAGGCTCTCAAAGAGATATTTGTACTCCTATGTTTATTGAAGCATTATTTACAGTAGTCAAGATATGGAAGCAACTAAATGTCCATTGACAGATGAATGGATAAAGAAAACATGGTATATACATAAAACAGAATTTTTTCAGCCTTATAAAGAAAGGAAATTGTATATTCAACAATGTGTATGAAACTTTAGAACATTATGTTACTCGAAATAAGCCAGTCCCAGAAAGACAAATATGACATAATCCACTTATACACTTATATAGGTAGTTAAGTAGTCAAATGTATAGAAGTAAAAAGTACTGGATGCCAAGAGTTAGGAGAGGGGGAAGTTAAGAGTTGCCGTTCAATGCAAATAGAATTTCAGTTATGCAAAATGAAAACGTTCTAGAGAGATCTGCTTTACTACATTGTGCTTATAGATAATAATGTACTCTACACTTAAAATTTTGTTAGGCAGGTGTATCTTGTATTATCTGTTATAACACATTCTAAAAAATAAAACCATTATCAATAATACAAAATATAGACTCAGAATAGAGGGATAAGAAGGAACTTTGACCTTCAACTCTTATCCTAATCTTTGAATTGATATTTATCCTTAATAAACAAATATAAAGAAAAAAGGATAAGAAGAACATTGAAAAATCCTTTGAAAAATATACTTCCTATATTTAGGAACACGAAGAAATTATGAACATAATATAGAAATAAAAAAATTAAATACATGAAAAGAATTTCTAGAAAGAAAAAAATATCTGAAATAAGAAATATATGGGGTTAACAACATATTGAGGTAGGAAATGTCACCCTACTCAAGTATTCTTGCCTGGAAAATTCCGTAAACAAAGAAGCTTGGCAGGCTATGTACAGTCCATGGATCTGCAAAGAGTCGCACACAACTGAGCAACTGAACACAACAACATATTAGAAAAGAAAAAAAAATCACTGAACTTGAATATGTAATAACAGAAACCACTAAAAAATGTAGCAGAATGAGAAAAAGAAAAATGAGCAGAGTTTAGTGACATGTTTGACAATATCAAATAGAATAATATACATATAAATGGGATCCCAGGAGGAGAGGAGACAGTGGAGGGACAGGATAAATATTTTAAAATTTTCAAAAAAGTTCCAAACTTTATGAAAAGGATAAACTTACAGGCCAAAAACTGGTCAAACTATAAGAAGGATAAATGTAAATCATATTAGGGCACATGACAGATTTCTGAAAAAAATTAAAAACACAAACATCTTAAAAGCAGTCAAACATATTAGGTAGAGAGAAACAAATATAAGGATGACAATAGAATTTCTCATCTTATTTTTATGAACAATACTATCAACTAGCTGGACCTGATTAACAATCAAAGAACTTTCAAACCAACAAGAGTAGAACATGCATTAGTTTCAACTATACACAAAACATTTACTATGATAAAACATATTCTAAGCCGTAAAATAATTCAATAGATCTCTAAGTATTGAAATCATAAACAGAGCAGAAGTAAACTAGAAATCCAAATTTTAGAAAAGGTATTCAGAAAATTCCCCAATATTTATCAATTAAACACACTTCTAAATAACCCACAGGTCCATGAAGAAATCAGAGGTAAGCAGACTTGATTTTTTTTTCTAACAAAAATTGGCAGATGCTCCAAAATCAGTGTTCAGGGAGAAAAATGATTGCATTAGTGGTTTTATTATTAGAAAAGAAGAAATATTGAAAAAAACAATGATAAACGCTTCTATCTTTAAAAACTTGAGAAAGGAAAGCAAATTAAAACCAAAGTAAGCAGAAGAAAGGAAGTAAGAGCAGTAACTGATTAAATTTAAAAAACAGTAACAATAGAGAAACTCAATGAAATCAAATACTGGCTTGTAAAGATCAATAAAATTCATATATTTCTAGTCAGAGTGATAAAGGAAAAGAGAAAAGACAAAAATCAGGAATATCAGTTAGAGAGGAGACATCACTATATATCCACAGACATGAAACATTTAACAAGAAATTATTATGAAAAATTAAAGCCAATAATTTTGGCAATTTGATGTAATGGGAAAATCTCTTTAAAGACATAAACTACCCAAGCTTAAACAAGAAGATACAGATAACCTGAATAATTCTATATCTCTAAAAGGAATTAAAGTTCTACTTAGAAACATCCCTACAAAGAAAACTTCAGATAACTTCACTCATGAATTACACAAAATACTTAAGAAAATGATAGCAATTCTACAAAAACTCTTCCAGAAAATTAAGAGGAGGCAACACTTCCTAACTCATTCTGCAAGGCCATTTTAGTAATTAGACAAAGTAATTACAGGAAAACTATAGAACAATATCTATTATAAATGCAAAAATATTTAATAATAAAGACTAATACATCCAAATGCCTATATGGGTCTTATCTGAGGAATGGGTTAGCTGAAAATCAATGCAGTTTGCCATATAAACAAATTTTAAAAGAAAACAGTATGATCATCTTAATAGAAGAAGAAAAGCATTTGACAAAATCCATTACCAATCCTTGGATTTAAAAACCCTTCAGCATACTAGGAATGCCATGGAAGTTTCTCAACATGAAAAATTGTCATCACTTAATGTTAATAGTTGATGTCATTGACTGAATATTTGTCCTTAATATGAGGAACAAGGCAAGTTCTATTCAACATTGTACTGGAAGATTTCCCCAATGCAATTAGTCAAGACAAAAGAGAGGGGATAAAGATACTCATATTGGAAAGAAAATAGTAAAACTCTTTAAAGACAACATGATTGTATGTATATAAAATCCAATGGAATCTATTAAAAAAGCTACTAAATTTAACGAGGGCTTCCTTGGTGGCTCAGTGGTAAAGAAACTTCTTGCCAATGTGGAGACATGGGTTAGATCCCTAGGCTGGGAAAAACCCCTGGAGAAGGAAATGACAGCCACCCCGGTATTTTTGCCTAGGAAATCTGGACTGAGGAACCTTGCCGGCTACCATCTATGGGGCTGCGAAAGAATCGGGCATGACTTAGCAACTAAAATGTATAATATATGCACACTAAAAACTTCAAACATTGTTAAAAAAGAAATTTAAAAGTACCGAAATGGAGAAATATGCTGTGTTCATGAGTGAATAATGTGAAAATGTCATTTATCCCTAAATTTATCTATAGAGTCAACTAAATCCTAATTAAAAATCCTAGAAAGCACTATTTTTGGTAGACAATAAATTAATTCCAAAATTCATATAAAAATGCAAAGGGCCTAATATAACCAAAACAACTAAACAAAGAACAAATTTGGAAAACTAATACTATCTAATTTGAAAACATTATGAATCTATAGTAATCGAGAAATGTGATATTAATGTAAGGACAAGTATACCAATGAACACAGGATAAACAAACCCACAAATATATGACCAACTGATTTCTGACAAAAAGTGAGAAGTAAATTCTGTGGAGGATAATGTTCTTTCTAACAAATGGTTTTAAAAATTAAATATCAATGTATTAAAAAAGGACTTTGATATTCAGCACCAAATACAAATAGTATTTGTACCAAATACAAATAGTAACCCCAAATGGATCATAGATCTAAAAGCAGAAGTGAAACATTTAAAAACTGTCTTAAGAAAACATAGGAGAAAACTTTTTACTTTGGATTGCAAAAAATTTCTTAGATACAACATCGAAAGCTTGACTTATAAAAGAAAAAAAATAGTAAGTTTTATTAGTTTAGAAAACTACTTGCTTAATATAATTAAAGTTAAATTTTATTTTAATCTGCTTTCTTTAAGTTTCCTTCTATGAAACTATGCATCAGACAGCACAGAGGAGGCAAAGTGCATAAGTAAATATTTAATCTCTTTTCTACCATATCAATGTCTAAAGTTTACAAATGATGAAACAACTTTGCTATTGCATATTTGGTAATCAGTAAACTCATAAGAGCCTAGGCTTAATTTAATCCATTTACTCTTAACTGCTGCTGCTGCTGCTGCTGCTAAGTCATATCGGTCATGTCCGACTCTGTGCGACCCCATGGACTGAGCCCACCAGGCTCCTGCATCCATGGGATTCTCCAGGCAAGAGTACTGGAGTGGGTTGCCATTGCCTTCTCCTTTACTCTTAACTAAGAATCTCCTAGTTAACTCATCTTTTATCGCATATGCCATTCCCATGAACTTCATGGGAAATATAGAAGAACATCTGCACTAATCTCAAATACTTTCATTTCACATGCTTTTTACATTCTATATTTATTATGAAAATTAATTCTATGGTCAAGGCCCCTGAGTTGTACCTTCTCCTCTGTTAGATCAGACTCAGATTGTGTTTCTTGTTAGTTCTGCCCTTGGCGTGGTAAGAATGCAAATATTCTGCAGTCTTATTTTGTTTCCATAAGATCTTGCTAATTTGCCCATGTTCCTTAAACTAACTCTACACACTCTAATTCTACCAGATAGTCTTGTTCTTCATCCTTTTCTGATTCTGCCATATCTTCTCCTAGCATTTTGATGGAGGCTACAGCAAATTTATTGCTTAAACTTCAGATATAAACATATTTAGACTCTTGAATATTCTAATTCATAAGCATTCATTAATTTACATAGATCATCTTTCTCTCAAGTATTGGATATTGACATTTTTTAAGACATTGTAATAGTGTTGATTGCTAAATGTTTGTTGCTGATATGTTAAAGTACAATGGATTTTTTGCATGTTGACCTGTAGCAACATATCTTTGTTAGACTCATTCTAAGAATGCATATATAGTAATTCACATGTAGATGCTCATGTTTCTATGGGACTTCTGGCTCCCTGTTTTTATGGGGCTTCCCAGGTGACACAGTAGTAAAAGTGTCTGCCTGCCAATGCAGGAGATGCAAGAGACACAAATTCAGTCCCTGGGTTAGGAAGATCCCCTGGAGAAGGAGATGGCAACCCACTCAAGTATTCTTGCCTGGAGAATTCCATGGACAGAGGAGCCTGGTGGGCTACAGTCCATGGGGTCATAAACAGTCAGACACAACTGAGTTACTAACACTACTACTACAAAATTTTATCTTTGGATATTAAGTTTTATTTTGTCCTTTTTGTGTATTATTCCTTTTAATTTCTTGATTTATTGCATTGGTTAGGTCTTCAATGCAATTATTTAACAGAAAGGGTGATAGAAAGCACTCTACTCCCATTTTTTTTAGATTGAAGTATAGTTGATTACAGTATTATATTAGTTTCAGCATGTGACATAGTGATTCAATTTTATAGGTTGTACACCATTTAAAGACATTACAAAATAATGGCAATAGTTCCCTGTACATACAATACATTCTGGTTACTTATTGTATACCTGGTAGTTTGTATCTCTTAATCCCATACCCTTATTTGATATCTTCTATTTACTTTCTTCCCCCTACTAACCATGAATTTGTTCTCTGTATCTGTGAGTCTGTTTCTGTTTTGTTATTTGCATACAATTATTTTTTTAGATTCCACATGTAATCGATAACATTACTATTTTTCTTTCTCTGTCTGACTTATTTCACTAAGCATAATATCCTCTAGGTCCATCCACATTGTTGCAAAGAGCAGAATATCATTCCATTCTTTTTATGGCTGAGTAATAGTCCACTATATATATTATATACATGTGTATATATAATATATACATGATTTTTTAAAATAAAGTTAAAACACAAAAATAATAGGAAAATTGATAGTGAAATTGAGTGTTTAGTTTTCCTACATATGTATCCAGTTTTCTCCTCACTCTGACTTTAATAAAATTTAACCATTGGGGTTAATGCAGAGTAGAGGAAACCCCTCAGACATAGACTCAAAAGCAATCAAGTGATCAATGTAGATAATAAAAATTCACTTCCAGTTAAATATTAATCACCATTACACACAATGAATGTTTGAAAGAAAATTATTTTCCTCTATTTCAAGTACACAGAAGGCATTTATAATTGAAATTTCAATTGATATGAGCTCAGGAGAAACGTTAAACTTAATAAATACAATTAATTCATAGTAAAAATTGAGAACAACTAAAAAGAAATTGAGCTAATGTCTTACATTTGAATGGAAATTACATGTTATCTACCGACTCCTGCTTAATGAGTAATTTAAACTGTTATATTAAAATCTGGATTTACAGATTTGTCCTTTAATTACTAACTGAAATATAAATACTGGGGATTTTCATTAACTCAAATGCACATGCTGTAGAATGACTTTGGAAATTGTGTGTAACATATGAGCTTGTAATGTAACAATGTAACATAGGAGCTTGCTAAAGAGACTCTTATTCTGAAATACAGAAACACAATGCATTAAGTTCCTAGACAATCATGTACAGTTGACCCCTTGAACAAACTGGGGATTAAGGGTGACCATCCTCCACACAGCTGAAAAATCAAAGTAGAGCTTCACTGCCAGCCCTCCCAGTCTGTGGTCCCAGTCCGTGGACTATGTGCATCTCATGGTCCACATCCATGGATTCAACCAACCCTGGATTAAGTAGCACTGAAGTAGGCATTTGTTGACAGCAGTGTGCACAGAAGTGGACCTGTGCAGTTCAAACCCATGTTCTTCAAAAGTCAACTATACTTCTTAAATATTTAAGAAAGATATTATTTTGTTCTTTCCACACTCAGCTAGCTTTATTCAACTTTCAAATTTTAACATTAAATTCTACACCCCTGAAATGATTTCCAAGTATCCATCCAATGAAATAAAAATTTACATTTCAAGGCAAAAGAAGAAAAATTTAAACAGAAAACTTTTTCTCTGCCCACTGGCCTCCTCTCTCCTCTCTAGTGTGCATTGAGTATCTACATTATGAGTTAACCAGACTTCTTCAATGGCAGAAATACCTACTCAATTATAAAGATCACTTTTTTTCTTCTGGCTCCAGCCATGTAGCTCCTTAGAAGAGAACATTCCTTTCTCAGTCCTCTAAGAGGTCATGATGACTCACCGCTAGTCCTTTGCATTCAAATATCTTTGATGAGCTTTATACAAAATGCCAATATATCATTTCCCTTAAAGACAGTGTTTGGTGCACAACACATTAGTCAGATGACCTGGGGAGATGCTGCGCCACACCTAATGGAAGCTCTCAGCTTCAATACTGAGATTTTATTAATGTTACTAGGTATATTTCTTATATTCTATTTTATGATTATTGTTTCTCACATTCAATCACATAAATTCTCACATTAAATCTCACATTATCTGTGACTGAGCCTCGCATAAAATTAATGATGATTTGAAACAACTGACCAAATTTATAATTCTGTAAGATAAGTGATTGTAAGAGTATAACTCTAGATATGGAAAGCAGCAACAAGAGGGAACTATTTCCTGGACCATAACAGACTAGAAATACAGGCAGTCTAAAGGTTTTTGACTACTGTTAACTGGGCCTAGTCCAGTAATGAACATTGAGTGGTCTATCAATGAAATCTTCACCTGACCTGGGGGTAAGCATTCCTATCCCCATGGGATAGACTGGTCATGAAAAGCCTCCCAAGCCCTGATCAAAATTAAGACCAAAAGGTAAGGGATTGTAAAATAAACAATGTTGCCCACATCCAGTTATACAAGAATCAAGTCACTAGCCACTGCGGTCACTGACCTCCAGTAACCTTGAAAGGAATTCCGGGTGAAGGTCAGGATGAGGTACTCTGTGCTCTGAGGAAACTGGCAGAGCAGGCCTTCAGACAGACCTTTTCAGGGGAAATTATTTGTGAACCTGGATTCTTGCATCTTTCCATACTTAGAAAAGCACTACAGACACTAACTAAAGTGTCTGTTCCTCATGATTAGAAGCAACCTTCTACTGAGATGTGTGCTTGATTGCACTCAAGCCCTTTATCAAAACAGGGGTCTCTCCCTCACCTCTTCACAGCAGTTCTCAGTACTCTCTGAGAGACTGTCTGCCAGGCTCCAATCCTTAGTCTGGCTCAAAGAAAGCTTTCCATTTCATTCTCAGATTGTCTATTGATTAATTGTTATTATCAACACATCTAAACATTTGATGAAACTGGAGTGAAAGCCAGTTAAATCAGTAAGATAGATTTTAGCCAGTTAAGTTCTTTCTATTATTATTGTGTTGTGTATTTGTGTGTGTGTGTGTGTGTGTGTGTGTGTGTGTGTTTGTGAAATGAGAGAGAATTTGAGTTTATTTATGAGACTGGAAATTTTAATACTATTTGGAAGTGCATGGACTTTCCTACATATAGTCTCCATGATGACATCAAACAGATTTGGATTCAAGACCTCTGGCTGTTTACCTTACAAGCTAGAAAAAGTTACTTAACCTCTTAAAGTCCTACAAGAGAGAAGATAGTTAATCTGTTTCACTGATTTGAAAATATTAACATAAAATACATAACATAGTTATCATGGTACCAAAAATAAACTAAGTTCACAATAAATATTATCTATGTGTTACTAACAAAAATAATTTTTTAGTAATAGGCTGTAAAACGTTCTTGGTGGCTTCTATCAAGGCAAAGAAGATGTGCTATTTCAATCTGTTAATATTTACCTTGATTAAAGAATAATACTTAGAAGTCGCAAGTTCCTTTTTCAGAGACAATGATTTCCAATATATAGCACTAGCTTTTTTTTTTAGGTAGATAGGTAATAAAATTAAGTTTTAATTGTTTTTTTCCAGTTTATCTCTGGTGAATAAGGATGTCTACAACATTTCTGTCTTTTAAACCATACTTATTAAGTGACTGCACAAATGACTTATAAAGTCATTTTTAAGACACTCAAGCAAATTTGTGAATATAGCTGCTCTATCCATTGCATGCAGAGAAAGATCTAAAATTAACTCCATTACTAATCAGAAAAAAATCTTGTTCTTAAATAGAATAGAATGTTCAAAAGTGATTTAGAATTTCTGAAGAAAGGCTACGTTTTTCATCTTGGTCATAAACCCATTATTGTTGTCTCTTTTATTGTATTCGCTCACCAGAAATGTGCTTTTCTTCTCCTTGACCTAGTTTCTGGAAATTAAATTGAGTTTGCTTTATATCACTGTACCAAAGCTTCTAGGATCAGAGCCTCTTGGGTAAGTTTGTTGATTAAATCAAATCAGAAATTGTCTTGTTACTGTGTGCTGACATTGATTCTGACTTGATAACAATTATTTGTAATAATTTTTGTCAGTAACCTATTCTTGGAAGAATCAGAAATTGAAATTGTATACATTTTATATTGCTTTACATTATGAGATCAACCTCAGCTTTGCTCAGCTTTTATTTCTATTTTAAAAATAAGTAAAATTTAGGTGTTATCCAAATCATTTGTTTAGGTGTTAAACAAATCACTGAGTACTTGTACTGACATAGTATTAGGCTCTGTACCTCAATATAGTTGGAAAAATTATTTTCTGAAGAAGTTGCCTTTATATTTTGTGATAGACTATAATTTTTCAAAATGTTACCAGCAGACATGTTTAATGTTTTCTGCTTCAGCCCGTCAAGAAAAATGGCTGCTTGAACAAGGATGAATTTGAATCTGATTTCACTTTTTTAGGCTACCTTTAATTATTCAGAAAACATGACTCTCTCCAGAGAGAAACTGGTGATCTCTAGATAGTACTCAAAATATTATTGCTCCTCTTTACATTTGATGTTAAATTTATTGGTCATTTTAGTTAATTTATATATTATATCATGTTACTGGTTGCTTTCCTTTTGAATTGTTATTATTTGTCATTTTTGCTTTTATTCTTGCATTTTAAGCATAGAATGCTTTGTTTCAATAGCCAGACCATCGAGCACTAGTTCAATTCTAATATAGATGATTTTTCATTTCTGTTTCCAAAGGATATAGTTGTTGACAGACCAGCTTCTAGTAGATGAATACCTGGAATTTTTCTTAGTTTCAGTAATCTCATGTAGAACATGTCCCTTTTTTCATGTTCTTTTGATCCATCCATTACCAGCCCAGCCAGCAGGAAAGCCCAAGAATACTGGAGTGGGTAGCTTATTCCTTCTCCTGGGGATCTTCCCAATCCAGGAATCAAACTGGGGTCTCCTGCATTGCAAGCAGATTCTTTACCAGCTGAGCTACAAGGTAAGCCCCTAAAAATCATACATGTGCTATTTTTTGGACATTGATATATTTAGTCCCTTTCTATTTATAATTTGATTGCTGATGACCAAAGTTGGGTAAATTTTAATTTCTCAGCATGAGATGTGATACAAGATATAAATATGGAAGAATTAGGAAGTATTCAAAAATTTGAGTCGGCATTTTTGTGAGTCTTTTACAGCATAAAAGGAGGAGTTCAACCATTACACATTGAGGTTTGGGATACTTTAGATACTATGTTTTATTATTTACCATTCCAGTGAGAGAGAGAGTCAATTCCTAGGTAGGTTAATAAGAAGTCCAGAGTTCCTGGGGAGGAGAAAGGGGTCTGGGGCTCTCAAGGAGAAAAGGACAAATATTCTTTTCTACATTGCTTTGTCTTAGCCAATATAACAATGTATCTTGCTCAAGGACATGTTTCTCCTCAACAAGAACCATTTGACTAATCCTATCATCTTAAAATAATGTATATTATGGGAGTGGGTCTGGTAAGATCAAGTGAAATGTCAGAAAGAGACAAATACTGTATGATCTCACATGTAAAATCTAAAAAACAAAACAATCTGAAAAGAAAATTTTAAAAAATTTAATTTACAATAATATATTGTAAAAAAAAAGTTTTAAAATGCTGTTACTACTCAAAGTAATCTACAGAATCAATAAAATCTCTATCAGAATCCTAATGACATTTTTTGCAGAGGTAAAAAAAAATGCTAAAATTTATATGGAACCTCAAAGTTACCCTAAATAGTCAAAGCATTACTGGCAACAAAGAACAAAACAGGAAAACTCATATTTCCTGATTTCAAATCTTTCTACAAAGCTACAGTAATCCAAACAAGATAGTACTAACATACAGACAGACATACATGCCAATAGAATAGAATAGACTACAGAAATAAAATCCTCACATATGTGGTAAAATGATTTTTGACAAGCATGCCAAGATCACTCCATTGGGGGGAATCAGTATTTATACAAGTAATGCTGTGAAAACAAATTATTCACATTCAATAGAATGAAGTTGAACCCTTATCTAAACCATGTACCAAAATTAACTGAAAATGAATGAAATACTTAAGTATAAATCTAAAACAACAAATCTCTTAGAAGAAAACACAGGACAAAAGCATCACAACATAGTAAGTGACAATAATTTCTTGGATATGACATCAAAGACACAGGTAACAAAATAAAAGTAGACAAAGTGGACTAAATGAAAATTTAAAAAATTTATGCATCAAATGACACTATTAACATAAGAAAAAGGTAATCTGCAGAATGGGAGAAAATATTTGCAAGTCAGACTAGCAGATTAACAGTCATAATAGATAGAGAACTCCTAAAACACAACGACAACAGCAAAAACTCTGATTTTAAAATGAGTCAAGGATGTGAATATACATTTCTATAAAGATAACATATGAGTGGCCATTGAACACATGAAAAAGTGCTCAACATAACTAATGCTATGCTCAACATAACATTATGTGATGCTCAGCATAACTAATGTAGGATAAACATGAATTTAAACCACCATGATACATCACATCATGCCCAATAGGATAGTTGCTATCAAAAGAACAGAAAACAAATGTTGGCAAGGATGTGGAATAATTGCAACATTTGTGCATTATGTAAAGTTATATGGCTGCTATGAAAAATAGTACAGCAGTTCCTGAAAAAATTAAAAATAAAATTACCATGTGATCCAGCAATTTCACTTATGTGTTCATAGTCAAAAGATTTGAAAGTAGTGTCTCTAAATGATATTTGTACATCCACATTCATAACAGCATTACTCACATTAGCTAAAATGTAGAAGCAAAACAAATGTCCATTAACAGATGAAGGGATAAGGAAAATGTGGCTCATGCATATCTGTGCTCATGCTTGACCTTCTCTCATCACCACCTATGCCTATAACATGCTGATGTTCCTGATCATCTAGTTTATTTATAAATTTGTCTCCATTATTTTCTTCTATTTTGTCTTTTACTTTTTAAATCTCTTTCTTCTATCCTCCTTGCCCCGCAGTTTTGCCCTACTTCAAATCTCAAAGCCCAATTAGGCTTATCTCTTATCTCTAGTGCTTTCTCTTTATATCACGATTCCTCATGTTATATAAGATCACATATAAAATACTAGCTAAAATTTGTGAAAGAATAAATGCAAAATAATCAACAAGATTTCACTTAGGGAAAATTATTGAATATTTTTTCTGTCACAAAAATCAATGTCTTCTTTTTCAGTTAGTAATTAACACCTGAATACCAAAGATTACCAGCAAAAATCTTATTAGTGTAAAAGATATTTAAAAGTTTGTATTATAATGGAATGTTTTCTAAGTGAATACAATAGTAGAAACCACATTAATTGCATTCCACATCTGCAGAAGTTAGAAAAAAACTGGTACTTTTAAACACAACTCCCAAAAGATTAAAATGTCAGATATGAAATGTTCTTGGCAATTTTTCCTTGTCAGTGATTGTAATAGGAGGTGGGGTAAAAGGGTGGGTAAATTAGAATCTTTAAGTACTTTTTAAACTAGAGGTACCCTAAAAATTCTAAACCACAGTTACCTATGGCAGGTAGAGACCCCAGTTAACAACCACTGTGTGTAATGAGTAATGTTACTGAGGAATGCGTGTTACATTTGTTAATAGCTGAAAAGTAGACAAACTTTGAGTCTCTATAGATTGTTAAATCTTTGGGAGTATAACTTTATTTGAACAAGGCTAACCATAGATCCAATAAAGACCATATATATGGTGATTTTTCTTCATTGAAAAGTTCCTAGTTCTCCCATTTACTATCTCAGCCAGCTTGCTGAAGCTGGAACTCACAATTTGAACTGTATCCCCTTTGGCTTAATTCAAATGAGACATTGTCCTCTCTAAAAAACAAAAGTTGTTATGGAGTTAATTGCAATGAACTCACAACCTCCTACACTGGAGTATGAAGAAAGTCAACAAACTCTTTCAAAGGAGGTGGTTTTGCCAAGACAGTGTCACAGAATTTTTTTGCAACCGCATGGACTATAGCCCACTAGGCTCCTCTGTTCTTGGGATTTCCCAGGCAAGAATACTGCAGTGGAGTGCCATTTCGTCCTCCACATAAAATGAGTACAAAAGGTTATAAGAAGCAAGTAAATGAGGGCTACTCCTTGAGAAGAGGATAAAGAAAGGGAAGGTCACTGATAAACCATTCACTTCTGCCAGTAACAAATCTACAGCTTATAGCACAGTACTGCTGAAACTGGACCACTGGGAAAAGAATGAGGCTGCTCTATGGCAGAATAAGTGAAGAAGAAAATTACTTTTTTAATTCCACCTGGGAACAATTTAAAAGATACATGTAGAACCAGATACCAATCCATTTGCCCCATTTCCTCTATTGCAAATAGTTCACCTAGTAATTATAATGACTTTGAACTAGCTAAGTTTTCTGAAATTGTTTATTCCTTTTCAAAAGTAAGAGTTATAGTAACATCTACTTTTCTATGTCAAATAATTAGATTATATAGCACAGAGTGCACATTCCTAGTATGTACACACATTGCATGAAGTAATGAATTGTTGATCCACTATCTGCTATTAGCTATCAGCGTTAAGGGGAAAAAAACATTAATACAGTGAGGCAGAACAAGCTTAGATAAGAAACAGAAGATTGGAGGATTAGTTTAAAAGAGGTACTTTAATGTTTGGCCATAGAACTTGAGGTTGAAATTAAAGAAATGAGAACAAAACAGGAGTGAGGAAGAGTGAATGAACTGTAGCTTCCAAGAGATCACGTCCTTGAGGTGACTACAAAGGATTTCTACCACCATATCACCAGACTTCATGTAAACACAAAGAAGAAACAGCTTCAAACAAACTTGTGTATGCCCATAAAAGCACTCCATTTTTCCACTGTTGTCCTAGGAAATACCAGTGCTTTTTGAATTTCTGTAGTCAAAAGATATTTCTGGTATTTAATATACAAATTGTTCTTGGCATAATAAAGGAAAATGTTTTTATTATTTTATAAAAGAGGCAATCTCAAGTGACATTTCATCAAAACCTTAAGATTACAAGTGACATTTTCTTATCAAGAAGAATTTTCCTGCCAAAAAGCTAAATTTGTCCGAGTAGATAAAAACATTTAAATAGTACTTAAGAAATAAGTAACATATAAATTTAAGCTTACCATTAAAAATTTCAGATATGAATTTTTTTTAGTAATCTCTGAGGGAAAATGGAACTTTAAAGCCTGTGGGAAAGGACAGCAGCATGTGGGAAGAATTATTCTAAGAAAGAGTTCAAACTAATATTCAAATGTAGGAAATGAGGAGAACAACAACTTAAAAGAGATATTTTTAAAATAGAATATTTGAAGCAGGCTTTTCTGAAAAATCAGAACTCTCCAAATTATCACCATAAGAGTATAGTAGTTATAATTGTTTTGAGGGTTCCTACTGTGTATAGTCATAACATAGTTTTCACCAAAAATGCATAAAGGTGACATATTTAGAAGATTTCCTGATATGGAAACTCACATTCAAGCAGAGTTTATTTTTTTATTGAAGTATAGTTGATTTATAGTGTTGTATTCCTTTCTGGTATAAAATAATTCAAACATATATATGTGTGTGTTTAGGTATAAATTTAAATATATATATGTGTGTGTATATATATATATATATATATAATCTTCTTCAGATTCTTTCCATTATGCTTTATAATCAACTAGGATTTTATTTTGTCCAAGTTAAATATATTGAAAGTAACATAATAAAAAATAAAAGCTATTACATGAAAAACAAGAAGACGCTATCAAAAAGTACTGTGTTGTAAGTAAAGGTTTATAGGTTTACACAGCATAATCACTTATATAGACAATTCTAAGAAAATATATTTGGTAGACCCAAAGGATGCTTTATAACTATGAATTTATATATGATAAAGTATTTTAGCTGGAACAATACTGAGACTTTGATGCAATGGCATGTAAAAGTAGACAACACCTTATAAGATTTTCTCCCAAACTGTCACAGGATACCTGGATATATGTGTCTAGCCCTCTCAGATCATGAACACCTTATTGTAAAATTCAGACTTAAATTGAAGAAAGTAGGGAAAACCACTAGACCATTCAGGTATGACCTAAATTAAATCCTTTACAATTACACAGAGGAAGTGACAAACAGATTCAAGGGATTAGATCTGAAAGAATGCCTGAAGAACTATGGATGTAGGTGTATGACATTGTACAGGAGGGAGTGATAAGACCATCCCCAAGAAAAAGAAATACAATAAGATAAAGTGGCTGCCTAAGCAGGACTTACAAATAGCTGAGAAAAGAAGAGAAACTAAAGACCAAGAAGAAAAGGAAAGATATACATATCTTAATGAAGAATTCCAAACAATAGCTAAGAGAGATAAGAAAGCCTTCCTCAGTGATCAATGCAATAAAATAGAGGAAAGCAATAGAATGGGGAAAGCTAGAGATCTCTTCAAGAATATTAGTGATACCAAGGGAACATTTCATGCAGAGATGGGCACAATGAAGTACAGAAACTGTATGGACCTAACAGAAGCAGAAGATACTAACAAGAGGTAGCAAGAATACAAAGAAGAACTATACAAAAAAGGTCTGAATGACCCAAATAACCATTATTGTGTGATCACTCACCTAGAGCCAGACATCCTGGAATGAGAAGTCAAGTGGGCCTTAGGAAGCATCACTATCAAAAAAGATAGTGGAGGTGATGGAATTCCAGTTGAGCTATTTCAAATCCTAAGATGAAATAGCTTAAAATTATCCTGTTAAAGTGTTGCACTCAATATGCCAGCAAATTTGGAAAACACAGCAGTAGGCACAGGACTGGAAAAGGTCATTTTCATTCCAATCCCAAAGAAAGGTAATGCCAAAGAATGCTCAAACTACAGCATGATTGCACTCATCTCACATGCTACCAAAGTAAGGCTCAAAATTCTCCAAGACGGGCTTCAACAGTATATGAATCATGAACTTTCAAATGTTCAAGCTGGATTTAGAAAAGGCAGAGGAACCAGAGATCAAATTGCCAAAAACTGTTGGATCATAGAAAATGCAAGGAAGTTCCAGAAAAATATCTACTTCTGCTTTATTGACTATGCCAAAGCCTGACTGTGTAGATCACAACAAACTGTGGAAAAATTTTAAAGTGACAGTAATACCAGACCACCTTACTTGCCTCCTGAGAAATATGTATGCAGGTCAAGAAGCAACAATTAGAACCAGACATGGAACAACAGACTGGTTCCAAATTGGGAAAGGAGTACGTCAAGGCTGTATATTGTCACCCTACTTATTCAACTTATATGCAGAGTACATCATGTGAAATGTTGGGCTGGATGAAGCACAAGCTGGAATCAAGATTGCTGGGAGAAATATCAATAATCTCAGATATGCAGATAACACCACCCTTATGGTAGAAGGTGAAGAGGAACCAAAGAGTCTCTTGATGAAAGTGAAAGAGGAGCGTGAAAAAGCTGGCTTAAAACTCTGCATTCAAAAACTAAGATCATGGCTTCTGGTCCCATCACTTCATGGCAAATAGATAGGGAAACAGTGACAGACTTTATTTTGTTGGGCTCCAATATCACTGCAGATGGTGACTGCAGCCATGAAATTAAAAGATACTTGCTCTTTGGAAGACAAGCTATGACCAACCTAGCCAGCATATTAAAAAGCAGAGACATTACTTTTCTGACAAAGGGCCATATAGTCAAAGTTATGATTTTTCCAGTAGTCATGTATGGATGTGAGAGTTGGTTATAAAGAAAGCTGAGCACCAAAGAATTGGTGATTTTGAACTGTGATGTTGGTGAAGACTCTTCAGAGTTCACTGCAAGGAGATCTAACCAGTCAATCACAAAGGTAATCAACCCTGACTATTCAATGGAAGGACTGATGCTAAAATTCCAATACTTGGGCCACCTGATGCAAAGAGCTGACACATTGGAAAAGAATCTGACACTGGGAAAGATTGAAGGGAGGAGGAAAAGGGGACAACAGAGGATGAGATGGTTGGATGGCATCACCAACTCAATGGACATGAGCTTGAGCAAGCGCTGGGAGCTGGTGATGGACAGGGAAGCCTGGCGTGCTGTAGTCCACGGGTTTGCAGAGAGCCAGACACGACTGAGTGACTGACTTTATCTGAGCCCTTGGTCATCATTCCATCAGAAGTCAAAAGCTCAATACAAAAGAACTTGAATCTTATCAACAAATTGGTTTCGGATATGTACAGACATGACTTAGGAACTCTTTAAGGTGTGTGTGATTAGAAGCTCAGCTTACAGGGAGACCCAGTGGGGGCATTGTGTTGAAGACTTTCACCACTCTGAAAGCACTTAGTGGGGAAAAAAAAAAATCACCAGGAGACCATCTCTACTGTAACTTCCCCAGCAACAAAAGGCTAACAAAGAAAAGGGGATCTTGGTACAGCTAAAGGAGATGAACCCTAAATATAAACAGAAGATGGAAGGAAACTCTAGGTAGCAGGACCAGACACAAATAAGTGTATCTGAGGGTAAAAGGGGTCAAGGACAAGAACAAGACAGCAGCCAGGATGTCAGCATACTTAAGTTAATTTTAAAAAAGGTGTGTAAAACTCTGGACAGAGGCTCAGATCCTGTGTGTCACCACCTTCCCTGACACTAGGGGACTTTTGGAAGAGAGTTAAAATTCTTCCAGTTAGCAAGGAAAAATTTCTCTTTCCTTGGCTCCACTGGCCAGTTAATAAAGTATCCTCAATGAGGATCTACAAATTGGTCCAGCCAGGGAAACATTTGGGATAGGAATATAAGCACTCATAGAGATTCTAGAAATATATTTGGGAAAACAAAAGTTCTGGAGAACATGGAATAATGTAGTCAAACCATTTGGTATTACTACATTAAGTACAAACTCACTCAATTCATTAAATTATACTGAGCAGACAAAACACCATAAATTTTAAATTTGTGTAATTCAATTCAGCAAATATTTGTTGACCTTTAAGTGAAATTCATTAGTGTTTAATGAATCAAGGATAAATGATTAGTGTTTAATGAATCAAGGATAAATGATTCATTCCTTAAATGAATCAAGGACTTTTACCCTCTAGACACTTACATTTTAGTGATGATAAACAGACAAGTAATAAATATGCAAAAATATATTAATAGCTATAATAGAAATGTCAATATACTGTTATATTCCCAGTTTGCATTATTCCATCCTCTATGCTTTATAAGAGAAGACTCAACTCAAACTGGCATTTGAGCAAAAGAAAAGTAAGATTTCAACAAATGGAGAAAGAGGTTATTCCCTGGATACAGGAAACAAAATGCTCAAACACATGATAGCACAAAGACTGTCCAGCAAAAGGTGGGCGGTCCAGATGGAAGTGGCAAAATTTGAAAGGTAAAATGGGATTGGCTTAGATTCTGAAGAGTAAAGGAATGCCTGAGATTTTCAATTTGTCTTTCAGTGATGGTAAATAAGTGAGGTTGCTTCAACGAAGGAATCATTTGATTATATTTATTTGTGTTTTTTTTTAAAAATGAGTATATTAACATTTATGTTAAATTTGTGTGTATAGATATACACATATCTGTTAACTGAGCACCTAATCACCTGAATCTTTTCAGGAATCATCCTAATAGGTGTTCAATAAACAACTGGTGGCAGTGTTAGTGGTTATATTTCCTGCAATGTTTTCTTTTTCTTTGGTGTTGTTATATATTCAGTGCTGTTTGATTACTTTTATAATAAAATATATTATCATGCATTCTTTACTGAGATAATAAAACTATTTAAAAATTAAAACAACAGTGTGACTATTGTGAAGAACATATTTATAGAAGACAAGCAAAATTCAATGAGACCAGTTAGGAAGCTAACCATCTAGACAAGACATAATAATTTCAACCAGGAAAATAACACTGTCATCAAAGGGTGAATTCCTGCAGGGGGGAAAGCAATTGGACTTGATAACTAGATATGAAAGATGAAGAGGGAAGGATCAAGGGCTCAGGTAAAAGAACCTTCCAAGAACTAGAGTAAGAAAATCAACAGAAGAGATACTCTAAAAGAAGTCAATGTTTACTCAGGTTGTAAAGTTTGAGAAATTGAGACCAAACTGAGAAGGAAATTATCAACTTCAAGAGGGTGTTTTCAACAATGGTGAGAAGAGAATTTGTACTGTAGTCGAGTGGCGAATGAATAGGTGTTGCACAGAGACTTGGACTGGAAATTAATTTTTGATAGAGTGTTAGTCAGTTCAGTCACTCAGTCATGTCTGACTCTGCGATCCCATGAACTGTAGCACACCAGGCCTCCCTGTCCATCTCCAACTCCCAGAGTTTACCCAAACTAATGTCCATTGAGTTGGTGATGCCATCCAGCCATCTCATCCTCTGTCATCCCCTTCTCCTCCTGCCCTCAATCTTTCCCAATATCAGGGTCTTTTTAAATGAGTCAGCTCCTCCCATCACATGGCCAAAATATTGGAGTTTCAGCTTCAATATCAATCCTTCCAATGAACACCAGGACTGATTTCCTTTACGATGGACTGGTTGGATCTCCTTGAAATCCAAGAGACTCTCAAGAATCTTCTCCAACACCACAGTTCAAAAGCATCAGTTCTTCGGTGCTAAGCTTTCTTTATAGTCTAACTCTCACATCCATACATGACTACTGGAAAAACCATAGCCTTCACTAGATGGACCTTTGTTGACAAAGTAATGTCTCTGCTTTTTAATATGCTGTCTAGGTTGGTCATAACTTTCCTTCCAAGGAGTAAGCATCTTTTAATTTCATGGCTGCAGTCACCATCTAGAGTGATTTTGGAGCCCAAAAAAATAAAGTCAGCCACTGTTTCCACTGTTTCCCCATCTAATTGCCATGAAGTGATGGGACCAGATGCCATGATTTTAGTTTTCTGAATGTTGAGCTTTAAGCCAACTTATTCACTCTCCTTTTTTGCTTTCATCAAGAGGCTCTTTAGTTCTTCTTCACTTTCTGCCATAAGGGTGATGTCATCTGCATATCTGAAGTTATTGATATTTCTCCCAGAAATCTTGATTCCAGTGTGTAGTTAAGCAAAGTAAGATTAGATAATAACTGGAGCTAAAATCAGGGTAAAGAAAGGTGTTGATTTAGAATGAGAAAGGTTAAGCATTTGTAAAAGGTAGGGAAGTCCAAACTACAGACAGGAAATTGATGAAACCATTTTCCAGAAAAAGCAGGAGAAGACAGGTGCAAGGGAATAAAACTCAGTTGGCTTTGAAAAATATTTTCTCCGTAGAGAGAAAAACAGTACTGAAGGAAGTTATGGGTACATTCTGAGGCAGATGTTGTGGATATTGAGGGAGAGTTCTACCAGAGAATATTTTTCTTGAAGAAATCAGTCATTAAGAATGATGATGTGGGATGTGGTTGGGGTTGGAGGTGAGTGGTACATTTTTTTATTAATATAAACAAAATGATATGAAAAATGGAAAATGAAGGTAATCAGTATTGAGAAAAATATTTTGCCAGTAATACTGAGATCTTAACTGAAATGAGAGAGTTAGCATTTTTAACAAAGTTCTAGGAGATTGGAATAACCCAGAAGTCGCTGGGAAGATGAAGAATGCTGACTTCTCCTTTGGTCAGGAGATCTGGGCTCCAACTCAGGGGGCAGGGGAAGTGCTGCTCTTTATATAAAATCACCATTTAAATGCCTACAGACATTTTTCTTAATAACTCTTCATGCTTTTTCTTATTATTTTCTTGTGCTTGAGGAATGAACTATACTGAAAAAATTGAAGTGCTTTGAGTACACAGTCAGTAATAAAAGTATCTGCACTCCATAGGCAATATTTTCAGATACATCACTTGAAAAATACAGAATCAAATCTTACTTACTACATGAACTTAGAAAGAAATAACATACTGTTTGGTGATGTCCCAGCATCACTTTTAAGTACAGATTATAAATATATTGATCCCAAGCATAACAAAAGGACAATTCTTTACTATAAAGCAAAAACAAAAACCTGAACTTCTGTATTGCCTCTACAGATTCAGTATGCCAAGTTTGAAATAATTAGATGGAATCAATTTCCTTAATCCAAAAGAGTAATGCACATGATCATTGATTCTTTCCTTTGGTCATCAAACTGTAACTCTCACTTCAATGCACTGCTTACTAGCACCTCTTTGGGAAGGTCTGATAGAAATAAAGCAGAAGGACGTAAAGTCAGTCACCTCCACAAAAGGATGTGTAAATCTGGGTATGAATAAGAAGCTGAACTCAGGAGTTAAACTTGTTGAATAATAATCTAGGAATTGTTTCATGGGGGATTGAAAAAAGAAGCACAAGAATATATGTTCACGGTATTCTGTTCTGGAATCTAAACTACTGGCCCCTAAAACTGCTCATCTCCCTCCTGAGTCGGCTTGCCTCAGGATTTGGCAGGAAGAGAAATGGAAGTAGCACTGATCTAAGAGTCAGGACCTCAAAATTCTGGTCTTTGCATTGTCACTATCTGAGTGACTTTTAGTGGATTAAAAATTTTTCTGACGTTGGTTTTCATATATTGCTTCACACATCTGTATGAAGTGAATGAGACAAGTAAAACATTATTTTATACGAAATACACTTTAACTCTTTCAAATAAGTAACCACAAATCCTTCAAAGTGTGTATTGCCATTTTGGTCCATAATCCTAATTGAGAAAATAAAGAAAATTGCCCCAAATCACCCCCTACACATGTTACTTTTGCCTTAGCAATATGATCTTTGCAATTCATCTAACATATATTGAGCATTTTTTATATACTGTATTCTATGTGAAACAAGGTATGATTTCCCCAGCATAGAGGTGACAGTTTAAAACTTCCTTTCTCAATCCACCTAAATATATACCCAACTAGCCATAATACAAGTAGAATGTGGGTAGATTTCTAATAACAAGAGAAGAAGCAAAGAGTGGGAGGATCAAAAGGGACATATATGTGGCTGATAAGAGTGAGGAAAGGTTTTGAATACTCAGTAGAACATCCCCAAACAAAAATGCAGGAAAAGACATTGCAGGTAGAAGGACCCATAGAATCAAAACAGCAAATGTAGAGAGGAAGGAGTAATGTTGAAGGAGGGGAGTTGGTAAAAACAAATACTTCTTTAACTCCTAACTATGTTTGGGGCATTGCTCTTTAGCCTCCCATCAAGAAAATGAGACATATGGGAAGATGGTGAAATCAAATACTAGAAATCACTTAATATTTTATGTAGTTTAAATGTTTTACTATATGAAAACAGTGAGTTGGTTTTGAGTAGAATGGTAATACATAGTAACTGTGCTTTAGTACAGAGCTTGTTACCAAATGCAAATTCATGTGCCCCACACAGTGAGGTCAAAAACACCAAATAATCAGAGCATGGCACAGAGAAAGGTTTATTGCATGGCCATGCAAGAAGCTGGGAAGCTCATGCCAAAAAATGGCCTCCCTCAAAGGCCAACTGAGGGAGGGGGTCACAGGGTATGTGATCAGCTGGTACACAAATCTCTGGTTGGTTAGTGGTGAAGTAACAGGGTGGTATCACAGGGGTTAGTGTGATCCATCCTTAGGCTTTAGGAGGCCTGGGGTTTATGTGCTCATGGCTCATGGTCATCAAGTAGTTCTTTCATTTGGTGCTAGGGAGGGGAGAGGTGGCAGTTCAGATCTGTGAAACAACTCAGGAATTGTGTGCATCAGACCCTGTTATATAAGTACTTTAAAGAGGAGCTAAAGCAGAAGATATGGGGGAAAGGCCAACCCCAAGAAAGCCTCCTAGGGTCCTGCTTGGTTATAAGCTTATCTTGCAGTAACAAAAAAGCAATAGATACAAAAACTGATAAAGGGTTATTTTATTAGATTGTGAAAGAAGAAGACCAAATAAGGACTTTTGACTTTGGTTTTGCAAATGAAATATTTGGACCAGAAAATATAAAAGGTCCTTACAGCAACACAATACAATAATAAGGATCCTGAAAGAGAAAAGAGGAAAGAGGGGAACCTCCCCTTGTAGGGTAGATGCTATAGCATCTCTTAGGCGGTTTAGTGATCTCACTCCAGTCCTCTCTCCCCCACCTTGTATCTACTATGCCTCTCATTTAAAAAGTTCCCGATATTGTTTATGACTTTTCTGTGTTAAGAGCCTTATCTGGCAGGTCCCTTCGAACATTCAAGACTCAGTCATCTGTTCAGCCTTTTCCCTACGTCCACACTTACAGCTTTTGTTAGAAATAGAGAATAAAAGTACATGTACAATCCCTTTTGCAGTATCACGTGTCATGCCAGTGTTCTCCCACTTCACCAATGTGACCGTGTGCACTGGGACCTTAACAATTCTGACATTGTAACTGCAAATGTTTGCTTCGCGAAATTTCATGTATACAAATATGGAGAAGGGCAATTAGGAATATCTAGTAAAATGAGGGTTAAAAACAAGACTGAAAGTTGGATGGAAACAGAGCTAAGGGTCATGATTAGTATAACTATCAAGTGCCTTAAATGCCTCTTGAAAAGCCTATTTGAACATCAGTGTGCATAAGATATGTCTGATTTGAGGAAGTGTAGTCTCAGACAATAGAGGGTGATTCATCATTCCAGATTGTGTTGATTCTGAAGTACCAAGTAGCTAAGCTTATGCATCACATCATGTGCCAGAGTTATTTGGCCTACTGAGTATTCTGTCTGTCAACCTACAATTATATGTTATAAACTTTTCCACTTAGTTGTAATAATGTGATTTCTGATGCAGCTATTTCTGACATAGGTGGCCACTAAAGAGATATCTTATAGAAATGGACATAAAAGAATAAATAGAAAAATACAGTACATCATATCCTTTACAGAGTAGGTGATCAGTAAAACTTACTTTTTGCTACTAGTGTCGCAAATAGTAGGACACGACTGAGCTACTTCACTTTTACTTTTCTCTTTCATGCATTGGAGAAGGAAATGGCAACCCACTCCAGCATTCTTGCCTGGAGAATCCCAGGGACAGAGGATCCTGGTGGGCTGCCATCTACAGAGTCGCACAGAGTCAGACACAACTGAAGCAACTTAGCAGCAGCAACTAGGTTCATAGTGGTAGTTGTATGTCATGTTTTTCTGGTATGAAGATACCAAGTAAATTAATTGGAATTAAATGTTAAGAAAAATAAGTTTACATCTTGATTTATTCTGAGGATTTAAGATATTTTTCTTTGGTGAGTAGTTAAAACTGGTATAATCAATACATAGGCCAATTCACTTCATTAACACTTGGTCCAATGCTCCGAGATGCTCCTCCCACTTTAAATAAGTAACCCCAAAAAAGATCACCAGGGAAAAAGAGCTCAGTCCTTGGCTAAGCTATTGCTTTCAGATTTAGAACAAAGCATCTCCAAGTTAGCCCTATGAATAGCCCCTAATTTTTGCCCTCTTTGTTCCAGATATTGCAAGTCTGCTCAGTTACCAGAGTGACACTGTGCTTATGGAAAACAAATCAGATGCAACAATTAATCTTATGAGAAATAAGACAGTGATAAAGGATGCTCAAGCTTGTACTTATGATAGCACCAGTTAATTATGTGAAAGAATCGCTGGAGATGATGTCTGGATGCGGGCATTACTTAGTGGGTTTTTTCTGACTTATGTTTGAGGGGGTGCTGTGGTGAATAAGCACTCTTCTCTCTGGTACACTTACTGTGCAGCCTAACACAATTAATGACTTAAGCCAAATTTATATTAACTAGCAAACTCAGAATTTCAAACTAACACTTCAAATAACTGTAAGTCAGTTGTAGTTCAATAACTGTGCTTCTGTTTAATACCAAAATCAGTCTTCAAGCAACTGGTATAACTCAAGAGCTATTATCAATGCTAAACAACCTTTTTTTTTTCATTGCAATTAGCAATTGATTTCTTTTAAAAAATATTTTATCCTATTGTGGTAGGAGCACATAATGTAAGATATACCCTCTTACACTACTGCTAAGAGAAAAAAAACAAATAAAAAGGAATACATACTGTATGATTCCACTTATGTACAGCTCTAGAAAACATAAAATAACCTATAGCTACAGACAGCAGATCAGTTATAGCTTGGAATGGAGAGAGTGACATTTCTAGGAAACTTTTGTGGGTAATGGATCTGTCCACTGTCTAGGTTGTGGTGATGATTTTGTTTAAAAAAAGTACTTAAGTGCTCATGGCAAAAATTTCTCTCAAACCTGCCAAAACATACCCATTCTATACCTGTAATATTACCCAACTGTTTACTGGATTTGTTCAATAACAATGTTTAATGTGTGGAAGATGTCTCATAATTTATACTTCCACACACTCAGTCACTAATTATTATACATGGCTACAAATAAAAGCAGGTATTTTAACCATAAAGTTTATCCTTCAGAAAAGTATCAGATTTGTGACCCCAAGTATAAGACTGAAAGTTTATAATGTCTAATATACTTTGTGTGTGTTGTGTTCTGTCACTCAGTCATGCCTGACTCTTTGCCACCCTATGGACTGTAGTCTGCCAGGCATCTCTGTCTATGGGATTCTCCAGGCAGGAATATTGGAGTGGGTTGCCATGCCCTCCTCCAGGAGATCTCTCAACTCAGGGATTGAACCTGTGTCTCCTGCTCCTGCTGCATTGTACATTCTTTACCACTGACCCACCAGGAAAGTCAAAATAAAGTAATAAATAAAACTAATTCTTCAAAATTCTAAGGCAGTAACAGGCTTGACACAAGGAATAAGAAAAGAGGTATAGAAACTCAATTACCTATTTTAAATAAAACTGTTCAATATCTCTTAGCCTGCAACTACCTCTGTCACTAGTAGGTTTTGATACCTACTACAACACCTAAGGGAAAGACATTTAATTTAAATCAAAAAATTATTACCAAAAGAATAATTTAAATAATTGTAAGGTTAGATGTTACCGTAAGCCAACATTTTCAAGCTTACTAGACAGCAATATAGGAAATTAAAATAAATGCCTTATAGTATGTCAGTAAATATTTAAAAACTAATTTAATGTAATGGCTTATATAAATGTATAATGTTATTTAACTTTATATGTTTTAAGTTATGCATAAAGCTTATAATAGTATACTTATTCTATATATTTTTATCATAGTGTATAAAATTTCCAGTGACAGCACTATACATGGGTTGAAAGACTATAGAGATCAAATTATTTGAACAGAAATTGTGATGAGGTCTGGGAAAGTATGTTAGATAACTCAAAAGTGAGTTCTAGTGGTGAAGAAAATAAAAACAATTTTATAGTTGGAAGAAACAGATTGAATAAAATTTTTACATGAAAAAATAATTCCCATGTTAATTTAATTATATAGCATATTATTTTAAATACACAAAGTAAATCTAAGTATCATTACTAGATTTCTGACTAACTTGTTTACATCACTACAAGTTTATATATCCAAGTAGATGAATAGGAAATCACTTTATTTGGACATATATAGGTATATGTGAATATTTGTTCAATGTATCTTTTTTTGTTAAATTAATTTATTTTAATTGGAGTATCTTTTCAACAAAAGAGTAAGATTATCAGTGGAGGTATATCTATTTTCTGAAGATACCATATCCCAATTTCAGTCACAGTGTCCGACATTTACTGGGTCCCTCTAAAATGTTAGTTGACTGAAGTACAAAGTTCATAATATATTTAATATCAGAGCAGATTTACTGCCCACATTTTACAAATTAATACATAGGAGCTGTTCAATTCAAATCACTTACCAGCAATTTTGAGGCTAGAATGTGGCAAACCTGTTAAAACTTAGAGCTTAACAGTGGTTGACCCATTTCCACTCTACAATGTGATCTTCTTGCTAGTGGCATTTGAAAAATGCAATTGACAGCACAAGGTTTCTAATTGCTTTCAATCTGGTAAAACATTACTGTAGCTACGATATTCTCACATGGGATAAAATTTTGAATGATCTTATAAATTAGAACAGAAAATTTATTTAATAATAGAGCTATTATTCATTTAATAACAGACCTCCACAGTTCCACCTCTGGTCCCCTAAACCTGCCTGGTGGTGTTTATTTTCTTTCATTTAGTAAAAACTATTAGAAGAAAGGCTGTTATCATTTTCTTGTTAAATAGTTCCTTTCCAAAAGACTAGAGGAAGGGAAGATGGTATTATGTATTGAATGTTTTCATTGCTTTCCAAAATTCATATTTTGGAGCCTCCAGACATTGGACTGTAGCCTGTCAGGCTCCTCTGTCCATGGAATTCTCCATGCCAGAAAATTGGAGTGGGTACCCATTCCTTTTTCCAAAAAATCTTCCCAGCCCAGTGGTCAAACCCAAGTCTCCTGAATTGCAGGAGGATTCTTTACCATCTGAGCCATTGGGGAAGCCCTCAAAGTTCCACTTCTGGTCCACTAAACCTGCCTGGTAGTGTTTGTTTTCTTTTGTTTAGTAAATCTATTAGAAGAAAGGCTATTTTCATCTCTTTGCTGAATAGTTCCTTTCCAAAAGACTAGGGGAAGGGAAGATGGGAAACGGTGGAAACAGTGCCAGACTTTATTTTGGGGGGCTCCAAAATCACTGCAGATGGTGACTGCATCTATGAACTTAAAAGACACTTGCTCCTTGGAAGAAAAGTTATGACCAAACTAGCTAGCTAAGTCACTTCAATCGTGCCCGACTCTGTGTGACCCCATAGATGGCAGCCCACGAGGCTCCTTCGTCCCTGGTTCTCCAGGCAAGAATACTGGAGTGGGTTGCCATTTCCTACTCCAGGGCATCTTCCAGATCCAAGAATTGAAGCCAGATCTCCTGCATTGCAACGTAACAGAATATTAAATACCAACCTAGACAGCATATTAAAAAGCAGAGGCATTGCCAACAAAGGTCCATCTAGTCAAAGCTATGGCTTTTCCAGTAATCATGTATGGATGGGAGAGTTGGACTATAAAGAAAGGCTGAGTGCCGAAAAATTGATGCTTTTGGACCATAGTGTTGGAAAAGACTCTTGAGAGTCCCGTGGACTGCAAGGAGATCCAACCAGCCCATCCTAAAGGAAATAAATCCTGAATATTCATTGGAAGGACTGATGCTGAAGCTGAAACCAACACTTTGGCCACCTGATGTAAAGAGCTGACTCATTTGAAAAGACTCTGATGCTGGGAAAGATTGAAGGCAGGAGGAGAAGGGGACGACAGAGGATGAGATGGTTTGATGGTATCACTGACTCAACGCACATGAGTTTGGGTAAACCCTGGGACTTGGTGATGGACAGGGAAGCCTGGCGTGCTGCAGTCCATGGGGTCACAAAGAGTTGGATACTACTAAGTGACTGAACTGAAATAAACTGATGGGATTGGTGTCCTATACAAAGAGGGAGACCAGAACACACGCACACAACCCTCTCTGTCATATGAGTATATACTAAATAGGGGGCCATCTGCAAGCCAGAAAGATGGCTCTCACCAGAATTTGAACCCTGATGGACCTTGATCTTAGACTTTACAGCCTCTAGAACTACAAAAAAATGCATTTTTGTTCTTTAAGCTGCTGGCTAAGCTAACACAGGTAGGGAAAGGGATCCTTAGAGAATTGCATATTATAAACATGGTTTTGTTTTTTTGCATTTATACTTCTGCTCAAAGTCATAATTTTTTTAAGTGTTTTTGTCAATGTATTATTTTAAACCTACAATATTCTCCAATTTCGTATTTTAACAGATTGCTGAACATTTTAATCTGAGTATCCTACCGGCACCTCTTTGGGTTTGAAATGAATAAAGGAATAACCCTAGTTTCCTTTCCTTCTAGCTGGACATGGTTGATTGTTTTCTAAAACATTAAAGATAATTACATTGTGGGAAAATGATCAGCTGTTCTATATTTCTGCTGAAATTTTAAGAAGAGTAACAAAATTATACTGTGACATAATACACTGTTAATTCAAACAGCATGAGTTTGAAATGCATGGGTCCATTTGAAAATGAATATGTGCTATGGTACTACACCACCTGAGGATGACTGATTCCACAGATTACAAAACTGGAGGGCCAGATGAAGTTATACTTGGACTTTTGACTGTGCAGAGAGTCAGCGCCCCTAACATCAAAGTTGCTCAAACTATATTTAGACAGACATTTAAAAAGTAATTTTAAAACTTTATGAAAGTAAAATTTCTAAAGAGATGAAAAAGTTTGGAAGGGGAGTATTCTTTATTGTAAATCTCTGTGATTAGTATACATCAAGGCTCTCAAATAATTTAGGTGAAAACTATTGGAGGGCTAGGAGGAATAAACATACTTATTTCTTCATACCAAATAAGTAGTCATGTAGTAATATATCACTAATGCTTAAAGAAAAAATTTTGCAAATTTAGTGAAATCACAAATTTTATGTATATTTGATTTTTAAAACTTTGAGCTAATTTTATTTAAAAAATCATTTATTCTGTTAGTAGTTTGGAAAAGTATTTTTAAAATTCAACACAAGATTTTTCTTCACCTTTTAATAAATATAATATCATATAATGATGTGTGTATTCTAGACTATATATGGGCAGCAGAATGGAGATATTTGAGGCTATGCCATTTCTTTTTATTTATTTATCTGCTGTACAATATATAGTCAATTTACTATTTGCTCACCACCTTACTCCCAGAGCTCTTTTTAAAGACTTTAGCCCTATGGAATGAGTATTGTTTTCTCTTTCACATCTATGGGAACTCTCAGAATAAGAACAGTAGTAACAATCATATCATCAGCTGCTAATATTTATTCAGGATTTCCACAGTCTAGATACGAAGAACTATTTCATTCTATCCTCACAACAGCCCCATAGTAAATATTATTATAATGGTTCCAACACTAAGTTTATATGGCCAATAAGCGGAGAAGACATTTATATCCAGGGCTACCTTACTCAGAAGTAACATGCTTAACCACACTGCTGTGTTGCTCTTCCAATAAGGTCATCAGTAAACATCAATCACAGCATAAGAGCACCACAGCATATGGATTGGCAAACCCAGAAAGTATATACAACCTGATATTGCACATGGAATAAAAATGTGATACACAAATATCTGGAAATACGGACAAACCTCTCCAGCAGCAATGGATACCTTCTACCTCAGTTTGGAATTTACCTGGATATGATTAACAGGTCAATTTTTGACCCAAACCCAAATTGACTTCATTGTTTTGTAGATTAGAGAATATATCTTGAATTTCTCTTTTAAGCACTAAAGTTCTGTAAATTATTTTACTTTCCAAAGGAAACAAACTAGACATATAATGAAAATGTCTTAAACTTTAATCCTAGACATGTAAATATCTACAAATTAGCTATATACTCATAAACATGTTCCCGTGCCTGTTCAGTTTACCATCCTTTCAAATATGCACACTCTTTTTATTTAATCTTCCAAAGATGTACAACAAAACATGAAATTTCAAATAAAGCAATTGGATAAATTTTGTGTTTAATAGATGCAGTCTTATGATACAAAAGTATTGGTCATTAACAAGTTCAGTGAGTGTGTAAGAGGTTATCTGCAACAACTCCTTATAACTTTCTTAAACTGCTTAAAATGAACTGAGTATAAATCAAATTTTAATTTAATGGGGAATATAGGTGCAAATAATTTACAGCATTTTTCAGATATCTTATCAATAATTTTGTGTTTATTTGCATATTAAGGCTTTGGATTGTTAAATGAGAGAGAAAAGAAATTTACCCACTTGTCAAAGGCTCAGATAGGAGGGACCTAAGGATTTTGGCCAAATTCAAAGAATTCATAGGGCTATTCACATCCTTGATGAAGTCTGGCAAGTCATGTTATTCATCCGGGGTCTTATTTTAGTTCATGTCCTTAAACAGAGAAGACTTCACCCTCTGACGTCAATACCCATAAGACAATGCACCTCCCTTCAGACCAGATATATATGTTTCCTTCTAAACCAGCCATCTTCCCAGCCCAAGTTCAAAACATCACAAGTTTACATCTTTCTGAAGCACCCAACAGTGCAACAGGGTCTTCCATGGAGACATTACATTCAGTTGTATCATAATCCCCAAATTTAGTACCTAAGAGGCCTTTCCAGTCATCTCAACACACTCAATCCATCTGCCATTCTAAGATTTCAAGTTGAAGGGAATCTTTCTGTTTAATTCCTCCAAAGGCCAAAAGTTGATAAGTTTCCCAAAGTTGGATTTAAGTCATTAATTCTTAAATTATTGCCTGAGGAATTCCCATGATACTTGGCATATTTCAAAGGTAAAATAGTAACAATAATAACAGGAATAAACTTGTCCTTGACCTTGTCCTCTTCCCTCCTCTTCCCTCGACTTGTTTTCATTTTGAACCTGCTTACCTCCCACAGAAAGTCTCTGAATTGGCCACAGAACATATCTCATGTCCTGAGGTGATTTAGATTAGTAGTTTTCAAGGTGTTGAAAGTGTTTCCTAGAAGTAACTCAGGAACATCGGAAAAGAAAATACAGTAGTGGATTTTTATGCTCTTCACTCTATAATGAGCCAAAAAAGTACCACTCTTCTGCATATATCAAGTTTTCATTTAAGACTATGGCCAAAGAGAGAATAGCTGAAGAAAATGTTGAAGCCATGGTTTTAGACAATAGGTATCCTGGAATTAAGACATCAAAGAAATTGTAAATTTGCTCCAAGTTGCCAAATAAAGTTTCAGGGGAAGACAAATATTATGGTGTATTTCCTCATAATATTTATGTCTAAGATATATATAAATAGGTTTAATGTAGAACTAATGATACTTTTCTTATATACTTGTTGATTTTCTGAAATATACCTTGAAAGTGAAAGTTAGTCACAGTCGTGCCTGACTCTTTCAGATCCCATGGACTGTAGCCTGCCTGGCTCCTCGGTCCATGGGATTTTCCAGGCAAGAGTGCTGGAGTGGGTTGCCATTTCCTTCTCCAGAGGAATCTTCTTGACCCAGGAATCAAACCCAGGTCTCCTGCATTGCAGGCAGTTTCTTGACCAACTGAGCCATTACCTTAGGGAAATAAAAGTCAATACAAAACCATAACTAGTAGGCATTTTATTTTATTGCTTTCTTAACATAGTATGACAATTAATGCATCATTTAACTTAATAAGGTATTATAGTGGGGTGGACTTTGGGAATTACTACTCAAAAGACAAGTCATGACATGGTTGATTCAATCCATTATATTTTTTCCCTCTGAAGAAGGTTAAAATGGGTAGCTTTCATGTTATATGGTCCACCCTGCAAGAAATCATTCAGCATCTTGGAATAAGAATGTGCCTTCATTAAAATAAATCTAATTAAGTTTTAATGCTTTTATCCTTATAATTAACTGATACACAATAAAACTTATACTCAAAATGAGGGAAAGAGGAGGAAATGATCTTTTAAAAGTATACAACCTAAACTGATTACACAATCACCACAGATAGTGAGGAAAGTTATTTTCCAAGAAAACCTGTAATTGAAAAGAATAAAAAGCAAAATAAGATGAAAATATGTCTAGATGAATCAGGCTTATGAACTTAGAAGCAAAGGGAAAATATTGTCTTAGTTTCAAATACTCTAGATTCAAAAGAATTCTTATTTTATATATTCTGCATCTATCTATAAATTTTCACAATATCCCCTATTAGTTCCAGGACACATAAGTAACTCTTATCCCATATGGCACAGAGGTATAGAATCTGCCTGCAAAAGCAAGAGACGCAAGAGACACAGGGTTTGATCCCTGGGTCGAGAAGATCCCCTGCAGTAGGAAATGGAAACTCACTCCAGTATTCTTGACTGGAAAATTTCATGGAAAGAGTAGCCTGGCAAACTACGGTCTATGGGGTGGCAAAGAGCCAGATATGACTGAGCACACACACATCAAGTTAGTACTAAGGCAGTCTTTCTAATAGGGGTCCAGGAACACTTAGAGGTATAAAGACTTAATTTTAATAATCTGTTTTCTCTGGAGACATTTAAAGTGCTTAAACTTCTGATATAACTCAGAAATTAAACATTATGAAACAATTAGGTGACCTACAGATTACTAAAGATTGCAGTGTCTAGGTTTACATTTGCTTTTATAATTGAGGTAATGCCAACTAATACTTTTTAATTTTCCCAAGCCAGTGAGAAAAGAGCAAAAGAGATTTAACACATAATAATATAACCCTGCCCCATCTCCCAAGTGAAAGCTAACTGACTTCATGGTAGTTTAAAATAGGGAATAGTGGAAGAATTGAGATATCACAAGGCATGTATCAGAAGAGGCATGCTGAATTTAAGACATAATAGCTACTTATGGTTACCATAGGGTCATAGGGGATAGATAAATTGTGAGACTGGGTTGATATATACACACTGCTATATATAAAATAGATAACTAATATGGACCTACAGGGAACCTTACTCAATACTCTGTAATGACCTATATTGGAAAAGAACCTAAAAAAGAATGAATATATGTATATGCATAATTGAGTCACTTTATTGTACATATGAAACTAATATAACATTGTAAATCAACAATACTTCAATAAAAAATTTAAATTAAAAAAAAGACATAATAGCAAACAGATTTAATTTTAGCAGAACAGTATCATGTATCACATCAAGTTTATATTATTGTCCTTTTTGGTTTCATTGACTTTGTTCATATTTAATTTTAAAATTTGCTTTATGATTTTGTCAGAATTATAAAAAGTTATTTCAATTCTATATTTGCACACATTTAAATAAATTACAACAAAAATAAATCCCTGCTGCATCTTCCATAGGTCTTAATAATTTAGTAGGTTAATAATATCAGTTGTTCAAATTCATGAACACTTTTCTTTAAAGAAGTTCATTCATTACTCAAGCTTTTGAAACATGAAACACCATGATAGGTAGATATCCTCTCATGCAGAACAGAGTATTTTAATCTTTTCCGTACTGCCATGAATCTAAGATGAATTTTCTTCTCTAAAATCATAATGCACAAATTTTGCTATAACATTCAGCTGTAAGTTAATGGGTGGTAGTGACTTTATAATACATCAAAATGGTAAAGGAAGCCTGGCCTTGGCCTTCATTTTGAGGTTCTGTGTTGAGAATAGCAGCACATTGTGTGAAATCAATTTAATTCAAATATATTTCCTGAATGCTTGCTATGTGATAGTCAGTGAAAATTCAACAGGAAAAAGATATCCTCGAGAGGACCCACATGTTGAAAACAACACACATGAAAGCATTACATGTATGAGAATCTGCTGCAAACTGCTAAGATCAGAGTAACCAGAAATGCTATGCTCAGAGTATCTAAGATGAAGGTAATCATAGATGCTCATGTACAGGTGGCTCCTCCTCAAATGTGATGGAGTAAAGACTCGCCATAAAAGTTCCCATGTAAACTGATTTCTGAAGGATATATGTAGCAATTAGCTAGGGAACAAAGCTAGTGGAGGTGATGGAATTCCAGTTGAGCTCTTTCAAATCCTAAAAGATGATGCTGTGAAAGTTCTGCACTCAATATGCCAGCAAGCTTGGAAAACTCAGCAGTGGCCAGAGGAATGGAAAAGGTCAGTTTTCATTTCAGTCCTAAAGAAAGGCAATGCCAAAGAATGCTCAAACTACTGCACAATTACACTCATCTCACACAATAGCAAAGTAAAACTAAAAATTCTCCAAGCCAGGCTTCAACAGTACATGAACTGTGAACTTCCAGATGTTCAAGCTGGATTTAGAAAAGGCAGAGGAACCAGAGATCAAATTGCCAACATCCGCTGAATCATCGAAAAAGCAAGAGAATTCCAGAAAAATACCTATTTCTGCTTTTTTGACTATGCCAATGCCTTTGACTGTGTGGTTCACAACAAACTCTGGAAAAATCTTAAAGAGATGGGAATACCTGACCACCTAACCTGCCTCTTGAGAAATCTGTATGCAGATTAGGAGGCAATAGTTAGAACTGGACATGGAACAACACACTAGTTCCAAATCGGGAAAGGAGTATACCAAGGCTGTATATTGTCACCCTGCTTATTTAACTTATATGCAGAGTACATCATGAGAAACGCTGGGCTGGATGAAGCACAGGCTGGAATCAAGATTGCCGGGAGAAATACCAATAACCTCAGATATGCAGATGACACCATCCTTATGGCAGAAAGCAAAAAGGAACTAAAGAGCCTCTTGCTGAAAGTGAAAGAGGAGAGTGAAAAAGTTGGCTTAAGGCTCAAAATTCGGAAAACTAAGATCATGGGATCCAGTCCCATCACTTCATGGCAGATAGATGAGGAAACAGTGGAAACGGTGACAAATTTTATTTTGGGGGGCTCCAAAATCACTGTGCATGGTGATTGCAGCCATGAAATTAAAAGACGCTTGCTCTTTGAAAGAAAAGCTATTACCAACCTAGACAGCATATTAAAAAGCAAAGATATTACTTTGTCAACAAAATCCATCTAGTCAAAGCTATGGTTTTCCCAGTAGTCATGTATGGATGTGAGAGCTGGACTATAAGAAAGCTGAGCACCAAAGAATTGATGCTTTTGAACTGTGGTGTTGGAGAAGACTCTTAAGAGTCCCTTGGGCTTCAGGAGATCCAACCAGTCCATCCTAAAAGAAAGAAATCCTGAATATTTATTGGAAGGACTGATGCTGAAGCCAAAACTCCAATACTATGGCCACCTGATGCAAAGAACTGACTCATTGGAAAAGACCCTGATGCTGGGAAAGACTGAGGGGAGGAGAAGGGGACGACAGAGGATGAGATGGTTGGATGGCATCACCGACTCAAAGGACATGAGTTTGAGAAAACTCTGGGAGTTGGCGATGGACAGGGAGGCTTGGTGTGCTACAGTCCATGGAGTTGCAAAGAGTCAGACACAACTGAATTAGGTAGGCAAAGGCAGTTTTAACTGAATGCATGCATTTAAAAGGACTCCTGAAAGAGAAGTGGAGAAGGAAATGGCAAGCCTCTCCTGTATTCTTGCCTGTATTCTGTCCCACGGACAGAGGAACATGAGGGTTTCAGTCTATGGGGTCACAAGAGTCAGATACAACCGAGTGATTAAACAGAAGAGAGAGAAAGCTGTGGTACATATACACAATGGAATATTACTCAGCCATTAAAAAGAATACATTTGAATCAGTTCTGCTGAGGTGGACGAAACTGGAGCCTATTATCCAGAGTTAAGTAAGCCAGAAGGAAAAACAACAATACAGTATACTAAGGCATATATATGGAATTTAGAAAGATGGTAACGATAACCCTGTATGCAAGACAGCAAAAGAGATGCAGATCTATAGAACAGTCTTTTAGACTCTATGGGGGAGGGCAAGCGTAGGATGATATGGGAGAATGGCATTGAAACATGTAAATTATCATATGTGAAATGAATCACCAGCCCAGGTCTGATGCATGATACAGGGTGCTCAGGGCTGGTGCACAAAGATGACCCAGAGGGATGGAATCGGGAGGGAGGTGGGAGGGGCGTTCTGGAAGGGGAACGTATACCCATGGCGGATTCATGTCAATGTATGGCAAAACCAACACAATAATGTAAAGGGAAAAATTTAAAAAAAAAATCAGTACATATATACAAAACTGAAACACACACACACACACAAGAGAGAAGTAGTCTTCCCAGAGGTTTAATATGTAGTTATTACATACTTCCTAAATATAAACGTAGTTAGTAATTTTCCTAGTTTTTAAAATATTTTCAAATTTTATGATTTCCAATACTGTATTTCCTTGCTCTATTTGCTGAGTCTATAGTTTCTATCTGATATCTATTGAGTTTTATCTTTCTGTCTTTCCTATTGACTGGTAGAATGCAGGAAAGATGAAAAAGTGGCAGAAAAGGAGTTAAGGATTATGTCAAAGTTTCTGTTTTAAACAACCAGGGATAATAGTTTCATTCATTTGGATAAAGAATATCAAAAAGAAGAATGCTGAGGAATAAAATATTGCATGGGATTTTGTGGTATATTAGTGTTGATGGGGTATAGGAGAGTCACATCCATTTTAGATTTGAAGAATGATCAGCACTCTGTGATAAGCATTTCATTTCAAAACAAATAATGAGTTGGTATTTTTTCTCTATGATAAGAGTTGTTAAAATGTGCTATATTTCCTCTTTTGTCACAGCTTCTGGAAAAACTGAAATGAATTGTTCAAATATACCATTTATGGTTACTCTAATATCCTACACCTATATGAGAGACTGCTTTTTTATACTTTAATTTCCAAAACTGAGTAATACTTTATATAGGATTTTAGGTATATGTAAAAATGCTTAACTGTGGGCAGAAAAAGAGAATATATATAACAGTTAGTCACTTTAATATGCAAACATTTCTATTCATTCAGAAAATGAAATGTTGCTCTTTCTAACACAACAATTTATATCCAGACAAAAGAAAGCATACCTTCCTTCATGTACTTAGCCTATTATCATGAAATTGCCACTCAAAAAGCATGTGATCATGAAGAACTACACACAAAACGGGAAACTAAAATCTTGTCCGGGTCTTTCTTAGGCTTATTGAACAATTAGCTCATTGACTCCTACAGGATCCTGTTTGGAGTTTTGACTGGTTCTTCATACTGTTAGGTAGTTAGAATAGGAAAAAGGACTCTAAAATAGTGGTGGCTAAAAGACAAAGAAAGGAAAAGGCCCATGAAACTAGAACAAAGGAAGGTCCAAGAACCAGAGTGAGAACCTCAGGTGAAACAAACAGCCCTCCTGGCTAGCCCAATTTGCATAGAGCTGGGGGGAAGAGGAAAAAACATGTAAAAAGAGGAGCCAAAATTGAGCCTCCGTCTTCTCTTCTCTTTGTGTCTTTTGGGTCACCCCGCCCTCATGCCTCGATGTATTTTCCCTTGCTTGCCAAATAAAACTGAGCTGTAACTGAGCTCTAACAGTTGTCTGTCCATCCCTTCAAATTTTTACTGTGGCAGGACAGAACTGAGGAAATTACACAATCCCCTGACAATACTGTGTGCACAAGTATGATTTTGGTAACTGCACATGGCATGCCCTGACACACTGGTTCCTTCTCTTGTCATGTCAAGGTGTGATGGTAGATATGCCTGAAAACTGGCATGTAAATGGGAGGCTTGTTTCCTTTTACATCTCTGTAAGGGCATTACTGGATATCTTTCCAAACTAGAAGAGAGGTCAACTCAACAATATTTTCTATTCACAGTCCACTTTATTTTTACATAGACCCACTCAATGTATCTACTAAAAAGTAGGCATATGTGTCTATAGCAGAGAATTTGAGGTCAGAAAGTGTTCATTTGAATCCTCATCTAATTACTTCCTGACTGTGAAATTCACAGTAATTATCTTAAACTCTTTGAGCAAAAGTTTCACAATTCATAAAATACAACATAGCAATCACAGCATGCCTGGCATAACCTGAATTAGCTCTCAAACAAGATTTTTATTTTAGAATTTGTGCCAGAGATGTTAATGAGTACAAATTTTGTCCCTTTATATATTGGTCTTATGTCTCCACTTCGGTAATGTCTGGTACACTTATTCATTTGTAAATGACTATTCATTGCCTTTCCTTACTTCCCTGCCTCTATCAGAAATACATTTTATTAAAATTAAATGTGTTCCTTCCTTAATGAGCTCAGCTTTGAGGGTAAATGATTTTCAATGTACCTCTACAAATTATGAATAATCATATTTTTTATGGCTTCACTTCCAAGGATGAGCTTGGAAAACTTATATGGGAAGAATCTAATACTTTGTACTTAGTTTGTCAGTTTTCACTGTCCATGATAGAATGTGTAACTATAAAGCAATAAGATTAATTTTCTTGCCTTGCGCAGTGACTCTAAATTCAATTCAAGGAACATCAAGGGTAGTTTGAGGAACTGAATAAGCGCTAAGAATGTAAGACTTTCTGGTGAGCATATTATATAACATTCATGAGATCTCTTTGTGTGTGTGAGTGTGTAGTGTCCCTAAAGTCTCAGTACTTCATAATAAAAGAAATTTATATTCACATGACATTTATTTATATATATATATATATATATATATATATATATCTTCCTCATGGCAATCCTACACAATCTATCATAAGTAAAAGTAAATACTTGAGTTCAAGTTGTTTGATTTTTCAACAAGTATACGGAGAATTCAGGGCCTGATCCCAGGCATTCTAATTTCAACCCCCATGCTCTTTCTATCTAGTGTAATTTGTAAATGTCTTTCAACACATGTTATTCCTAACTATAAACTTTATATTATTTTTTATTTGAAGGTGAAAAAAATCTAAGGCTCAGCTATGCTCAGCTACTTGCTAAGATCACATGTTTATTTCCTAAGGAGAGGAGCTGGACTAAAGCTCAGGTTTTCCAAGTTTACTTACAGAACTTACTTTCTGAGATAAATACCAAAAAAAGTTGTGTGTTTTTTTTTTCTTTTTTTAAAATTGTGTTGAAAAAAAGATACCTTAGTTTAAGTAACTATCTTCAAGTCACTCAGGCATTTTGATAAATCAGTTGGGCTTCATGTTCAAATGAGGCACTAGGATATTTATGTCTTTTGGTACTAAACTGGCGATAAATTGACTATTTTGCTGTGGCATCATTTAAATTATATTGAGATAGAAATCATATAAAAAATTCTGGGAATAAAACATCTCTGAATACAAGCAAAAAGATTTTAAAAACCCGAAAATCAAAACACAAGAAAAGAAATCAGCACAAACCCTAATAAAAAGAGACTTCTATTTTTACTTTTTTTATAGACCTTCATATTTTTGTTGTGGATTTTTTTATTGTATTAAGGACTTTTAAAAGTCAACAAGACAATTTACTGCTTAGTTTGCTGGTTATGTGCAAATTCAAATCCATGAGCTTATCCAAAAAGTTTTTCCTTACATTTGCTCTGTGCTCTGTGATTTTTAATGGAAGAAGCAAGTAAAGCATAAGGAAGCTGTTTCAGGCCTGTTTTTAATCTGTTTTAATTTTTAACACTGAAATGTTTTTTCCTAAAGCAATTAGGTACCAATTAAACATGACAATCTTTTTATACAGGATAAATTCCATCTATTTCTCTCATTCTCAGAAGCTATATGCTTTACTGTTTCTAATATGCTTATGTCTTTATAACATGGGAAATCTTCTAAAATTCAGTATTAAAACAAACAGAAGAAAGATCCTCATTTCCTTTTCCTACTCTCCCTTCCTCTCTCTTTTCTCTTAAAAAAAAAAAAAGACTTTCTTAGCCCGCAAACCACAGTGGATTTAGAGACGATGAGCATAAAAATGATTAGGACATCCATAGACACTTCCAACATCCAGTCAACCAGTAGAACGACTATTAAGATGGATAAAATTAAAATTCAGTTAAATAAACTATGTAGTACAAAAGAACAACTGATCTGGAGCCAGAAAACCAGGAATGTGACTCTGAATTTAAATCTTTTCTGTGTTCTCTTAGCCTTATTCCCTCATCTGTAAGAGGATATGTGGTCTGTTCTTTTTAGTTGAATACTCTATGCCCTTTTCACTATGCTGGCCATTGAAATATAACCCATCACCAACTATTTCTTCTAATTCTGTTCATTGCTAAATTATATTTAAAATAAAATGGGCTTACAATCACAACATCTGATGAAAGTCAGGTCTACTTGGTTTCGTTTCAAGAGTATAATTTCTTTTAATTTCTTATGGACTGTGCATCATTTGTAAAACTGCCAAACTCAGTTTCTCATAGAAGATCCTATTGCATTTTATTATACCTGCCACCATATTCTATTAAACATGATTCCAAGTTTAAAGTTACCCATTAGAAACTAGATAGGATGTAATTATGATGTTTTCATGTGTTGATTACACTGAAGCTGAGAAGGGTAAAAAGTGGAATCAGGAATTTATGTTATAAAGGGAAAATCATCTCTAAACTTCCTTGTCGAGATGTCCCTATATCGGACTGAATCTATAAATTCATTTTTTTTTTTTAAGGCAGAGAGAAAAGTAAGAGGAGACCGAAAAGAGTTCAGTAGTGAGTGGAAGTTGAGACTACCTTGACCAGACTCTTAGACAAATATCCTTGGTTGTTTTATTCATAAAACATAGAGAAATTCTGTCTCAATTATCTGTGAGAAGCTGGGATCTTCTTGTCACTGAAACTTCGTTTCCTGAAAATAAGAACTTTCTTTTTGATTGAGAATATCAAAGAGTTTTGTAGAAAGTGTCAGTACAGTGAAGATAACTAAGAGGAACACTGCACAACCACATGCAGGCAGTCTTCTGTAGACAAAGAACCCCATTCTGCAGGTGGAGGGATGATGTGTGATAATCAAGGCAGATTAGATGCAGAGATAATGACACAGTGACTTGAAGTGCCTTGCCCAGGCCTGTCCCAAGTCTAAAAGACAAGTCACCGATTTTGAAATTCAGCTTTTAATTTTTGGCTATTTGTTTACTCTTCAGAGATTATTTTACCCAGACAAGTCAAGGGTGAAAAGGAAAATTAACAAGTGAATCAGATTGTAAGTAATCTGAGCATGAGAAATGAGAGAGAACAAATCTGCCTTTAATTTAGGCCCATGGCCAAAAATACTAACAGAGGCAAGTTCACAAGGATGTTAAAATTTAGCTATGATATTGATAGTTCCACAGGTAAAGAACTCCCATGTTCAGGGAGTTGTAACAAAGAATAACAGTTTATTGTAATCTGCTTTTTGTCAGGTTGCCAGGAGAATTTCACATTTTCACTTGCATGAATTATTTATGTTTCCAAATGAGAATCAAAATTAACTGATTCACTTACCAACAGAGCTTGGCCACCAAAGCTTAACCAATACAGTTATGGGTGAAGGTTTTTGTTAGTCATACAGTTATACAGGGAATTTATAAATAAGATGTAGGGGATTATTTATCTCTCTTACTCAAAGCTTGTAAAACAGATCCTTCTCTTTATATTCTGATACCATGAAACTTTATGACCATGGCAAAAATATTCAAAATAACTTCTGTCTAAAGACGAGTACTATACCTTAAAACAGACAAGATTACATGCTACAATGGAGAAGGCAATGGCACCCTACTCCAGTACTCTTACTGGAAAATCCCATGGACGGAGGAGCCTGGTAGGCTGCAGTCCATGGAGTCGCTAAGAGTCGGATACGACTGAGCAACTTCACTTTCACTTTTCACTTTAATGCATTGGTGAAGGAAATGGAAACCCACTCCAATATTCTTGCCTAGAGAATCCCAGGGACGGGGGAGCCTGGTGGGCTGCCGTCTATGGGGTCGCATAGAGTCAGACACCACTGCAGCAACTTAGCAGCAGCAGCAACATGCCATAAATCTAAAGCAAATAAAGTAAAATGGCTTCTGCATATAATGTTCTCCAATCTAAAAGCACAGATAAATCACATGATCTAAGCAGGTTTACCAAAGAAGTGGGGAAAGCACTAGAGAAATGAGCATAGGGTAAGATGAATCTTGATTACTTTGGACTAGAAACAAAAGATGTAGTGACAGGAACAGTATGCATCAGGGTTCAGTAATTCCAAGAGTGATTTGTCTCTGTGTCATGCAGGCCCCACACTCAGCAGTTATTCTAAAGGTGACATCAAAGGAAGGCCCTCTGTGAATTTCCCCAGTGGTACAGTGGTTAAGACTCCACCTTCCGCTGTGGGTGGTTCTGGTTCCATCCGTGGTTGGGGAATTAAGGTCCCACATGCCACATGGTATGACCATAAATAAGTAAATAAAGACAATCAAAAAAAAAAAAAAAGAAAGAAAGAAAGGCTTTCCAACATTCAAAGAGAGTATGTATTTCCTTTATTGAGGCTAGCATAGCACAGTTGAATTTATAACACAATTATTTTAAAATGTAGTTGTCTATTTTACCAAATGGTGCTGTAATTACTGGATTTCCCCAGGCAAAAGATAAACTTCTGACCTAAATGTCATAACTCATAATAATTAACACAAGATGAACATAGACTTAAATGCAAATAGTAAATAGAAAGTCAAGTTCTCTGCCTTTATACTTCTACCTTCTAGAGGAAGGGAAAGGTAAAGAAAAATTCAAGTAACCAGATAAACCAAGGGTTTGACAGAAAGCACTACACAGCAAATGAAATAGGAGGATGTAATGTAGCGTGACTAGAGGAGGCAGTAGGAAAGGGTCCTGGCACTTTCTAAAGTTGGCAAACTAAGGCCTCTTTATAGGAGTTACATTCAGGGTGAATCCTGAGTAACAAAAAGGTGTCTGCCATGCAAATGCCTTAGGAAAGAACAATCCTGGTAAAGGAACAACTGCTGCAAAGGATCTAAGGCAGGAGCAGACCTGGCCCCTTTGAAACTGTTAGAGGCTCACATGGCTAAAGGGAAATGAATCAGGGAAAGAGTAGTATGAATGGGGTTACAAATAAGCAGGCCCACGTCATCTGAGCTCTCATAGGATATCACAGGGTTTATATATTTTTTGTAAGTGTGATAGAGAGTCTTTGGAACATTTCCAGCAGGGCCACAACCTGGTTGCTTTCATAGTTGTGGATTCTATCCTGTCACTAAAGAACATGGACTCACTCTTTATGCAGCTATCTGCTTAACTCATTTCCTAAACTATAACAAATTCCTGCCAGAGGGCAAGCCTTCAAATGATTGACCCTGAAAGAGACTAAATGCTCTTCATATTCTCTCAGCACCACAGAAATATCACAGAAAGTTCAGGATATGTTTCCAGGAACAAATACATACAACCTACTCCACTACAAGCCAGTCCTAAGATACCGCATAAGCTATAAAATGTCCATGAACCTTATTTTCCTCATCTATAAAATGAAGCATAAAACCTGCAAAAGTTATGACCCAAATGGATTAGAAGAAGATGATAAAACTGTGTGCTATGGGAAATTAAAGGATTTACACAGTTGTTTACATCTTCATTGCATCACAGCGTCATATTCCAGGTTAAGCTTTGAACACTAAAATATTTGTAAAGTTTTAAGTCTAGGAATGTATGTGCCCAGTTGCTCAGCTGCGTCTGACTCTTTGCAACCCCATGGACTGTGGCTCCTCTGTCCATGGAATTTTTAGAGCAAGAATAGTAGAGTGGGTTGCCATTTCCTACCTAGGGGAATCTTCCCTACCCAGGGATCAAACCCACATCTCCTGCATTGGCAGATATATTGTTTACCATTACATCACCTAGGAAGCCCTAGGAATGTATGAGCTCCCACCAATATAAATCAGACTAAGGGTTATGTACTGTAATTTCCCCCCAAAAAAGTGCATATTTAAGTCTCAAGAAAGAAAGAAAAGAGACTTCCCTATTGGCCCAGTGGCTAAGACTATGCTCCCAATGCAGGGGGCTCAGATTTGATCCCTGGTCAGGGAACTATATCCTACATGCCACAAGTAAGAGTTTGCATGTCACAACTGAGACCAGGAGCAGCCAAATAAATAAAAACTAAAAAAAGAGAAAAAAAAGGAATGAACACATCCTTTTGATATATCTCCCAAAACGTTATATGAAAATTCTACAAAGCTATTAGCTATCTTAACCTCAAAAGTATTCAGCTTAGTCCTTTAATAGCTGCATGTATGACTGAAAATTCTCTTGGATATGAGATGAAGTGCTAACAAATAGATATATACAATCTAAGCAGGCAGTTTGACATAGCATTAACGTTTTGGATTCATATTATCTTCAAATTCAATACATTTACTTCAACTAATACAATTAATAACCAGCTAGAAATATTTCCATTCAACTCCCCCTTTTGTTGACTCTGCTTATAAGCAGAGATGAAAATAACTTTTAAATGTCAGGGAAGGGAAACTATGTTTCACTATCATTCATTTTTGTTTTGCTCTCTAGCTTGTGGGCCATAGAATCTCAAGCACTTTTTTCAATTAAACAATACTGTATTAGTTTCAGATGTACAGCATACTGAGCACTTTCAATGATTTCAAATATATATATACATCTTTTACCATTTGTTAAGGTCAAGAAATATGTTTCTATTTCATTCTATGAAAGCTTTAAGAAAGAAATCACATATATTCTATTTATGTTTCCCCAAACTCACTGACCCAGACTTGCCTGTGAGTGTCCAGGAGTCTCTGGGAGAGGCATGGGTCGGAGGTGGCCTGCCGCAGGGTCAGGGACACTGAGTGTGACAGTGTGTACATGGGACCTTTTGAAGGAGGTCATCATTATCTTCATTATTTCCACCATAGTTTGGTCTCTGGTCAAACAACATGGAGGGAACACAGCTCCACCCATCAATAGAAAATTGGATTAAAGATTTACTGAGCATGGCCCTGGCCATCAGAACAAGACCCAGTTTCCCCTTCAGGCAGTCTCTCCCATTAGGAAGTTTCCATAAGCCCCTTATCCTTATCCATGAGAGGGCAGAGAGACTGAAATCCACAGTCACAGAAAACTAATCAAACTGATCACATGGACCACAGCTTTGTCTAACTCAATGAAACCATGAGCCATGCTGTCTAGGACCACCCAAGATGGACAGGTCATGGTGGAAAGTTCTGACAAAATGTGGTCCACTGGAGAAGGGAATGGCAAACCACTTCAGTCTTGCCTTGAGAACCCTAGGAACAGTATGAAAAGGCAAACAGATATAACACTGAAAGATGAACTCCCCAGGTCAGTAGGTGCCCAATATACTACTGGAGAAGACTGGAAAAATAACTCCAAAAAGAATAAAGAGACAGAGCAAAAGCAGAAACAATGCCCAGCTGTGGATGTGACTGGTGATGGAAGAAAAGTCTGCTGCTGTGAAGAGCAATATTGTATAGGAACGTGGAATGTTAGGTCCATGAATCAAGGTAAATTGGAAGTGGTTAAACAGGAGGTGGCAAGAATGAACATTGGCATTTTAGGAATCAGTGAACTAAAATGAACTGGAATGGGTGAATTTAACTCAGATGACCATCATATCTATTACTGTGGGCAAGAATCCCTTAGAAGAAATGGAGTAGTCATAGTCAACAAAAGAGTCCGAAATGCAGTACTTGGATGCAATATAAAAAATGACACAACGATCCCTGTTCGTTTCCAAGGCAAACCATTCAATATCACCAAAATCTTACCTATTGACCTTCCCCCACTACCTCTTTGGAGAAGTCTCTCACAGCTATTTGAGGTGCTGTCTCCCAGGCTGCAGTCTTCATTTTGCCCCAAATAAAACTTAAATCTCATGTTGTGCACTTTTTAGTTGACACACACATGCAAATCAATTGATAGACCCACATACATACACATATACAAATCAGTTCTTCAGGGAGCCATATAATTATGCTCATAATATGTCTGGGTCCATTTTTTCTTATTATATTCTTTTATGAAATTTCCTACCCTTCAAGAAATTCTTTTAAGTTTAATTAGCAAATGATTATTCATGCCAAAAGAAAAAATCAATTGTCATCACAAATAAAGGTAAACAATAGTTAGAAAAATATATGTAAGAGAGTCAACTAAAATCAACATACATCATATAACGATATAAGCAAGCCAAATTCAAAAGAACCTATGCAATACTAGTTAGAATATTTGCCTTACAAATATTGTTTCAACAAACCAATATCATCCATCAAATTAAACCAAAATTGCTTTACATTTATATATGTTTTAAATAGTTATTTTTTTAATTAACAAGACTTTAGAGTCATGTAAATACAAGGGATTTATACCCAGTTTTATGTTTGTACAGATTTGAATAGAAGCATAATAAAATAATATAATCAAGTAGAAATCTGTATTATTACTTTATAGATATCAATTCACTATTAAAAAGTATCCATAAAAATTTTCTATTTAAATGAGACTTCTAAAATTCCCTTGAAGAGTTATTATTAAATTGGGTTTCCCAGGTGACTTAATGGTAAAGAATCCATCTGCCAACGCAAGAGACGTGGGTTCATTCCCTGGGTCAGGAAGATCACTTGGAGAAGTAAATGGTAATCTACTTCAGTATTCTTGCCTATAATTGGGCTTCCCTTGTAGCTCAGTTGGTAAAGAATCTGCCTGCAGTGCAGGAGACCCAGGTTTGATCCTTGGGTTGTTAAGATCCCCTGGAGAAGGAAATAGCAACCCACTCCAGTATCCTTGCCTGGAAAATCTCATGGACAGAGGAGCCTAGTAGGCTGCAGTCCATGGGGTCGCAAAGAGTCAGGCTCGACTGAGCAACTAACACTTTCTTATTCTTGCCTGGGAAATCCCATGGACAGAGGGTACTTGAGGGTTACAGTCCCTGTGGTTGCAAAGAATCAGATATGACTGAGCGACTGAGCATGCAACCAGATATTTAGGAAAGAAATGTAAGAGGTGAAAAGCCCCATTCAATATAGAAAACTATAAACTTACCTCTATAAGCTGGGCATTTTACATACGTTGTTTCATATTTATAATAAAAATAGTATAACCATCACCATTACCACACTATCTGGACTCCTATCATTTACTAAGCATATTTTATTTGCCAGGGAAAGTCAAGTCCCTTTCTAAACATTTAATTTTCAGATGTTATTTATTAATAATTACATATTTGGAAATAAGATAGTTATTTCTCACCTTTTTTTATGGATGAGGAATCTGAATCATAACAAGAAAACTGTCCATGATCATCAACAATTAAGACATGGATCCAGGAATTGGACTTCTGAATTCAAAGTCTAAGATACAATGAGCTTCAAGGTCGAAAGGAGTTCGCCCAGTGCCACATGGCCAGTGGATAGCGAGCTAATCTGGCATTTCTCTCAAACCAGAGGGCACACTGCAAAGGATCCAGATCACAGCCAGCTCCCCAGAGAATAAGAGAACGGAATGTTTGTGAAAACTGAACAGTGGGACCCAAAGACAAACCTTTCCTTTCCAAATTTCTTCACTGAAAATCAGGCCACCATCACTCTTAAATGTTGAGAAGACAGTCTATGGATATTTACATTGCAGAGATTTAAGCTGAAAACAAAATTTAACAAGGAAATTATTTCACAATGAACTTTTATTACTATACAGCTATGTGATCTGTTGGAAATGCCTAAAGCAAAAATCAGTAAAACAAAACAACTTGGGATAACAGCAAAGGGATCAAGAAGAATGTAAAGTCAGAATCTTTTCTGATTTTTAAGGCATCTGTAGGTGACTAATGTTGTCTGGCAGGCTACAGTCCCTAGGTTTGCAAAGAGTCAGAAACAACTGAGCACACCGTTTTGAAAAAACCATTTGAGTCAATGTACGCAAGGCAGGGTGCCCACTGGGTACATAAATGAAACTGTCTCAGGCTCTAATCAGACTGTTTCCTTGGCTCATCTGAACCCTTTGAGATCCTGACCTTTCTTCTCACTAGGTCCTCAATATGACCCAGATCTACAGAGTACTTAGCATTTATGTTTTACCTTTCTTCAAGGCACCAAAGATTTATCTCAGAACTGAAAATAAAATTAGTACAACAACAACAAAAACAGCTAACTCATTGGAGAAGACCCTGATGCTAGGAAAGATTGAAAGCAAAAGGAGAAGAGGGCAGCAGAGGATGAGATGGTTGGATAGCATCATCAACTCAGTGGACATGAACTTGGGCAAATTCCAGGAGACAGTGAGGGACAGGGAAGCCTGGCATGCTGCAGTCCATGGGGTTACAAAGAGTTGGACATAGTGACTGAAGAATAACAATAAAAATGGTCTGTTTTACTCTTTACTATCACAGGGGACAGGCATATCCTTCACCCCTCATATTAGCTGCCTCCCCCATAGTACACACTTAATAAATACTTAGTATATGAATGAAAAATGCTTAAAAAGTGAATATATGTGAAATACGAAAAGATTACACAAAAGACAGAACTGTATATAAAATCAATTTCCTTAATTACTTCTTAAGGAACACAGTTTATAAAGGAAATTTCAGCTGTCACTCAAAACAAATGACCCTACGAATCTGTCTCTTAAAGGGTTTGCTACCCAAAATGCCTGGATGTGATTGGAAATGCAGAATTTCAGGCTCCACCCCAGATCCACTCAATCCAAATCTGCAATTTAGGTAATGAGTACTCACATCTTGAGAAGCTAGTATGTTCTCAAAGCCTGGTCACCACCAGCTCAGAAAGAGTGAGACACAACTGAACACCTAACATCTTCCCTAACTTCAGATTTTCTCAACTGGTATCTCTGGATGGGAGTTCAGGACTGCATGTAGCAACAAGTACCATCTGTGATTTCAAAGTGATTGATGTTTGATAATTGTTACTTTAAGTAAAATTGATATGTATGGCTTTCTATAGATCCAACAAAATAATATTATGAAAATGAGTTTCTCAGGAAAAAATTCCAATCAGTGTTTGTTTTTTTTTTTTAAATCTGGATTTGGTTTGGTACAAATAGGTAGATTTGGTCTATTAATACCCAGTCTCCTGGAATGTGTGTGTGTATATATATTTGTGTGTGTGTATTAAACCCTAGAATTAAAGTCTAGAATTTAGTGAAGTCTAGAACTGGAGCTAAAGCTCCAATACTCGAGCCACCTGATACAAAAAGCTGACTCATTAGAAAAGACCCTGATGCTGGGAAAGACTGAAGGCAGGAGGAGAAGGGGATGATAGAGGATGAGATGGTTGGATGGCATCACTGACTCAATGGACATGAATTTGAGCAAGCTCTGGAAGATGGTGAAGGACAGGGAAGCCTGGAGTGTTGCAGTCCACGGGGTATCAAAGAGTTGGACATGACTGAGCACCTGAACAACGACAACAAAGTCTAGAAAGTCATAATCATCATTCAGATATATGAATTAATAAAATTATAGATACAAAAGCCCAGAGAGAGAATAGAGCGCTTAGGAAATATATTCTGCAATAAGAAGACTTCCAAAGAGATCGTCCCTTTAAAAACTAGATTAAATTCTACTCCCATAATCAACTCCCATATTGTGCCTATTGACAGTAGCCCATAATGTGTGTTTCTTCTACTTATTTAGGAAAATTCCCAAAGGTAACAAATAAATTGTAATCCTTGTGAGATGCTATGGTTTAAATTGCAGAGAGGAAGAGGGCACCACAGATTAGCACATACCCTCAGACTTGAAAACTCCCAAACCAGAACAGGAAACACTTCAGAGATTATAGTCCTTTAATCCTTACTTCCTTCTATATTCACATGAGTTTATCAGGGAATATGCTCTGGAAACAGAGTTGGCTTCACATTACCGACCATCACAAATAGTATATAGGTCAGAAAGGCTGCATTTATAGAGATTTTCTAGCCTTATTCTATGATTTATTGCAACTTGAATCCAGGAATCCTTTATACTACTAACTTTATATCTGAAAGCTGTAAAGCTTTCTTTATAATCAAAGATTTTATATATTTTATTTACTGGGAATATAACAATGACATGGAAATTGATTTTGTGCATAAGCATATTTGCTTGACAGACATGTTATTTAATTATTGGAATACGGTAGGGAAATTTTCAAATGAAATAAGCTTTCAGACAAATTCTCAAATCATAATCTAACCCATGAAAAGAGATTTCAAAATATAAAGTTGAATGTATCTTTGAAAGATTATGAAATTGATTTTCAGTTCAGGGTTATATTTTTGGTTATTCCAAGGATCTATATCACATTAAATCTAAATGTTTTCTAAAAATATATATCCCAAACAACTTATTTTAAAGTTAAAAAAGTATTTTATGAGAACCTCTTGCTTGAAAACTATCATTGCTTAAGAGACTAGAAATCAATGATGCCTAAAATACTGTAATTTTCTTTTTTCATTCAAACCTCACTTCAAAATTATAAAACATAATCTTATAAGATCACCACAGGAAATCAATTTAGTTAAGAAAAGATATATGAAAATATTCTACCAAAATTGTATAAGCCTCAAGCTAAAAAAAAGTGTTGTTTGACAGAAAGAATTCTATTATGTTCATAAGTCCCAAACAGAAAGATGTCATGTCCACCTATTCTAGGAATTTATAATAGTTTATCAGCCATGAGATAATCAATAGTATATGGAAGCTGCTGAAGCTCTTCAAAGAATCATACAGGTACATAAATCTATGAAAGATGACTCATAAGGGAATGGCTGCAGTCAGACATAAAATGAGAACTGTCACAAAAAAAAGTGGGACCTGGGGCAACTCGAAATCATTTGAAGTTGAACAGATAAGTCTGATTGAAAAACTAGACAAATCAATATGGAAGACTTGATAGAAATTATAAGAAAAACTATTTAAACATAAAAGAAATTATTTTGTGTGTGGTAGAGGTAAAAGATTTCTGTTCCATTTTCCTTTTTTAAGCTCTCCAAAAATATATAAAGCAGTGAATTCCATGTGTTTTCCAGTTTCCTGTGTACTAGAGAAAAATTTCATTACTATGAAACAGCCATTTTTTGTTGTTGTTGTTCAAGGCTTGCATAGCACTGTGGATATCCTCCCTAAAGTCTGACATTGCAGTAACCAAAATACCCTTGGCCAGAAATAGTGATAGTTCAGAAAACTCCCTCAGATTTCCTTTTACCAACATCTCCATCCAAGCTCCCATTAGAGTCTAGAGTAGGAGCATCAAACATTTTCTCATAGTATACTGTGCTTTTAAAGCAAAACTCAGGAGTAAAGCACTCATTTTCATTTTGTAGTTTGGCAATTATTTTAGTTTGACAAATACTAAAATATACTAGCAGGCAGAAAGGTTTTCATGTTCACTCTTCTGTGCTCACTGGATGCCTGAATTTTAGAGGATGCTAATTTTTCAGTACCAATGTACTCAAGGAAAATCACCTAAGCAAAACTAATGTGTACTCTTAATCTAATTTTCATTATACAAAATCACTTTTCTCACATAAAATTAGCAATGGCATGGATTGATTTCTTTAGACTATGATAATTTGAGAAAAACAGTCACATTTCTTCATACAATTTTCACCTAACCTACTATATTTCATCTGTCATGAATATTAGCATTTGCAATAATACCTGTGATTGCCTTATTTGGATGAGAACATGCTTTATCCGTAGAAGATGAAGTAAATAGCTGTTTGGTTTAAGACAAAATCTGACTCTTCCAAAAAAGAAATAGATAAGAATCAGCCAGTATATTACTCTTTAAATAAAATACCCTATGATAAAAAATTTAAACAACTGTCAGGGCGCTCAGTGCTCAGATGACTATATATGAAGTTCACCAAATTGTGATAATACTTAGGGTCCATACTTTATTAAAGACATCTCAGTATTTGATTTATTTTAAAAGTAACCAAAAAGCCACAGAATGGGTTTTTTTTTAATTTTCTTTACTTTATTGTGTTGGTTTTGCCATACATTGACATGAAACTACCATGGGTTTACATATGGGTTTTATATCATAGGCAGAAATTGCTTAAATATGTATATAGTCACCAAGCAGAAGATGGATATATTCACACACATAAATTTAGTTTGGATAATGAGACTAATAACATATCTATTTCTGCATTATTGACTATGCCAGAGTCTTTGACTGTGTGGATTACAATAAACTGTGGAAAATTCTGAAAGAGATGGGAACACCAGACCACCTGTCCTGTCTCTTTAGAAATCTGTGTGCAGGCCAGGAATCAATAGTTAGAACTGGACATGGAACAACACACTGGTCCCAAATAGGAAAAGGAGTCCGTCAAGACTGTATATTGTCACCCTGCATAACTTATATGCAGAGTACATCATGACAAACGCTGGGCTGGATGAAGCACAAGCTGGAATCAAGATTGTCAGGAGAAATATCAATAACCTCACATACGCAGATGACACCACCCTTATGGCAGAAAGCAAAGAAGAACTCAAGAGCCTCTTGATGAAAGTGAAAGAGGAGAGTAAAAATGTTAGCTTAAAACTCAACATTCAGAAAACTAAGATCATGGCATCCAGCCCCAAACTGCAGTTCATGGGGTCACAAAGAGCCGGACATGACTGAGTGCCTGAATTGAACTACCCAAAAGGATCCAGCCTTGGACAAGGAATCATTGCAACCATTGGCCAGGCCATCTGCCTAGGGAGAACATAGGTAGTGGCTCAAGAGTTTGTAGAACCGTGCCAGAGGGGCTACTCTCCTCCATATGAGGGACCAACCACAGAATCTGAAAGATACACAGAGTGTCACTCTTTCCTTGAACACTGTACACAATGGAGACTTAGTTCCTGGTTAAGACCCATGACCAGTGCTAACAGGGATGTTCCCTGAGCCCCAAATGAATAACTTAAATTGGAATTGAGACAATTGGGGCACGCTTGGGTCCAGGCCATAGACTGGACTCCTTTTGTCCCTTACAGCACTCAAGCAAGCTAGATAAGGCTGTTATGGCAAGGCTGAGGTACAACCAGCAAGCAAGCCCATCAGAGTCAGCAAGCAAACAGAAGTACACAAAGGCTCAGAATGAGCATATGCCACTTCTACCATATTCTGTTGAACAAACTGTGTTACAAGATCATCCCAGAGTCAGAGGAGGTGGGAACTACAAAATTACAGGGCAACAGGCATGGGTATAAGACAGCCTTTATTTGGAGCCATCAATGTCATCAAAATATGGGAAAGTAATCATCCTTTGTGCTAACCAACTACAATAAATCTCAATATCTTGTGACATATCCAAAAGATTGTCTTGAGGATCAAAAAAAAATTTTTATATGATAACTGACACATAGCAGACCCTAAAAAACAGCCACTTCTCTTTTCTCTCTATAATCCAGGGGCATGGTATATTTATAATAAGAAGATTCTCCTCTCTTGACCAAGCAAAGTGATGCACAGGTAAGGATCTGATGAAAGTCAATCCAATTACAACTATTCCTTCTTTTTTTAAGTCAAGTTAATGATAAGAGACAGTGTTAATCAAAATTTTATATTCATGAAATAGAAGACTTGGGAGCTATGTGTGATTCTATTTTCTACTATCCTACTAAAAGAAAAAATCTAGAAAGCAAAAGAACAAAGTGCACACAGAATACTTTTTATGAATCAATGCCAAAGAGACAGAGGGTCTTAGAGTAGGTTCAAGTGCTCATTTCTAGTTGTCCTTGGAACCCACCAGCTTCAGTGATTTCTGTTAGTGAGATACTCTCATACACATGCAACAAATTTTCATTTTTACCAATTTCAAGTTGATTTCTGAGTCACCTACCAAAAGAACTTCAGTATAAAGGAATATGTAGGTTCCAATCAAAAATTCTCCTTCTTAGAACCATTGCACAGGTAAACAAAAAAACTAGAAATTGTTTTGGTAGTTTTTAAGGATTAGCAAAAGAACAGAAGAAAAATAACTTAGGTGACAATAAAATTTAAAACAAATTTGCATTTTATACTTGTTTAAAATTTGATATAGGTGGCTCAGCAATAAAAAGAATCTACCTGCAATTCAGGAGATGTGGGTTCAACCCCTGGGTCAAGAAGATCCCCTGGAGAAGAAAATGGCAATCTACTCCAGTATTTCTGCCTGGAAAATCCTATGGACAGAGGAGTCTGGTGGGCTACAGTCCATGGAGTCACAAGAGTTGGACACAATTGAGTGACTAAGCAGTAACAACAAGCTATGAAAATATTAATACAATTTTGCTTTATATACAATATTTGAGATAATGAAAATTCCCTCAAATTATACTATGAATTTTAATTCCCAGCTGTGTTGATGCTCAACATATGGCAGTGCCAACTTAACTGAAAAAACACAAATACTGATTATTCTTCCTTATGATTAATCTTAAATCTCATGCAATTTCAATTATGCAATTTTTTTTTTTTTGCCATGCCACATGGCATAAGGAATCTCAGTTTCCCCACCAAGGATGAAACCTATGCCCCCTATGCAAATGGAAGTACAGGCTCTTAACCACTGGATTGCTAGGGAAATTCCTTAATTATGCAAGTGTTGAAGCCTGCAACCATTATGTAAAATATTTTTTTAATTATATAATATTATATTATTGTTTATTACCTAACAAAGTCTGGTTTAACCCTGAAAACTGTTACATGCTGATTGGTTAAGAAGTCTAGAGTAACATAAAAAAAGCAAATTGTATTCAGATGCCGATTTTCAAATTGCTGAGTACAAAACAACTATTAATATAATTTTTAAAAATTCTAGACTATTTTGAAAAACTTATTTGAATATAATCAATATTAAGCATTAATTATTAGGACATAACAAACAATTTGAATTAGGAGAATTGACTTTTTTTACTTCGTCTAAGATTCTTAGGGTGTCAAAGAAAAATTAATTTTTCTCTGTATTTACAGCAAAGATGACCAGTATGTAGTAGGTTGAATAATTTGTTAGATGGCTATTTACAGTATAAATGGAAAAACTGAAACTGGATCAGAAATACAAAATATAATAACAAGCAATACAAATAACTGTAAGTTATTGAGTACCCAAATGTTTTTCAGTGTGTTCTGTATGTATTAACTCATTTAATCCTTAAAAACTGTTTGCAGTAGATCTTACAATTTTAAAATGAAGAAACCAACACACAGAAGTGCTGAGTAACTAAACCAAGGTCAAATATCTAGACAGTGGCCAGTATTTGAACTGGGTAGTCTGGTTCTGGGGACATGCACCCTGAATCTCTATTCTATTCTGCCTCTCATTATATTGACAGTACTGGTCAGGGATTTTAGAAATTAGTATTATGGGTTGAATATTTCTGTTACCTAAAAAATCTTACATTGAAATCCTAACCCCTAGTGTGATGGTATTAGGAGGTGGGGCTTCTAGAAGGTGACAAGTTCATAAGGGTAGAGATCCCTTCCACCATGTAAAAATATAGTGAGATGATAGCCTTCTACACACCAGGAAATGGACACACACAAGAAACCAAATCTGCTAGCATCTTCGTCTTAGATTGTCCAGACTTCAGAACTGAGAAATGAATATTTGCTGTGTAAGCAATCCAGCATATTGTGTTTTTGCTATTGCAGTCTGAACAGACTAAGATAGCACGTAACCATTCTGGCCTTGGCATCAAGAATAAACTCTATCCCTGTATTTGGCATGAAGCTATTTTGTGAACTGGTTGGGAGATTTGGGGTCTGGGAGATGAGTGTTGAGGGCAGGAGTAGAGTGTATTGAGTGCCACAGAAATAAAGATCCAGAAACTCATGATATTCTGAATGATGATAAAATGGTCAGTCAGTCACTACCAGTTCTAGGGATGGCTGTTAGCTGCTCAGTCAAGTCCGACTCTTTGGACTCCACACACTGTAACCTACCAGGCTCCTCTGTCCATGGGATTTCCCAGACAAGAATACTGGAGTGGGTTGCCATTTCCTTCACTGGGGTATCTTCCCAACCCAGGGATCAAGCATGAGCCTACTGCGTTGGAGGCAGATTCTTTACCATCTGAACCACCAGGAAAGCCCTGGCTCTAGGGCTCAGTAGGTAAAAATGACCGGTGACACCTAGTAAAAGAGCAATTCAGGGACTTCCCTGGTGGCTCAGTAGTAAAGAATCTGCCTGCCAATGCACACATGGCTTCAATCTCTGGTCTCCGAAGATCCACACCACAACTGTTGAGCCCACACTGTAGAGCCTGCAAGATGCAACAACTAAAGACCTTGCACCCTAGAGCCTGAGCTCCACAGCTAGAGAAGTCACAGCAATGAGAAAGCTCACACACCACAACCAGACTAGCCCCTACTCTCCACAATGGGAGAAAAGCCCGTGGAGCAACAAAGACCCAGCACAGCCATAAATAAATAAATAAATCATTTTTTTAAAAAAGAGCAATTCATAACAAGGGACATCTACTACTTAGAACTATTTAGAAGCTATTAAAAAGTAGCTGGGATGTAGACACTCTAAAAGCTGGGGAAAATATCACATGAGTAAGTAGGCAGTGTACGAAAAACTGCATTCAGTACTGTGCTCTAAGTAAAGGAAACTTTAATACATAGGTCTGCTCACAGGTGCTAGGCAACATTGAAATTAGACCACCCTGGAATGGGAATCTCCCAAACACCTTCTGAAGCAGGCTTTAGGCTGAAGTAGGGTAACTTCCTGGTGGTTCAGATGGTTAAAAAAAAAAAAAAAAACCTGCCTGTCATGCAGGTGACCTGGGTTCAATCCCTGGTTGGGGAAGAACCCCTGGAGGAGGGAATAGCAACCCACTTCATTATTCTTGCCTAGAGAATTCCAAGGACAGAGGAGCCTGGCAGGCTACAGTCCATGGGGTTGTAAAGAGTTAGATATGACTTACATTTTCACCTTCACTTCAGGGAAACTTCAAGGCTCTTCTTGAAAGAGATTGCCTTCAAACTCTGAAGAGCAAAGAAACAGTGGAAAGACCACGAAGCAATATGAATAGTAAAAATAACTGAGGGCAGGATGAAATGAGACTCAAAAAATAGCTTGAAATTAATGGTTTCTTAAAAAAGATTATGAACTGTAAGTCCATACTATATGTCACTTTTATGTTGCAAGGTGTCTCTGTGTAATACATCAGAACCCTAGACATTTCTGTTAGTCTATTCTGGCTTCAGTAACAAAAATACCACAGACTAAGGGCCTTCCCAATGATAAGCACAGTCATTGCTAACAGTCTGAAGGCTGGACATCTGAGATCTGGTTGCCAGCACAGTCAAGAGAGGGCACTCTTGGGTTGCAGACTTTATCCTCATGTGGTACAAAGGGCTAGGGGTCTCCATGGGGTCTCTCTTACAAATTATTAATCCTATTCACAAGGGCCCCGTCCTGATGACCTGAACACCTCCCAAAGGACCCTTCCCTAATACCATCACAATGGAGTTAGGATTTCAACATGAATTTTGGGGTTAGGAGACACAAACATTCCAACCATAGCAATACTCTTACATGCATTTTCTGATATATGTGATTAGGGGAAATAAAAATAAGATGTTCCTACTGTAAGCAGCTCATAAAATAGTTGAGCCATTTCTGTGCAACCCTGTCCTATATAAAATTTAAAAGAGCTTTGAAAGCAGATGTTGTCTTAGGATTCCCAAGAAACAGTTAAAAACAAGTGACAACAAAGGATCCTGAACATAGATTGAGGTGCAATTCCAGGAAATCATCTTTTTTGGTTTTATTATTTCTGTGATATGAAAGAATTTATAACCCTTTCCACATCCCTTTTGTAGGTGATGAAAGGGGGGGCAGTGCTCAGAGTTCTGATCACATCTCTGCAGTTTCCATGCTTTCTACACTAGTATCTTCGTATAGAATGCTAAATTTTAGTTACAATCAAATAACTGTATGTGGGAATGGATGGACTTGACTCACCTAACAGAGCCTATTGCACTCTCTCTACAGGTCAAAGGCCAGAAATGCACTTGGGCCCCAAATATTCACATGCTCTCATATTGTGAGCATATACTATGTAGGGGGCCCATTTCTAAGTATTTGCTAAACCTCAATAAACAAAAAGTCCTTTCTTTCATGCAACTTATCTGTAGTAAAGAAAATAGATTATTAAAAAAATACACATGAATGTATAAACTATAACATAGTGGTATTAAGAAAACAGAAAGCAAGATCACAGGTGATAATGTATAAAGGACAGATATTTTAGGTAGGGGGACATGGAGGCCACTCTGTTATTGTGATAGTTTAGGAGAAAACCAAAAGAAATTGGAGATGAAACCCCAAATGTAGTGTCCTATGCAAAAAGAAGACTAAGTACACAAAGAATAAATGCTGGAGAGGATGTGGAGAAAATAGAACCTTCCTACTGTTGGTGAGAATGTAAGTTGATATTGCAACTATGGAAGAGTATGGAGATTCATCAGAAAACTAAAAGCAGATGATCCAGCAAGCCCACTCCTGGAAATAGGCCCAGACAAAACTGTAACTCAAAAAGATGCATGCACCCCTATGTTCATAGCAGCACTGTTCAAAATAGCCAAAACATGGAAACAACCTAAATGTTCATCAACAAATGAATACACACAGAAGATGTGGTACATATTTATAATGGAATACTACTCAACCATAAAAAGAATGAAATACTACACAATCGTAATAATGCCATTTGCAGCAACATGGATGCAACTAGAGAATATTATACTAAGCAAAGTAAGTCAGAAATACATACCATGTGATATCACTTGTGGTGTTGTTGTTCAGTCACTAAGTCATGTCTGACTCTTTGCGATCCCATGGACTGCAGCACACCAGGCCTCCCTGTCCCTCATGACCTCCCAGAGTTTGCCCAAATCCATGTCCATTGAATCAGTGATATCATTTATATGTGGAATCTAAAATATGGCACAAATAAAACTATCTACAAAACAGAAACAGACACACAGACATAGACAACAGACTTGTGGTTGCCAATGTGGAGGGAGGGAGACAGATGGACTGGGAGTTTGAGGTTAGTAGATGCAAACAGTTACATTTAGAATGGATAAACAAGAAGGTCCTAATGTTTAGCACCGGGAGTTATACTGAATATCCTGTGACAAACCATAATGGAAAAGAATATAGAAAAGAATGTATATACACATATAACTGAGTCACTTTGCTCTACAGCAGAAATTGCAACATATAAACCAACTATACTTTAGTAAAATAAAATAGGAGTAAGTACAGAAACTCTGAAGTGAAAACATGCTTTCTGTGCTTGATAACAGTGAGGAGATTGGTGTGGCTGGAATAGAGTAAAGAATGCAGTCAGAGTAGAAGGAGCTCTCAAGAATGCTGGTGGGCTGGTATAACCACAAGAAGGAACGCTATTAGAAGGTTTGGAGCAGAGGTGCAGAGACTCATCTATAGGGCGACATGAGGAGTAGAAGTCCATGGCTCCGTGCCAATGATCTAGTGCAAGATGATGCTGGCTTGTCTATGGTGACAGCCATGAAGGGAGGAGAATCAGTTTAGATTCCGGATGTATCTTGAAGTTAGAACCAACAATATTTGCTGATGGATTAAAGTGGCATTTAATAAAGTGAAATAAAGAAAAATTGAAAGGTTTTGACCCGAGAGAAAGTTACAGATATAAACTTGGACTTCATTAAGCAGAGAAGGAATACATGAAAAGAAAAGAAAAGTTCAAAGGATAAGATCCTGGGGCCTACTGTGAAAGTAAAAGGACTATACAGATAAGTATCAGTCATCATTATTGAGAGTTTAATATGATTCATATTCTGTGTTAAGCACTTTATACCCAGTATCTCATTTAATATCACATCCACAGTAGGAAATAGTGTTAAAATTCATATTTTTCTTGCAAACATTTTGACAATAGTTACTAAATTCTGGACCCAGTTCATTTCTAATAAATGAGGCAAAAGCAGAGAATCTTAGTAGCACTGAACCCACACATCTATCCAAAGTATTTCTATATTAGACTCAACCTAGTTCACTCAACACTAAATAGGAAAACAGCAATATCCTATATGAACCTGTTATACTCATTGTTAATACCCAGCAATGATTCCCCCTTAAATCATAGTCACAATATTGTAGAGGCCTTTGAAAGACTGACAAATCTTTGGAGACCTTGTTGAGCCAGACTGTGAAGCTTTTACTTGACAAACACACTTATTTTTAAGACTTTCCAGTTACTTACCTGCATAAATGTTTTTTTGAAATTTCCTTTATTTTCCAAAGATTGCTGAACAAAACAGAATCATACGAACAAAAATGACTTAATGACGTTTCTCTATTCCATTTTCTAAGAATCAAGGAAATAAGTCACCTTTTTATTTTATTAGAAACATTCAAATAATTCCTTGTGAAAGTAACAAGACTTAAGCTCTTGTCTTTTTATATATAAAAAGGTATGTATTCTAACACATTAACTAGGAAAATATATAGCTCAGAAGATAATCTTATCAAGGAAGCATGACTAACAGCTATAATCAATCATGTATTGATTATACATCCTCTAGCTCTAAGCTTTTATTCACTTTTAGTTTCATGATTATTATTTCTTATACCAAGCACTTCCTAATAGAGACAGAGTGATTATGTTCTTTGTTTTGCATTCCATTTGACTAGATTCATATTTTTTAAGTTAGGATCATGACAGAACAGCTTGACAAATTATCCAATTAAAAATTAGAGAAATTAATAAGAAACTATAACCCTGATTGCTTCTGGAGAAGAAAACATACTAATTGGGGAATGGAGATCAGATGCAATTTTGTTTTCCACTCTATATCTTTTTATATCTTTTTGGGTTTTTTTCCACCATGGACATATAACCTATTCCAAAAAATGGTAATTTTATTTTAAAAGATTCAATTTGAACATTCTCCTTTCCAACATAAGCAACCCTTTAAGCAATTCATAATACTGGAAGGGAAGTAAAGATATTCTCCTATTCTCCCAAAATATTAAACAGCATTATGTAATTAATCCAGTCAGGTACTCAATTATCCAACAGATATATAAAACACAAAAAAGATTTATTTTATGCCTAAGCCCTTCTGCTTAATACTGCTTGTTGCCAAAACTCAGTATTTTCACATCATTATGATAAAAGACCTTAGATGTGCTCTGACTATTTTTACAAAGCAAAGGAGGAAATTGAAGGGCTGGTTAGTAAGAAACTTCCTCTACAGCCTGCACACTGGATAGGAAAACACCATTGGTAGTAATTCAATCATTCCCTCAAGAAGACACTTCAAAAAGGGGGATTGAAACAATAATTGACCAATCAAGTCTTTATTGAGGCATTACAGCCTAATATTTGAACTCTGAAGCCAAATGGGATTCCCCCTCTTTGCTTCAACTACATGGACTAAATTGCTTCCCCCTAAAATTTGCTTACTGAAGTCCCAACACCATAGGGTCTATATGTGAAAACTGGGCCTTTAGGGAGGCAAATTGAGGTTAGTGGAACTCAAAGACAGGATCCTAACCCCATAGGACTGGTATCTTTGTAAAAGAAGAAGAGACAGATCTCTTTCCACATACGAGGAGAGAAAAGGCCGTTTGAGGACAGTGAGAAGGCCAACTGAAAATCAGCCAAAGAGTCTCACTGGAAATCAAATGACAGCACCTCACTTTGTTACTTTCAACCCCCAGAACTGTGAAAAAGTAAATTTCTGTTGTTTAATATTCAGTCTGTGGTATTTTGTGTTTTGTTACGGCAGCCCTAGTTGACTCCTAATACAATCCAGGTGGTGATGGTGGTAAGGAATTTTACCACACAATGCAAAGATCTTAACAGATATAGTTTCAATCCCTGAGTTTTTCATGCTTTGTCCACCAATGATTTTTATTTTAGCTGTATTACAGATTCAGAAATTTAGAATTGCATGTCTCTTCTGTATTCAACAACTTATTAACCAAAGATGTATTTATACGCCTTTTGTTACTTGAGTGTTATTGACCAGAGACATTTCAGTATTCACTTACATAACAAATCACCAGCCACAGGCATCAGTTTCGGCAAAAATCCCCAAGTCAATAATGTGTTAAGACAAAAACTCCATAAGGCTGTATTGCTTTGGGCTACTGGAGGGGAAGTTAAAAAAACAAAAACAAAAACAAGTTGGGCTTCATTATTAGCAGCCCACATTATGAGACTTAAGTTTGACTATAGTCTCACTTAAATATTTCATAAAATTACCCTAGAATAGGTTGCTGCTTAATGAAGTTATCCTCTTATTAGGCAGCTCTAGCTGCTGTGGTACACTTGTCTATCTGAACAATGTTTTCTAGTTATAAGAGAGGTAGTATGCATAGACCTCAAGGTGCTGTTGTTCAGTCCCCAAATCATGTCTGATTCTTTGGAACCCCATGGACTATAGCACACCAGGCTCCTCTGTCCTCCATCATCTCCAGGAGTTTGCTCAAATTCATGTCTATTGACTTGCTAATGCCATCTAACCATCTCATCCTCTGCCACCCCCTTCTCCTTTTGCCTTCAATCTTTCCCAACATAAGGGTCTTTTCCAATGAGGTGACTCTTCACATCAGGTGGCCAATGGATTGGAGCTTCAGCATCAGTCCTTTCAATGAATGTTCAGTCTTGATTTCCTTTAGGATTGACTGATTTGATGTCCTTGCTGTCAAAGGGACTCTCAAGAGTTTTCTGCAGCACCACAGTTCAAAAGGGTCAACCCCTTGACCTCATAAATTACCATAAGTGGGTAGTGATTCACCCTTTATTCACAAAGAAAGTGGTCAAAAATTTATAAATATCAAAGGACAAATACACTAGGAGAGACAGTTTCACACGATAAGATGGCAGCAATTTTTGCAAGATGTAAAAACCAGATGGGAGACTTTCAGTTTTACTTCTCAAGATAAAAAGAATAGAAATTTCACTGCCTATGGAGAAGAAACTAGCCTCAGCAAGCAGATGTCTGGAAAGGCTCAGAAACTGAAAGCATCGTATATGTCTAAAGACAGGATGCAATACTGGCTGAAAACAGGCTTGTCTGAATATTGGAATGAGGAGCAGGTGGACCTTGGTATCCCCTCCTTAAGCCTGTGCAAAGAGGCACCTTATCTTTCCTTCCCAGCAACAGGGAGATTCTGAAATCCCGGCCATCAGACACTGCAGCAGGCAGAAGCCGATCACCAGCCAAAACTGGAGTATTAACAGAATACTAACAATCTCAATGTTTTCCCCCACTCAGCAATTAGAATACCATCCAATAAGAAATCAGATTTCTCCCCTTGGAACCTGATACTCCCGAAAGAGAATCTATAGATACTTTGCAGTTCTTATAAAACCGAAGCACATGTGACAAGACATACATATACAGACGTACATATACTTGGGACATTCATATAGCTTTTTCAATCCTGGTTCTTAAATATAAATAAAGTGCCATGGATCATAAGATCTTAGGAGAAGTCTCTAATATGATTTGGAGAGACTCAAACAAGAAAAACATGAAAGTGGAATAAACAGAAACAACATAGGGAAAACAAAAGAAGACTTTTAAAAATGTATAAGGGGGAGATGGGCGCTGCCAAGGGGGATCAGTGATCCTGTACTCCCCCGCCAACCACACACTTGCACAAAGACACACTCATACACACCCGTGCCGAGCATGTTGGATCTCCCACGCAGGCGGAATGCAGCAGATCCCCGGGAGCAGCATGTCTCCAGCTGCCTGAATGCTCCTCACTCCCAGGAGCCAGAGCCAGAGGTCGCAAGGGAGGCAACTCCCCCAGGAGAGCCTGGACCATTTTAGATGGTACAACCTTACTACATGTTGTAAGAAATGGCTATAGGAAATAACTTAACAAAGTTATTCCATCATCCCAGTGTTTTATATTTGTTGAGGGCAAGGCCTCTGCATTCAGCACCTTATGAGCAACTGAAACTAAGCACAAAGGAAAAAAGGATCAGTGTTTTCTTCTGCATGATGATTTGATGACCAAAGTATAAGACTCTTTGGAGCCATATGGAAAGAACTGCTTGTAGAAGGTCAGCCTCATGCAGTCAGTTGAAGGCCTTAATAGAACAAACACTGACCTCCCTCACCAAGATGGAATTTTGCCAAAACACTGCTTTGGACTCAGACTGCCACTTATCCCTGGTCTCGAGCCTGCCAGATTAAAGATTTGGGACTTACCAAAGACCAAAAGCCTCCACAATCATAGATCAAGCTCTGAGCCTTTAGAGTGGGAGCACTGACTCCAAGACCCTAGACTACCAGAGAATTAACCCTAGGGAGTATCAAACAGTGAGAACTCACACAGAGAAAACCACTTGAATATAGGACCTGGCATCACCCAACCACCAGTAGCACCCTGTGCAGGAGGCATCATCTAAACAACAAACAAAAGAAAAATACAAACCCATTCATCAGCAGACAGGATTACCACCTCACTCAGCCTTGCCCATCAGAGGAAAAACAAACAAAAAACAAAAAAAACAACAACAAAAAGCTCAGCACAAATCTCACCCTATATGAAGCTTACACAAACCACTAGACAAACCTCAGGAGGGCAAAAACAAAAAGGAAGAAAGAACTTAACCCTGAAGCCTGGAAAAAGGAGACCTCAAACACAATACGTTAAAAAAAAATAATGAAAAGGCAGAGAAATACTACACAAATGAAGAAACAAATTAGAAACACAGAAGTCCAAATAAATGAATAGGAAATAGGCAAACTACCTGAAAAAGTAATGTTTAAAATTCTCCAGGCCAGGCTTCAGCAATACATGAACCATGAACTTCCAGATGTTCAATCTGGTTTTAGAAACGGCAGAGGAACCAGAAATCAAATTGCTAACATCTGAAGGATCATCAGAAAAGCAAGAGAGTTCCAGAAAAACATCTATTTCTGCTTTATTGACTATGCCAAAGCCTTTGACTGTAGGGATCACAGTAAACTGTGGAAAATTTTGAAAGAGATGGAAATACCAGACCACTTGACCTGCCTCTTGAGAAACCTGTATGCAGGTCAGGAAGCAACAGTTAGAATTGGACATGGAACAACAGACTGGTTCCAAATAGGGAAAGAAGTACATCAAGGCTGTATATTGTCACCCTGCTTATTTAACTTATATGCAGAGTACATTATGAGAAACGCTGGGCTGGAAGAAGCACAAGCTGGAATCAAGACTGCCAGGAGAATTATCAATAACCTCAGATATACAGATGACACCACCTTTATGGCAGAAAGTGAAGAAGAACTAAAGAGCCTCTTGATGAAAGTGAAAGAGGAGAGTGAAAAACTTGGCTTAAAACTCAACATTCAGAAAACTAAAATGGCATCTGGTGCTGCAGTCCATGGGGTTGCAAAGAGTCAGACATGACTGAGCGACTGAACTGAACTGAACTGATCACTAAATGAACATAGATGCAAAAATCCTCAACAAAATTTTAGCAAACAGAATTCAGCAACACATCAAAAAGCCATGATCGAGTTGGGTTTATTCCAGGGATGCAAGGATACTCCAATATATGCAAATCTACCATGTGATACACCATATTAACAAATTGAAAGATAAAAACCATATGATAATGTCAAAAGATGCAGAGAAAGCCTTTTACAAAATTAAGCACCCATTTATGATTAAAACTCTTCAAAAAAAAAGGGGGCATAGAAAGAACTTATCTCAACATAGTAAAGGCCATATATAATAAGCCTATAACAAATATTATTCTCAATGGTGAAAAACTGAAAGCATTCCACCTAAGATCAGAACCAAGATAAGGGTGTCCACTTTTACCACTATTATTTATCATAGTTCTGAAGTCCTAGTTACAGCAATGAGAGAAGAAGAAAAAATAAAAGCAACCAGATCAGAAAAGAAGGAATAAAGCTCTCACTGTTTGCAGATGACATGATACTGTACATAGAAAACCCTAAAGATGTATCAGAAAATTACTAAGAGCTAATCAGTGAATTTAGCAAAGTTGCAGGATACAATATCAATACAGAGAAATCATTAGCATTTCTGTATACTAACAATGAAAAATCAGAAAGAGAAATTAAGGAATCAATCCCATTGAGCACTGCAACAAAAAGAATAAAATATCTAGGAATAAACTTACCTAAGGAGACAAAGCTACTAAGGGCTTCCCTAGTAGCTTAAATGGTAAAGAATCTGCCTGCAATGCAGGAGACCTGGGTTCGATTCCTGGGTTGGGAAGATCCTCTGGAGAAGCACATGGCAACTCACTCTAGTATTCTTGCCTGGAGAATCCCATGGACAGAGAAGCCTGGAGGGCTGCAGTCCATGGGGTCACAAAGAGTCAGACATGACTGAGCGACTAAGCACAGCACAGCACAAGTAGACAAAAGAACTGTACACAGAAAATTATAAGACACTAATGAAAGAAATCAAAGATGACATAAACAGATGGAGAAATATTCCATGTTCCTGGGTAGAGAGCATCAATGTTGTGACAATGACTATACGACAAAATGCAATCTACAGACTCAGTGTGATCCCTATCAAATTCCCAATGACATTTTTCACAGAACTAGAACAAAAAATTTCACAATTCATATGGAAACACAAAAGACCCTGGATAGCCAAAGCAGTCTTCAGAAAGAAGAATGGAGCTGGAGGAATCAAGCTTCCTGACTTCAGGTTATACTACAAAGCTACAGTCATCAAGACAGTATGGTACTGGCACAAAACTAGATGTATAGGTCAATGGAACAAGTTCGAAAGCCCAGAGATAAACCCACAAATCTATGGGTACCTTATTTTTTGACAAAGGAGGCAAGAATATACAGTGGGGCAAAAACAGCCTCTTTAATAAATGGTGCTGAGAAAACTGGACAGCTACATGTAAAAGAATGACATTAGAACACTTCCTAACACCATACACAAAGATAAACTCAAAATGAATTAAAGACCTAAATGTAAGAGCAGAAACTATAAAACTCTTAGAGGAAAACATAGGCAGAATACGCGTTGACAGAAATCAAAGCAAGATCCTCTACAACCCTCCTCCTGGAGTAATGGAAATAAAAACAAAAGTAAACAAGTGGGACCTGATTAAACTTAAAAGGTTTTGCACAGCAAAGGAAACTATTAGCAAGGTGAAAAGACAACCCTCAGAATAGAGAAAATGATACCAAATGAAACAACTGACAAAGAATTAATTTCCAAAATATATAAGCAGCTCACACAACTCAATACCAGAAAAACAAACAACCCAATCAAAAAGTGGGGAAAAGATCTAAACAGACATTTCTCCAAAGAAGACGTACAGATGGCTAACAAACACAAACAAAGACACTCAACATCACTCATTATTAGAGAAATGCAAATCAAAACTACAATGAGATATCACCTCACACCGATCAGAATGGTCATGATTAAAAACTTTACAAACAATAAATGCTGGAGAGGGTGTGGAGAAAAGGGAATGCTCTTGCACTGTTGGTGGGAATGTAAACTGATACAGCCACTATGGAAGACAATATGGAGATTCCTTAAAAAACTAGAAATAAAACCACCATGTGACCCAGGAATCCCACTCCTAGGCATATATTCTGAGGAAACCAAAATTGAAAAAGACACATGTATGTCATTATTCACTGAAGCACTGTTTACAATAGCTAGAACATGGAAACAACCTAGATGTTGGATAATGAAAGGATAAAGAAATTGTGGTAAATATACACAGGGAATATTACTCAGCCATAAAAAGGAGTGCCTTGGAGTCGTTTCTAATGAGGTGGATGAACCTAGAACCTATTATACAGAGTGAAGTAAGTCAGAAAGAGAAAGATAAATATTGTATTCTAACACATATATACAGAATCTAGAAAAATGGTATTGAAGAATTTACTTAGAGGGCAGCAGTGGAGACATAAAGAATAGACTTGTGGACGTGGAGAAAGGGGAGGAGAGGGTGAAACGAATGGAAAGAGTAACATGGAAACTTACATTACCATATGTAAAATAAATAACGAAAGGGAATTTGCTGTATTACTAAGGAAACTCAAACAGGGACTTTATATCAAGCTAGAGGGGTGGGATGGGGACGGAGATGGGAGGGAAGTTCGAAAGGGAGGAGATATATGTATACCAATGGCCAATTCATGTTGAGGTTTGACAGAAACAAAAAAAATTCTATAAAGCAATTATCCTTCAAAAAATAAATTATTAAAAATGTATAAGTTATGATTCTCCACAGAAACAAAATTTATAGGAGTTACACATACACACACACAACAAATTGGCTTACATAACTGTGGAGGTTGAGAAGTCCCATAATCTTCCACCTGTGAGCTGGAGAACTAGGAAATCCAGAGATGCCATAATTCAGCCTGGGTCAAAAGGTCCAAGAACCAAGACCTATACTATTTAAAGACAGGAAAGATTGATGTCTGAGCCTAACAAAAAAGATAATTTGCCCTTCTTTTGTCTTTTTGTTCTACTCAGATCTTCAACAGACTGGATGATGCTCAGCCACACTGGTGGGGTATATTTCTCTTCAGTCCACTGAATCAAATGCTAATGTCTTCCAGAAAGCTTCTCAGAGGGTACCCACAAATGTTTCAATAACTCTCTGAGCATTCATCCCTTAGCCTAGTCAAGTTAGATCATCACAAACACTATAATGTTCACAAAGAAATCAGAAGATTTGAACACAACACAATAGAACTGGATGAGAATGAAGATTTTATAAACTATAAAATGCTATTGAAAACTAAAGAGATTTTTAGAAATTAAAAAAAAAACAGTATATGAGATTTTTAAAACTCAAGAAAGGCAAGATGAAGTTAAGGAAATCTCACAGAGCAAAGAACAAGAGAATTACAGGAGAAAAAGAAGTCAGAAGGTCAATAAAAGAGATCCAATGTGTACCTAATAGGACTTCAAGAAAGGGCAGAGAAACAGAATGCAGAAATTTTCTGATACCCTCATTGCTATGGATAGTGTTCACATCAAGGTTCTATTTTGACACTGCATTCTATTTTCTCTCATTGGAACAAAAAGCCAGAATTCTTCCTCATATCTCTGCCATCCATTCTCTACTAATTTGCATCAATATGTTATCATGTCTCCCATACCTCCTGAACTACTGCCCCATATCTAGGTTCTCTTATAGCAAAGTCCCTCAGAAAAATTACTATATTTACTCTCTCTAATTCCTCTCTTTTCAGTCTTTCTTGAACTCATTGAAGCCAGTTTCTATCCCTGAATTATCACTAGAACATTCTTATTAGGGATTTCAATGGCCTGCTTTCTCTATATTATGTCTTACAATTGCATGTGAACCTGCGCTTATTTCAAAATACAGGAGATAAAAAGTGAAGCTGAAATTCATGTTTTTCACTCTTTGAGGAGAACACTTCTTTTGGTGGGAGGAGAAAGCAACTCTGATAGCTTGGAAGGTGACTTATCCAGATGATAATAACAGATCAGTGTCTCCCTCATAACCTTCATAGTCAACAAAAGAATCTTAAGTGCAACACTTGGATGCAATATCAAAAATTACACAATAATCTGTTTGTTTCCAAATTCAATATTTAATATCACAGTAATCCAAGACTATTCCCCAGCAACCAATGCCAAAGAAGTTGAATTTAAATGATTCTGTGATGACCTACAAGACTTTCTAGAACAAAAACACCAAAAAAAAAAGATGTCTTTTTCACCAGAGAAACTGGAATGAAAAAGTTGTGAGTCAGGATACCTGGAGTAACAGGCAAGTTTGGCCTTGGAGTACAAAATGAAGCAGGGCAAAAGCTAACAGTTTTGCCAAGAGAATGCACTGGTCACAACAAACACCCACTTCCAACAACACAAGAAAAGACTCTACACATGGACAACACCAGATAGTCAATACTAAAATCAGACTGATTATATTCTTTGCAGCCAAAGATGGAGCAGCTCTATACAGTCAGCAAAAAAGGACCAGGAGGGACTATGGCTCAGATCATGAACTCCTGATTGCCAAATTCAGACTTAAATTGAAGGAGAGAAAACCACTAGACCACTCAGGTATGACCTAAAGCAAATCCCTTAATGATTTTACAGTGAAAGTGACAAATAGATTCAAGGAATTAGATCTGATAGGGTGCCTAAATAACTATGGACAGAAGTTTGTGACAGGAGGCAGTAATCAAGACAATCAACACAATCAGTGATCAACGCAAAGAAATAGAGGAAAACAATAGAATGGGAAAGACTAAAGATCACTTCAAGAAAAGTAGAGATACCATGGGAACATTTCATGCAAAGATGGGCACAATAAAGGACAGAAATGGTATGGACCTAACAGAAGCAGAAGATATTAAGAAGAGGTGGCAAGAATACACAGAACTATACAAAAAAGATCTTCATGACCCAGATAACCACAATGGTGTGATCACTCACCTAGAGTCAGACATCCTGGAATGTGAAGTCAACTGGGCCTTAGGAAACATCACTATGAACAAAATTGGTGGAGGTGATGGAATTCCAGCTAAGCTATTTCAAATATTAAAAGATGATGCTGTGAAAGTGCTGCACTCAAGATGCCAGAAAATTTGGAAAACACAGCAGTGGCAAGAGGAATGGAAAAGGTCAGTTTTCATTTCAATCTCAAAGAAAGGCAATGCCAAACAATTTTCAAACTACTAACAATTGGACTCATCTCAAACACTAGCAAAGTAATGCTCAAAATCCCCCAAGTCAGGCTTCAATAGTACATGAACCAAGAACTTCCAGATGTTCAAGCTTGATTTAGAAAAGGCAGAGGAACCAGAGATCAAATCGCCAATATCCGTTGGATCATTGAAAAAGCAAGAGAATTCGAGAAAAACACCTAATACTGCTTCACCAACTATGCTGAAGCCTTTGATTTTGTGGATCACAGCAGACTGGAAAATTCTTCAAAAGATCAGACCACCTTTCTTGCCTCCTGAGAAATCTGTATGCAGGTCAAGAAGCAACAGTTAGAATTGGACATAGAACAATAGACAGGCTCCAAGTTGGGAAATATTATGTCAAGGCTATATATTGTCACCCTGCTTATTTAACTTATATTCAGAGTGCACCATGCTAAATGCCGGACTGGATGAAGCACAAGCTGGAATCAATATTGCTGGGAGAAATATCAATAACCTCAGATATGCAGATGACACCACTCTTATGGCAGAAAGCCAAGAGGAACTATAAAGCCTCTTGATGAAAGTGAAAGAAGAGAATGAAAAAGCTGGCTTAAAACTCAGCATTCAAAAAACAAAGCTCATGGCATCCAGTCCCATCACTTCATGCAAATAGATGGGAAACCAATGGAAACAGTGACAGACTACTCTTTTGGGCTCCAAAATCACTACAGATGGTGATTTCAGCCATGAAATTAAAAGACACGTGCTCCTTGGAAGAAAAGCTATGACCAACCTAGACAGCATATTAAAAAGTGGAGACATTACTTTGCCAACAAAGGTCCATCAAAGCTATGGTTTTTCCAGTAGTCATGTATGGTTGTAAGAGTTGGACCATAAAGAAAGCTGAGTGCTGAAGAATTGATGCTTTTGAACTGTGGTGTTGGAGAAGACTCTTGAGAGTCCCTTGGACAGCAAGGCAATCAAACCAGTCAATCCTAAAGGAAATCAGTCCTTAATATTCATTGGAAGGACAGATGCTCAAGCTGAAGCTCCAATACTTTGGACACTTGATGCAAAGAACTGACTCTTTGGAGAAGACCCTGATGCTGGGAAAGATTGGAGGCAGGAGGAAAAGAGGACAACAGAGGATGAGATGGCTGGATGGCATCATTGACTCGATGGACATGAGTTTGATCAAGCTTCAGGAGTTGGTGATGGGACAGGGAAGCCTGACATGCTGCAGTCCATGGGGTCACAGAGACTTGGACCCTGAAGCAACTGAACTGAATTGTCCCTCTCAAAGTAAGTAAACAAGCTTTCCCTAAATTCTTGAAGTCATTCAAATTTCATTATCCAAAAAGGATATCGTAAAAATCCCTCTGTTTTAGAAAATTAAAAAAGACACTCTACGAGGCAGATATGGAATGGTCTGCCCCTGGTAACTCAGGTAGCCATCTTGGAATATTTTCATTGTTCAAGAAATAAGTGGAATGAACATTTGCTTTGAGGGACTGAAAAGAAGTTTTCAGACCCCATAAGATTCCAGGAAGTGACTAGCTCATACCATCATAAGTCCATTGCAGGTATAGTGCTACTGGATAGGCCGGCCCTTAGTACTGAAGACACTGGTCTCTGAGATGCCACCCTAAGAACCAGTACCAAACAGCTTTTCTTATGCCTAGCACTGAAAAAGACATTCTTTCAAGCCACATGCCTCAAAAGACCACACTGGTCTATAGGGGGAGCTGAGCCAGCTGGACACAATTAGCAAGATTTTCACACTATGAATGACTATTAATCACAGAAAATACCATGCAAGGCCACAGCACCACAGGTGGTAGCAAATAGCTGGCAGATTAGCCACTAAGGCTCTTCTCTTTAGGTATGCCTTTTAGATGTAGTTTCTCATAGACTGAGTAAATCCCAGATGTTTGGGGGATGAAGGGGAGGGAGACTGACTTCCTTCTCAAACTGGCACACTCTTTCTTAAAATACTGTTAATCTTTAGCAATAAAGGAGATACGATCGAATCTGCAGATGTGAAAAGCAATCTATTAAAAAGAAACAAGTCTGCATAGAAGAATAAATGAAACATAAACTAAAACATAAATGGTAACATCTTTTATTCTTTTTTTCAAATTGTCTAATGGAATCAAACCTTGAAGATTGCATAAGATGCATATTGCAAAAGGAAGTAGAACAATAAAATGAAGTCTTTAGAAAACAGGAAAAACCTTACCCCATCTCTATGAAGCAGTCAAGTAAAAGTATAATTTTGTGCCTGCAGGATCATTGAATATCACAGTGCCAGATTCTCCTTTGAAACTCACATTGATCATTTACAGTTCTGCCATCACAATGCTTATCTGAGATTTTGGTATATTTTATTTTCCGAAAACAGAGTGACCTTTTGCCAATGGGCATCTTTTTCAAATTGTTGTTGCATAAATGAAGTCCTACATGGAGTGCTTTCAGCTCATACATTGCATTTATTTTGTGAAACCATTTCATCAATGCTGCCTACTTGTCAACATTCCTTCCAACTAGCAGACTTGGATGATCTGGAATCCAATTGTTTCTAAAGTACAATTGTGTCAAAGACAATGGAGTCACTTCACACAAGAAAAATTTGACTCAACTGGGCTGGTTTATGCATAGCAATTGACATCTTCAAGATGAAAAACAAAATTGAACTTTTTTTTCTGCTTATCTCTTAAACAAGAACACTGCAAAAGACATTTCAGAATGCGAGACATAATCAAAGCACAGGTTGATGACAGCTAAAGCTGCCAGATGTGAGAGCTCTGTACTGAAGTAAGCTACACCCCGGACCATGGAGTTCAGAGGGAAATAATCAGACTACTACAGTGGCCAGCAGAAACTGAGATTCATGTATCTAGTTAATAATCCTTCAAGGCTAAATATACAGTGTGTATAGATACAGTATGTGAATGAAGAGATGGCTATACATGTAATTAAAGTAGATGGATGCTGTCTTGACATGTTTGGGTACTATAACAAATTACAATGGATTAGATGGCTTATGAACAACAGACTTCTCTCAGTTCTGGAGGTCAACAGCTGAAAATCAGGTTCTGGTGATAGCCCTCTTCTGGGTTATAGACTACAAGCTTCTCATTGTTTCTTCACAAGGAGAAAGGAAAAACAAGCTCTCTGGTGAGTTTTACGAGAGCATAATGCTATTACCCTTATTATCTCCCAAAGGCTCCACTCCTTATGACGACCATCTTGGGGTTTAGTATTTCAACATGAATTTGGGGGGATGTAGACGTTGTCTACAGTTATATGTAGACAATACAGATATACAGATATATATATACAGATATACAGATATGCTGTATAATATGATATCACAGACACCAAGAAAACACTTAATACTTAAAAGGTTCCTGATCCTCCTGCTGTTTGAGATGTTTATTTGCTAAAAAGTTAAAAATAACATCAAAGAAATAAGCCTTTTTCAGGATCAAATCTTTTCATGAATATAGCTTAAAAAATTCAGTTCATAAAGGGAATATATTCAGTCAAGAAAAACATTAAAAAGAGAGAAAAGGAAACTTCAAAGAGTTGGGAATTTTGTTCAAATCTATGTACATTTGCCTCTGTCTTAAAGTGAGTAAGAGCTTTGACATTCTCTGGTATAAAGATACATCTCTGAGTCCCGAGCCATTCACACAGCAAATATAAGAAAAATCCTATCTTAAAATCAGCAGTAAGATTTTACTTATTCACTAGAATACTATGACATTCCAGATTTGGCACCTGTGTGCAAATCCTTTGAGACCATGACAGCATATTCCAGCCTCAGCTTCATGTCTTCAGACTTCACCCAAAAAAGATGGTTCTTATTTCTAGCTACACGTTAGAATTATTTGAAAGGCCTAAAATAAACATGCCCAGGTCCCAAACCCACTTGTTTAAATCAAAATCTGTCTAGAGGGGGCTTCAGTTCAGTTCAGTCACTCAGTCATGTCTGATTCTTTGCAGCCTCCCTCCATGGACTGTAGCACGCCAGGCTTCCCTGTCCATCACCAACTCCCAAAGCTTGCTCAAACTCATGTCCATCAAGTCGGTTATGCCATCCAGTCATCTCATCCTCCATTGTCCCTTTCTCCTCCTGCCTTCAGTCCTTCCCCCTGAACAGTATGAAACCAAACAGTATGAAAATATGAGAACTTCAGAAACAGTATGAAAAGAAAGTACCTAGGCACTAGTATATTTTTAAAACCTCCAGAGGATTATAGAGCACAACAACAGTTCAGAATGACTGGCAGGATGAGGCAAAGATGCTCTAATACGGGTGTACGTCAAGAATCAGTTGAAGATCTTGATAAAGATGAAAATTTTATAGATCCTGTTAAAATTACAAGGCAATAAATAAAAGGCTTTCAGATCTGGTAAGGAAGAAGTAAGATCATATTTGCATACAGCATGATTATCTATATAGAAAAACGCATAGAATATTTGAGAATGCTACTAGAACTAATAAGTGAGTTTAGCAAATTTGTAGGCTAAAGTCAACTTTTTAAATCCATTTTAACTTGCTATAATGATCAGGTATTGAAATTAAAGGCAATGCCATTAACAGAATGAAATATGAAATACAGATAAATCTAATAAAATATAAGACCTATACACTGAAAAACATAAAACATTAGAATAATTGGAAAATTGCTAAACAGATAAGAGATATTTCATGTTTATGGATTGGAAGACACAATACAGTTAAGACTATCAAGTCCTCCTATAGCTATAGGTTATAGGCAACCTCAACACCAATCTGAGAATTTTTTTTAAGAAATTCACTATAAAATTAAAACAAAAATGCAAAGGAACCAGAATAGCCAAATAGATTTTGCTTTCTTTCAAAGTTGGAGAATTAGAAATCAAGACAGCTTTTGCCATCAACATAGAAAGTGCAAAGGCAACTGAATGGGAAACAAATAGTGTTACATATTGTTCTGAACAATTTGATAGGTAACGTGTAAAAACAACTTCAGTCTATGTGACATAAAAGTTAACCCTAATCATAGAATTAAATGTAAAACCTAACAATATATCACTGAACCAAAAACCTTTGTCATCATGAATAAGGTAAGTATTTGAGCAGACATTTCAAAGAAAAGTTACAGGTATCAAATAAGCCCATGAAAATACAGGCGACCTCAATCATTAGGGGAATGCAGCATAAATCCACAATGAGATATCACATATGACTATTAGAATGTAAAATTAAAAAGACTAGCTATACAAATACTTATGCTAATGTAGACCAGCAGGAACTCTCACACAGTGTAGATGGAAATAGAAAATGGTACAAACATTGAAAAGCAGTTTGGCAGTTTGTTCAAAAGTTAAACATACAGGCACTGTATATGGCAACCATTACACTTTTAGGTATTTCCCAAAGAAAAATGTACATCTATATTCAAGCCAAAATTTGTATGTGAATATTAATAACCACTTCATTTGCAATAGTTCAAAATTTAAGACAAACCTGAATGTCTATCAAAAGGTAGAGGAATGAAAAAGCTGTGGTATATCCACACAATATATATGGATCAGCATTCAGTTCAGTTCAGTTCAGTTCAGTCGCTCAGTCATGTCTGACTCTTTGCGACCCCAAGAACCGCAGCACACCAGGCTTCCCTGTCCATCACCAACTGTCAGAGTCCACCCAAACGCATGTCCATTGAGTCGGTGATGCCATCCAACCATCTCATCCTTTGTCGTCCCTTTCTCCTTCTACCCTCAATCTTTCCCAGCATCAGGGTCTTTTCCAATGAGTCAGCTCTTTGCATCAGGTGGCCAAAGAATTGGAGTTTCAGCTTCAACATCAGTCCTTCCAATGAACATTCAGGACTGATTTCCTTTAGGATGGACTGGTTGGATCTCCTTGCAGTCCAAGGGACTCTCAAGAGTTTTCTCCAACACCATAGTTCAAAAGCATTGATTCTTTAGCATTCAGCTTTCTTTATAGTTGAACTCTCACATCCATACATGACTACTGGAAAACCCATAACCTTGACTAGAGAGACCTTTGTTGGCAAAGTAATGTCTCTGCTTTTTAATATGCTCTCCAGGTTGGTCATAACTTTCCTTCCAAGGAGTAAGCATCTTTTAATTTCATGGCTGAAATCACCATCTGTAGTGATTTTGGAGCCCAGAAAAATAAAGTCAGCCATTGTTTCCACTGTTTCCCCATCTATTTGCCATGAAGTGATGGGACCGGATGCCATGATCTTAGTTTCCTTGAATGTTGAGCTTTAAGCCAACTTTTTTACTCTCCTCTTTCACTTTCATCAAGAGGCTCTTTAGTTCTTCTTCACTTTCTGCCATAAAGGTGGTGTCATCGGCATATTTGACATTACTGATATTTCTCCCAGCAATCTTGATTCCAGCTTGTGCTTCCTCCAGCCCAGCGTTTCTCATGATGTACTCCACATATAAGTTAAATAAGCAAGATGACAATATATAGCCTTGACATACTCCTTTTCTTATTTGGAACCAGTTCCATGTCCAGTTTAACTGCTGCTTCCTGACCTGCATACACATTTCTCAAGAGGCAGGTCAGGTGGCCTGGTATTCCCATCTCTTTCAAAATTTTCCACAATTTATTGTGATCCACACAGTCAAAGGCTTTGGTGTAGTCAATAAAGCAGAAATAGGTGTATTTCTGGAACTCTCTTGCTTTTTTGATGATCCAGCGGATATTGGCAATATGATCTCTGGTTCCTCTGCCTTTTCTAAAATCAGCTTGAACATCTGGAAGTTCATGGTTCACGTATTGCTGAAGCCTGTCTTGAAGAATTTTAAGTATTACTTTACTGGTGTGTGAGATGAGTGCAATTGTGCAGTAGTTTGAGCATTCTTTGGCATTGCCTTTCTTTGGGATTGGAATGAAAACTGACCTTTTCCAGTCCTGTGGCCATTGCTGAGTTTTCCAAATTTGCTGGCATATTGAGTGCAGCACTTTCACAGCATCATCTTTCAGGATCTGAAATAGCTCAACTGGAATTCCATCAGCTCCACTAGCTTTGTTTGTAGTGATGCTTCCTAAGGCCCACTTGATTTCACATTCCAGGATGTCTGCTTCTAGGTAAGTGATCATACCATCGTGATTATCTGGGTCGTGAAGGTCTTTTTTGTACAGTTCTTCTGTGTATTCTTGCCACCTCTTCTTAATATCTTCTTCTTCTGTTAGGTCCCTACCATTTCTGTCCTTCATTGAGCCCTTCTTTGCATGAAATGTTCCCTTGGTATCTCTAATTTTCTTGAAGAGATCTCTAGTCTTTCCCATTCTGTTGTTTTCCTCTATTTCTTTGCATTGATCCCTGAGAAAGGCTTTCTTATCTCTCCTTGCTACTCTTTGGAACTCTGTATTCAAATGGGTATCTTTTCTTTTCTCCTTTGCTTTTCACTTCCCTTATTTCACAGCTATTTGTAAGGCCTCCTCAGACAGCCATTTTGCTTTTTTGCATTTCTTTTTCTTGGGGATGGTCTTGATATCTGTCTCTTGTGCAAGTCACATACCTCCATCCATAGCTCATCATCCACTCTATCTATCAGATCTAGTCCCTTAAATCTATTTCTCACTTCCACTGTATAGTCATATGGGATTTGATCAGCATTAAAATGCAATAAACTAATGCAATATGAATGTATCCAAATTAATTGTGCTCAAGGAAAGAAGTCAGACAGTAAAGGGCATACTGAGTAATCCCATGTATATAAAATCTACAATGTCCCTATTAATCTATGGTTACAGAAATTATATCAGTTTGTCGCATGGGGAAAGAATGTGAAGGAAGGAGCAGAAAGATAAGATTACAAAGGAGCTGGCAAAAACTTTTGGAAAAAAAAAGTTTATAATTTCAATATTAAGTACATATACAGAAGTTAATAATTACCTAATTACACCAGCTCAAATATGTTCAGCTTATTGTATGTCAATTATACCTCAATAAATTGTTATAAAAATAGAGGATAAACAGAAAAAAAGATAAGCCAAATTGAAAACAAGTAAAACTAAAATTACATTCAAAAACACAGTTACTTGAATATGGATTAAACTTGGCTGTTAAAAGTAATGCTAGTCAAAAAGTCCAGCAATGTATTGTTTAAATGTGACATAAGAACAAGGAAATTTTTTAAGTAAGTTAATAGAGAAATATATACCAGAAAAACATTAAAGCTATATCAATATCAGGTGAAATATTTTAACCAAAACTTTCTTACAAGTAAAAAGTTCCATGTGTTTCAAAGAAGTTTTATCAGGAATATATGGTCATAAATTTATAACAGAGATTCAAATTCCATAAAGCAAAGCTAGGAAGAATTTTAACCAATTGATTTCATTGACAGAAGATGAAAACAGTAAAGATATAAAAGATTTGAACTAAAATTTTCACGGAATAGTCATACACAGAACATAACAATCCATAAAGCACACACATTTTTTCCAGACACACATGAAACATCTGTGAGACACTTACTTTGCATTAAAGGTTCTGATAGATTTAAAATATTTGAAATACTGACTACATCTTAACTAAAAATTAAAATTCAGAACAGAATATAACTAGGAAAAAAAACATACATTTGGGTTGATATTTGGATTTCACATCTTAGAATACACTGAATCTGAAAGATTACTCTTAGCACAAGGACTTAAAAAAAAGTCTGTGCTATTAAAAGTAGAAAAAAGCATGATTCAAAGCAATGACAAGACACTGGTGGTACTACTCAAGTATTACAAAGGACCCCAAACACCTCATAAACTGAGAGTTGGTAGGGCTGCCTCTCCAATTACTCACACACAGAACATGCATTTGTACTTGAATAAATACATGTTCAATTTTGTCTATAATAAAATACCAGAAAATGAGATGTACATGCTCTTAATCACCTTCTAAAAACTGTCTTGAACATAGCACCATCCTGACGACCCTTCCAAATATCAGTTCCTATAACGAGGAAAATATTACCTGTGATGCTTTTGTCCTAGAAATTCACAAATACATATTAGAAGTATTGAGAGCATATGTATTTAACTTTGTTTAAAACATAATTCCTCAGACAAGTAACCCCAGAGTACCTTGTTCATGTACCACCTAATAATCTTTGGCTAAGTTAGTATTCATAGGACATACACTGGGGAACCAGTTTTAGAATTCCCACCCAAATCTGGATTGGTTGTAAATAGAAATGATCATTTTTACCCCTATAAAGAAGCTAGACTCAGCTAATCTATATCTGCAGTACCTCAGCCCATATTCTCCTGCCATTTTGGGAGTTCAATTTGGACTAAAGAGAAGGGAAAGGGAGGAAAGTGTGGGAAATAAGCTATCAACATTTATGCTAACATTTCATTCTCACAAGACTAATTCAGCAATGGTGGTAGTGGTGACTTAATCATTAAGTTGTGTCCAACTCTTGGGACTCCATGAACTGTAACCCACCAGGCTACTCTGTCCATGGGATTCTCTAAGCAAGAATACTGGTGTGGGTTGCCATTTCCTTCTCCAGGAGATCTTCCTGACCCAGGAATCGAACTCAGGTGTCCTATATTGCAGGCAGATTCTTTACCAACTAAGCTATAAGGGTACCAACAAAAACCATACTTGGTTTTAATTTCTTTCTATAAACATCAAATATTGCTATTCAGATCTGAATATTTATTCATCAGATATTTCAGCAATAAAACCAATTAAATCATCTGGACTTGAGCAAGTAAAGTGAGAATATATTCAATGTTAGACTGTACATCTAACCCTGTTTGACATTGCATTGAGTTGCACTGTGGATGTAACCAACTGCTTTTTCATATTTTAGTGAAAAGTTTGCTAAAAGAAATTGAGCTAGTATTTTGAAATACAATGTGTCATTTCACACTCTATTATGATATTTGCCTGAATCCTTTCAAATTTTCCACTGCCAGCTGTCCATTATAAAACCCAGAGGAGAATCCTCATGTATCATAAAACAAAAAAGCACTATGTGAAGCGATACAAATGAGTCCTTTTACTCCAAGCAACCTGGTGGTCTCTAGGGAGTAGAAGTCTAGGGGAACAGTAGTTTAATTTGCAAGCCCTATTTCTAAGTTTTGTGGTATTTGCTTAGTTTTTTAAAAAAAAATCTTCTCATTTAGAATATTACTAAGAACTGAGTACTGAAGAAAATAGAGAGCATGGAAGAAAGCAAGCTATATAGGTCATGTCTGAAAAGGCTCAAGGATAGGGCAGAGGTCTATTGTACATAACTGCCACGTGAAAGGAAGGCAGCTTGGTCAGAGGTTTTTGTTTGTTTGTTTGTTTTGGGGGACATGCCTCACAGCATGTGGATCTTAGTTCCTCCACCAGGGATCGAAACTGCACCCCCTGCAGTGGGAGCACAGCACTGAACCACCAGGGAAGCCCCCTGTTCAGAATTTTGAAAGACTTAAAAGTCTCAGCTTCACCACTATGATCCTAGGCAGATCACAACTTCTGAGATGTAGATTCCTTGAAAGTGAAAGTCACTTAGTCATGTCCAACTCTTTGAGACCCCATAGACTATACAGTCCATGGAATTCTCCAGGCCAGAATACTGGAGTGGATAGCCTTTCCTTTCTCCAGGGAATCTTTCCAACCCAGAAATCGAACCCAGGTCTCCCACATTGCAGGCAGATTCTTTACCAGCTGAGCCACATGGAAAGCCCAAGAATACTGGAGTGGGTATCCTATCCTTTCTCCAGTGGATCTTCCCAACCCAGGAATAGAACTAGGGTCTCCTGAATTGCAGGTGGATTCTTTACCAACTGAGCTATTAGGGAAGCTCTTGTAAATTCCTTACCTGATATCATAAAGAGAAAAACCACTTGAGAACCTACTGATAACAGAAACTTTACATCTCATTTAACTTCACTCTCAAAGTAGAACTATGACATTATTCTAACAATGACAGCTCAAAATAAAAATTACCCAAGCCTTCAGTGTTAGTAAGTGCTCAGTCATGTCTGACTCTTTGTGACACCATGTACTGTAGCCCACCAGACTCCTCTATCCAGGGAATCTTCCAGGCAAGAGTACTGAAGCGGGTTGCATTTCCTTCTCCAGGGAATATCCCCAACCCAAGGATCAAGCCAGCATCTCTTGTGTCTCCTATGTTGGCAGGCAGATTCTTTACCACTGCACCAGCTGGGAAGCCCTATGTTAGCAAGTAGTAGAGATGATTTTCAAGCTTTCATAATTTATTACCCTCTAAGCCACTGGTCAGCAGACTACAGTCCTGAGGCCCAATCTGGCCTGTCACCTGTTTTCATATGGCCCACAGATTAAGGATAATTGAAAACCACCACAAAAATAATATATTATGACACAGGAAAAGATATGCGAAATTCAAATGGCAATGTCCATGAACAACATTGTATTGAAACACAATTGTGTTCATTCATTTACATTTTGTCTTTGGCTATTTTCATGTGACAAAAGCAGAATTGAATAGCTGTCTCAGACAGACGTTATGGCATGTAAATCCTACAATATACATTATCTGGTTATTTTCAGGAAAAATTTGCAGATTTCTGCTGCTGATTATTTCACAGGATGTTGATGTAACTATCAAATGAGATAATATAAACAAAAAGCTTTGCAATCTGTACAGCACAAATTGGAATGATTAGTATTCTAAGGAATAAGCCGAGAATTGTAACAAACAGAAAAGAGCCAATAATAAAAATGACTAAACAGTTAAAAAGCAGAGAAAATATCATAAACAGAAGAACTTTTTGTGTCTTGCAGTAAAATTGATGATATTTTAATTAATAAAATAATCTGAGAACAGAATAATTTGCCTAGATTAGATTAGATTGATTAACTCTGTTACATGTTAATCAATAAGGTTACCACTATGACTGAAATCCTGCTAAAAAATCTCTGGCCTAGAAAGCAGTATTATAAAAAGACCCACACATTTTTGATGAAAGAAGATCTTGTATTGGGTTTGACAATGTTGAACTTGACCTGACCCCTGGGCTGTCTCAATAGGATGGTTTAGAAAGTGATGGTTAAAAAATTCGCTCATCTTTGTGTGTCCTGAGAAATGGTTCTTAGATGTATTGATTCCTTTCCTCAATTAAAGCCACCTCTACTCTTCCTCCATGAGTTTGTGTTATATAAAACCCCAAATTTTATACCTCTTCTTTGAAACTTTCCTGGTCAAGGTGACCTTTGAGCTTCCCCTCAAATTGACTAAGTTTAGACATTTTTCTTCCCAACTATAGGCCTCTGACTTCCTTTTTCTTAGGACATTTATTTTAGAAAACTTTCAATTGTAAGATCTTTCTGTGCCCATTTGAACTATAAACTTTCCTGCAGCCTCTTGCTAACTGTATGACCTAGAAAATCTTTTTCAATGACTGGTGGTCAGTCATCCCCTTAAAATGTAACCATCAAGAAAGACAGTGCCTCTATTTCCCAGTCTCTGCGGGAAGTAGGAGCCAAACTTCGGTAAGTGCCAATTTGTAAAGAGCTGGTCTGATCACACTCATCAACCTCCTTCTAAAGCTCTTCCACAGTCCTTTTCTACTAATGTCACCCAAGTGTTTTAAAAAAAAAAAAACTCCCACCTTTTTGTGGATAAATACCGTTTGATTCCACTTATATGAGATACCTAGAATAGTCAAATTCATAGAGGCATAAAGTATATTCATGACTGCAGGGCTGGAATTGGGGGGGTGGGGGGCATAGTGGGCAGCGATGGGGAAGGGGAATAGGGACTTAGTGTTTAATGGGGACAGAGTTTCAGTTTAGAAAAGTGAAAAATGTGGGAGATGGATGATGGTGAGGATTACATCACAACGTGAATATACTTAGTGCCTGTACACTAAGTGAACTATAGAGTTAAATGTGATTTAAATAGTATGTTTTATATTATGTGACTTTTATCACAGTAAAAAAAAATAACTCCCATCTCTTGTCTCAGTGGACTTGAGTTCAATCTCTATTCCTTATCACATCATAGATCTAAGAAAGTCTAGAGCATTATTCCTTTCTCTTGATACCTACACCTTCCATCTGAAGCCAATACTTTAATTCTGTTGGGCTTTTAGATATCCCTTTTATAATCAAGTTTTGCTGAATTTCAGTCAAACCTTAGCACTCCAGAATAAGAAGTAAAAGTAAAAATATTTCCCCTGAATAGTTTAAATGACAAAATGTGGGACATACGATAAAAATTTTAATAACTCCATTTGCTGAATAACTCTCTTCAATCATTTGTAATGCCTCTTTAGAGGCAGAGGGTAAACAAGTCTTCATGAAATATGTGAAATAAATGCAATCAAATTAAACACACATTTTCTTCTCTTTAAAAAAATAAAATGAATGGGAGTACTTTCTGTTAGCACCTAAATGGTTGTCTTTCTCTTAGCCAAACAATTAATATGAAAGTTGTCCTCTGTACAGTCTCTTGAAAAGTTTCTTCATTAGTGTTTTAATAACCAGATATTCAGGGAAACACAATTCAATTTCCTGTATAATCTGAGAACTTTTCTCAATTGCTGAGGGAAAATATTCACTGATATTTTCTAGCCCTTTCTACCTCCTCTGTTATAATCACCACGAAGATTATAATCATCTTCTCCCTTTCTTTACTGTTCAAAAGATATTACTATTCTGTTTACTTACATTTACCTTGTATGTAAAAAGAACAAGTAATTCCTCAGTGTCCAAGAATTCAGGAAAATACTATGGGGCAGGAAATGGGGTTTCTTGACCATTCACAATGTGACAAATAGCTTCATCTATGAACTTACAGATTTGGTAAGAAGTGTGCTGATTCTAATAAGTCTTACTTTTTACTCCCAGGAGATCATTTATGTAGATTTACCAAAGAGAGGTAGAAAGTACATGAGGTAGTCTCCAGTCTTTATATTTTGCATTGTATCATGGGACTATCTCTATGCTTTCTCCCTTATCAGATATATTATTAAATGAATGAAATCCACCTTAAGTGTCCTAGATAAATGGAAAAACAAAAAAAATAGGATGTTACAGAAATCATTTCAGACAAAGTAGACATAAAACTGGTCATGTCTTGAGGAGTACTGGCAAGGCCATGTCCACAAAGTTTGATGAAATACAAATTTATTTCTATTCTATTGTTCTAAGACTGGCAAAGTGGGTTAGGAATTTCCATTCATGCTGAAATCATTACTACAGTTCAAAGAGACCTTTAAAAAGAGCAATGAGAACTCAGTGGAAATAATGCTGGATGATTATCTAATCTATCTTAAATGGAAAATAAAAACACTGACATACTCACTTAACTGATGGCTCTTAGAGTTCTGAACCTTCTAAATATATGGTTTGTACATTATGAAAATAAGCAGAAAAGAGCTTCCCTTGATATTCAGCCTAGGGTTCTCCTAAAACGTAACATCTATTTATCAAACCCCACAAACCAGTTAACTCTGAAAGACTTTTAATGGTTCTTATCAGACCTTTTTCTCTTGGCCTCTGCCCCAGGAGGTCATGTGACCATCTCTTACAGAGGTCAATAGTAATAGTTTAACCCTCCTTATGGACATAAACTACAAAGCTCTTTCCTTTCTCTGGGGAGAAAAAGAAAAATATATATATAAGTATAGTTCAAACTTCCACTCAATTCTGTAAACAACTTAAATATCTTTTGACAGAAGAATGGGTAAATAAAATATGGCATATCCCTTTAACAGTTACATAGCTACAAAAATGAAGTAGAGTTACTAATGTAGACTCAGGAATCCCCAAAGCATTGTTTCTGCAGTGACAAAAGTCATGTGGCACAAAGTAGCCTGCTGTATTGATAGTATTTGAGTACAGAAGCAAGCAAAACAATATTACTCAGTGAATCATTCAGAATAAAAATATTAATATTCACAGGAGTTTAAAAAATGCAAAAAAAATGATACTTGTTACCTCAAAGGTGGAAGAACACAACACTTCTCCCTGATTATAACTTTTTATGTGACACGTATATGGATTTAACTAGGTAATCCTCTGTACCTCTCAACATGTTTGGACTAACTCATAACAGAAGAATTAACATTTAGACCCCTCTTTCCTAGGGGTGAGCAAAGGGTGAGGAAAGGAGATATTCATGCTTTTGTTCCCTGTTTCACTCATTGTTATTTAAACCCTAACTAGCCAGCATCAGCTAGGTTATGCTTCACTAATAAACTCCAAAGGATTTATGGCATAACTAAACAAATGTTCAATTTTCACTCTTGCAGAGTGGCCTCCTTACAGTGGCTCCGACATTTTATGTGGTTTCATGTCAACACAAGTTAATACCATCACCACAGCTAAGAAAGAGCAGGGAAGATTAATTGCATAAAGGATCCAAGTGCTTCCAAGCATGGCCAATGACATCACATAACCATTCCTTACTTCAAGAAGCTAAGCATGTCTCAGGCTTCCTACCCCCATCTCCAGCAAAAGAAAAAAAAAAAAAGAACCTAAGTAAAATGCATGCCTGTAAATCATCTAGTCTGTAAAGTAATCCAAGAAATAGGATGAGACTAGGAAGAATACAGGGAAGAAAAGAAAGGCAATTCTGAGATGTGTTAGCAAGCTGATTCTCTGTCATACTGGGATGCCTCACAGGAGCCATATAAAATGGACCCCAATTCCCCAGCTGAGTGTTTACTGTGGCTCAGTTGGTAAAGAATCTGCCTGCAATGTGGGACACCTGGGTTCGATCCCTGGGTTGGGAAGATCCCCTGGAGGAGGGAATGGCAAACCATTCCAGCATTCTTGCCTGGAGAATCCTCATGGACAGAGGAGCCTGGCAGTCTACAGTCCATGGGGTCACAAAGAGTTGGACTTGACAGCGCTAAGCACACATATACACCTCCTTCCAATTTCATTAGCCAAGAATCACCCCCCTAGTAATAACTCTCTTACACTCCCTGGTTGGTGTATGCTATAGAATGGTTGAGCTGTTTCCTACCAATGTTCTATACTGGCATGCAGAAAAACACCAGGGCAAAAAGCAAGAGATACACCATCCAGCTGAGACAAGTTGCTGTCAAGCAGTGGACTCCCATTGCAATGTCTGGAATCGGAAAGTAGACTGAGACATTGAGAGCAGAGCACAGGGATCATCTCATGTAGTCTAACACTTGTACCACTCTGGTCTATACTTTTGTTCAGATTTAATCCAATATGTCATGGAGGAACAAACCAAAGTTCCCACTGCTGCCACTCATCCCAAGACTATCTCAAGTATTCATGATTTCTCTCCTCCACTTCACACTGTAGATTTCTGTAATTCTTGGGATATGATAGATCACCATGAGAAGTCAGAGCCTTGAGTCACTCTTCTGTGGTTTAACCACGGTTGCTGCAATTACCCATCTATAGTCATGCTGGGCATAGAAGCACCAGGATAGTCTGCTGGCTTCCGAGGTACTCCTTGTGCCCCCTGTTAACAACACCATCACAGGTAATCAAGGACAATTATCCCCAGCGGCAGAGCAACTCATATCTGTCTAACAGTTCAACAGAATTAGGAGTTAAATGATGGATAGTAATGAAGCTTCAAGCCTTTTGAATTCTTATCTTTGGAAGAAGTAATTGCATGATTAGAAACACTTTCCCTCTATTTCAGCAAATTCCAGGAATGGGGGAAGCACAAATTCCTAAAGAAGGTCACTTGGAGAGGTGACAGGGGCGAATCCTCTCTATAAACATAGGTTCCTACTCCCATGTGTTCTGGGTCAGGAAGATCCCCTGGAGGAGGGCAAGGCACCCACTCCAGTATTCTTGCCTGGAGAATCCCATGGACAGAAGAGCCTGGAAGGCTATGATCCATAGGGTCACAAAGAGTAGGACATGCAAGTCCATGTGTTCTAGTTACTGAGGACACAGCACCATGTCTCACAACAGGTAAACCAGTATTTCAGTGGGTCAACTACAAATTGGCACTTGCCAAGAGCATTTGCCAGTGACTGAACAACAACAAAGGAATTTGCCATCTGTTACTGCAGACCAGCTACTGGAGCTTACTCAAACTCATGTCCATCGAGTTGGTGATGCCATCAAACCATCTCATCCTCTGTTGACCCCTTCTCCCCCCACCTTCAATCCTTCCCAGCATCAGGGTCTTTTCCAATGAGTTAGTTTTTTGCACCAGGTAGCCAAAGTATTGGAGCTTCAGCTTCAGCATCAGTCCTTCCAATGAATATTCAGGACTGATTGCCTTTAGGATGGACTGGTTTGATCTCCTTGTTTTCCAAGGGACAGCAGATGTTTTTCTGGAACTCTCTTGCTTTTTCAATGATCCAACAGATGTGGCAATTTGATCTCTGGTACCTCTGCCTTTTCTAAATCCAGCTTGAACATCTGGAAGATCACACACTGTTGAAGCCTGGCCTGGAGAATTTTGAGCACTACTTTGCAAGCGTATGAGATGAGTGCAATCGTGCGGTAGTTTGAAGATTCTTTGGCATTGCCTTTCTTTGGGATTGGAATGAAAACTGACCTTTTCCAGTCCTGTGGTCACTGCTGAGTTTTCCAAATTTGCTGATATGTTGAGTGCAGCATTTTCAAAGCATCTTTTTACAGTATTTGAAATAGCTCAACTGGAATTCCATCACCTCCATCAATTTTGTTCATAGTGATGCTTCCTAAGGCCCACCTGACTTCACATTCCAGGATGTCTGGCACTAGATGAGTGATCACACCATCATGATTATCTGGGTCATGAAAGTCTTTTTTGTATAGTTGTTTTGTGTGTTCTTGCCACCTTTCTTAATATCTTCTGTTTCTGTGAAGTCCAGACCATTTCTGTCCTTTATTATGCCTATCTTTACATGAAATAATCCTTTGGTATCTCTAATTTTCTTGAAGAGATCTCTAGTCTTCCCATTCTATTATTGTCCTTTATTTCTTTGCATTGATCACTGAGGAAGGATTTATCTCTCCTTGCTATTCTTTGGAACTTTGCTTTCAGACGGGTGTATCTTTCCTCTTCTCCTTTGCCTTTCCTTCTCTTCTTTTCACAGTTAATTGTAAGGCCTCCTCAGACAACCATTTTGCCTTTTTGTATTTCTTTTTCTTGGGGAGAGTCTTGATCACTGCCTCCTGTAACATGTCACAAACCTCCATCCATATTTCTTCAGGTACTCTATCAGATTTTAATCCCTTGAGCCTATATCTCACTTCCACTGTATGATCATAAGGGATTTGATTTAGGTCATACCTGAACAGTCTAGTGGTTTTCTCTGCTTCAATTTCAGTCTGAATTTGGCAATAAGGAGTTCATGATCTGAGCCACAGTCAGCTCCTGGTCTTGTTTTTGTTGACTGTATAGAGCTTCTCCATCTTTGGCTGCAAAGAATATAATCAATCTGATTTCAGCACTGACTCTCTGGTGATGTCCATGTGTAGTGTCTTCTCTTGTGTTGTTGGAAGAGAGTGTTTGCTATGACCAGTGCATTATCTTGGCAAAATTTTGTTAGCCTTACAAATTCTGTTGTCCTGCTTCATTCTGTACCCCAAGGCTAAATTCACCTGTTACTTCAGGTGCTTCTTGACTTCCTACTTGTGCATTCCAGTCCCTTATAATGAAAAGGACTTCTTTTTTGGGTGTTAGTTCTAGAAGGTCTTGTAGGTCTTCCTAGAACTGTTCAGCTTCTTCAGCATTACTGATTGGGTCATAGACTTGGATTTCTGTGATATTGAATGGTTTGCCTTGGAAATGAACAGAGATCATTCTGTCATTTTTGAGATTGCACCCAAGTACTGCATTTCAGATTCTATTGTTACTATGAGGGCTACTCCATTTCTTCTAAGGGATTCTTGCCCACAGTAGTAAATATAATGGTCATCTGAGTTAAATTCACCCATTCTAATCCATTTTAGTTAGCTGATACCTAAATGTCGATGCTCACTCTTGCCATTTCCTGTTTGACCACTTCCAATTTACCTTGATTCATGGACCAAGGTTCCTATGCAATATTGTTCTTTACAGCATCGGGCTTTACTTCCATCACCAGTCACCTACACAGCATGGCTCATGGTTTCATTGATAGTTAGATACTTTCAGGAACTGATTTCATGATGCCAACCCTTGCATCTCCTCATATCTAGAAAAACACTAAATCCCTTCATAGTGACATCAGCTCCTCATGATTAACAGAAAGCTTTTTGTAAAGTAAGCTCTTGATTGCATTGAAATCCTCCTTCACCAAAATCTTATATGATTTACCTTTCCCCCTGCCTCTTTGGAGCAGTCTCTCAGAGCTATCTGGGTGCTGCCTTCCAGGCTGCAGTTCTTGTTTTGACCCCAAATAAAACTTAATTCGCAACTCACGTTATTCATCTTTTTTAGTCAATAAGTGCACATGATGCATTCTGAAGGACAAGCCCAAACCAGTGATGTGCTGGTAAGCTGCTCTTTTCAAACTCACTTCATGCTCTGGCCCCATTCAAACATAGTCAACTTTCAAGTCACTCCTAAATGGGTGAGAAAAGTATTCCCAAAGCGCTTTATGTGCCTCTTCCAAGATCCAAAAGATTATCCAGTACAGAGTCTCATTTTCACAGGACATCTAAACACTTTACCTATATTAAAGACCTGTGAACCTTCTTGGAATTTCTTCCACCCTCTACAACTCATGTGTCCTACTGAGATATCAGAGTACAACCTGATTCCTATTGAATGTGTCCAATTAGTTTGATGGCAATAATACAGTGAACTAGTATGATATTCTGCAGGTCAAGAAATTCATCGTCTTCAGACTATAATGTTACAAAGAATAAGAAATTTAACATAACCCTGGGGCAAGATAGTGATTGTGCAATGACTGCAGGAGTTACAGCTCTAAACACTGCCATGGAGGCTCTCTGAATTTCAGAGCATGGTTTGAATTGATAAGGTCTGATTTATTTTTCAAATTTTTTCAACCAGTTAACATAACCCAGCCAACCCCACAGTTATTGGCCCAATATTATTCCATACTGTTACTATAAACCAATGATTTACTATTTGCTGTACTTCTTAATCACAAAAGTCCTCTTCATGATACTATTGCATGCCAAGGGTTATACTACCACAAGGCAGAGGACGAGATGGTTGGATGGTATCACTGACTCAATGGACATGAGTTTGAGCAAACTCAGGGATAGAGTGAAGGACAGGAAGCCTGGCTTGCTTCCTGGGTCACAGAGTCAGACACGACCTGGTGACCTAACAACAACAATCAGCAATGGGATCTGATCATTGTGACCAATGAGTAATAATCACTTCCAGAATCCTATCTTAAGGTCTGTTAGAAAAGTACTACTAGAGCTATAATATTACCAAATATCTTTACATGCGTTTCCCCTAAGAGCAAAGATGGAGATAAAGTTTGTGGACATGCATTTTATTTAGGGATGTTCTCACACTCTAGAATAGTTCCCTCAAAGGAACCATTTCGAACCTCAAAATTCTCTGGCTGTGGATTAAAAAGAGTAGCATTTATCTATAAACTCCTACCTCCATTGTTTAGGCTTATCTCATAGAGTGATTGTTGGGAAAATTAATATTAATAGACATAGTATTATTTAGGTTTCAGAGACAACAATAGGCCTTTGACTGAACAGAGACCCTGAAGGGAGTTATATGCCAGGTACACAGTGACCAGCAGAAACAGCTAAAGTAGGTCTTGGGAACCAAAAGGTAAGGAAGGTAGTAAGTTGAGAAGCTTCCTGAGCCTTGAGAATCTGGCCAGTTCCCAGGGATCAGAGAACATTCTGCGATTTAGATTAGAGACATAAGCATTTATAATACTAGCCACAGCTGCATCTTTGCACATAAGCTGGTGATTATTGGCTTCAAGTTGGTGATAAAAGCAGTACTTCTTTGGAAGGCATTCTGAGGTCTCACCCGTGGGATAGACACACTGCTGGGGTCTTCCAAATGGGAACTCCAGATTGCTGTCAAGGTATCTCCAGCATTGGTTGAGTCTGGGTATGTTTCTCCAGTTTGGTAACATATGCATTTGCTTCTTGCTATATCATGTGTGTGCTTCCCAGATGGTTCAGTGGTAAAGAATTTGCCTGTCAATGCAGGAGATGCAGGTTCGATCCCTGGGTTGGGAAGATACCCTGGAAAAGGAAATGGCAACCCACTTCAGTGTCCCTGCCTAGGAAGTCTCCTGGACAGAGGAGCCTGGTGGACCCCAGTTCATGGGGTTACAAAAGAGTTGGACACAACTTAGTAACTAAACAATAACACATAACTACTTGTGTATTGGGAAGTGTTTCCCCAATTTGGTGATAACTATGTATATAATATTACTTGTCCTCATACTGTAACTTACTATTAACATAATAAACTTTCTCTTATTTCTTCCTTACTAAGTGTAGAGTGGTTATTTTGTCAATGAAATCTCTGAACCTAAAACCGAAAATAAGTCTTTCAGCAGACCATAAATCTTTCTTCAGTACAGTGATAACTCTCATACTGCCAGCTTTGAACATTCATCAGAATGACAGGAGAGGTTTTGCAGGTGTTCTATGCAAATGTAGAAGAGAAACCCTAAGGCAGAAAAATGGCCAGTTATGGTGAAACTGCAGTTCACAGAGTTGCAAAGTGTCAGACACAACTGAGTGACTATGACAATGGTGAAACTATAGCCATTAAGAATTTTTACAGACTAGTGCCAAGGACCTCAAAATAAATATTGCAACCTTCTAATTTTATGGCTCCCAACTTTTTCAAGTATAAAGTGTGTTAGTCGCTCAGCTGTGTCTGACTCTTTGTGACCCCATGGACTATAGCCAACCAGGCTCCTTCGTCCATGGGATTCTCTAGTCAAGAGTATTGGAGTGGGTAGCCATTCCCTTTTCCAGGGGGTCTTCCCATCCAGGGATCAAATCTGGGTCTCCTGTATCGCAAGTGGATTTTTTGCTATCTGAGTCACCAGGGAAACCCCAACACTATCCACAGTGATCTAAAGAATCAGTGTACACCCTACCAAAATCCCAATGATTCTTTCTGCAGAAAAACATTGTAAAATTCACATGGAATTGCAAGGAATCCAGAATAGCCAAAACAATCTTGAAAAAGAACAAAGATGAAGAACACACACTCTGATTTCAAAACTTACTGCAAAGTTACAGTGATCACATATGGGCCAATGCAACAGAAAAGATAGACCTTAAATAAACCCTCACAAATTTGGTAAAAAAAAATTTCCAGCAAGGGTGCTGAGACCATTCGATGGGAAAAAGACAGTCTTTTCAACAAATGGTACTGGAAAAACTGGATATCCACATGCAACAAAACTAAGAGCTTTATCTAACATTACGTGCAAAAGTTAACTCAAAATGTACCAAAGACTCCCCCACCCAAAAGAAAAAAAAAGGACAAAAACCTCCCAACCCTTTGCTGACAAAGGTCTGTATAGTCAAAGGTAGGGTTTTTTCCAGTAGTCATATACTGATGTGACAGTTGAACCAGGAAGAAGGTTGAGTGCTGAAGAACGGATGCTTTCAAACTGTGATGTTGGAGAAGACGCTTGAGGGTCCCTTGGACTGCAAGGAGATCAAACCTGTCAATTCTAAAGGAAATCAGTCCTGCATATTCACTGGAAGGACTGAAGCTGAAGCTAAAGCTCGAATACTTTGGCTACCTGATGCGAAGAGCCAACTCAGCGGAAAAGACCCTGATGATGGGAAAGATTGAGGACAGGAGGAGAAAGGGGGGTCGGAGAGTGAGACAGTTAGATAGCATCACCAACTCAATGGACATGAGTTTGAGCAAACTCTGGGAGATAGTGAAGGACAGGGAAACCTAGTGTGTTGCAATCTACAGGGTTGTGAAATCAGATGCAACTTAGTGATGGAAAAAAGACCCTTTTTACTAACAAAAAATTTGTCAATATCTTTTATGCAAATACTAGTCTTAATTTAGTTCTTTTAAATAAAATTGCATTTCAATAGCCAGAAGAGTACTGAATATAACTGAAAAAGAGTAGCATGGAAAATATATGTTCTTGCTGATAGTAGAGTGCCGACTTAGGGGTAGCTCTGGATCAAAATGCTTGATTTAAATTCAGATTCTAAGTTACCTTCTAGAAATGTCCAAGGCTCAGATTTCTCATCTATAAAGAGGTGATGATATGCATTTTATGTGTTATCATAAAGATAAAATGGGAAATCCATGTAAAGAATTCAGTATGGTGCATAGCAAATGTTAAGCTCACTCCATGGTAATGTTTTTTAAATAGAATACATAGGGACCTACTGACTATTTGTTATAACATTGATCCTCTCCCACCAAAAAGACTGGGAAAATCACTTGCATTAATTAATCTAGCCAGTCCAGGTTGCAGAGCACATACAGACCACAAGAGCTATAGGACAGAAAGAGAGATATTACTATTAAGTGTCCAGAGAGCATTGGGAAGTTTTAGTAGTTAGTTTAGAATTTTACTTAAATATCAATAGATTTTATTGCATTTGGAGTAATTCAATAAATTCTATAAATAGGCCTTGGTGTAATTTTAAGAATGACCCAAAACATGAGTTGATAATGAAAAGGAAAATTTTCCTTGAAAATAATCCTCACCACTTCTCCAATTATACTATAAAATGCTAATCTTCTTAATTAGAATTTCAAGTTTCTTATTTATAAAATGTATAATATTCTGTATACCAATACATATGTAAGAACAACCACCACCCTTCATTCAGATAACCTTGGAAAGCCTAACTTAAATCCTTAAGTGTTTGTATACATGTAAGGTGATATATCATGAAAGCAATACTAGAGATGAGGAGACAATATAATATAATAAAAGAAAATGGTAATCATTGGTTATTGCTTTGTTTTTTTACTTTTAGCAACACCCTCCAACAAAAAAAGAGTTGTTTCATCTAATGCTTACGAATTGTAAAGCAGAACTGAAGTGCCTGTGATATTGTTCACATGGCACATATCTATATTCTTTTGTTTTCAGAAAGACTTCTTAAGACTATGACTTTACACCAAATTTTCTTTGTGAAAATTCAGTAGAATCACAGATATCTAAAGCAAGAGGACAAAAAATAAATAGAATAACAGAAATAGCCAGTGTTTAGACTGTACTGCACCCTATTACATTTAACTAGACTCATTTTTCAGAGTGAATCTTCATACAAAATTCACATGGCAGTATTTTAAAATAGGAAATGGAGAAATAGGTAAAATTTTCATTATACAGTAAGCTCCCGTTTAAAGTCTCCATGTTTGAAGTTAGAGTGAACTTTCTAGTAGGTAGTCAGAGACCCCATTTTTTTTAAAAGACACTGGATTAGATACAGAATAAGAATAAAATTTCTGTTACCAGAAAACAACTTTTCTTTGCTACCACTTTTTATCTCCATCCCAGTTAGAGTTTGGATATGATATCAAACTGAGTTCATCAGACCCCTTCCTGTCCTAGTCATACATTTGAGTGTTTCAAATAGTGGTTTGACTGAATCAAGCAGCAATTTGACTGTTATCCAATTAATTCAATCAAAATGACATCTGAATAGAACTAATTAAACTCTGAGATATCAAGAATGAGAAGGGCAATGTGAAAACAATTTGACAATATTGTATGGTTTAATTTTTTTTTAATTTCCTATTAACATCAGTTCAGTTTCTCAGTCATGTCTGACTCTTTGTGACCCTCACGGACTGTAGCATGCCAGACTTCTCTGTTCACCAACTCCCTGAACTTGCTCAAACTCATGTCAAACAAGTTGGTGATTCCATCTAAACATCTCATCTTGTCATCCCCTTCTCCTCTAGCCTTCAATCTTTTCCAGCATCAGGGTCTTTTCCACTGAGTCAGTTCTTCCCATCAGGTGGCAAAAGTATCAGAACTTCAGCTTCAGCATCAGTCCTTCCAATGAATATTCAGGACTTATTTCCTTTAGGATGGACTGGTTTGGATCTCCTTGCAGTCCAATGGACTCTCAAGAGTCTTCTCCAACACCACAGTTCAAAAGCATCAATTCTTTGGCACTCAGCTTTATGGTCCAACTCTCACATCCATACAAGAAAGAAAGTGACTATCCGACTCTTTGCGACCCATGGACTGTATCCCACCAGGCTCCTCTGTCCATGGGATTTCCCAGGCAAGAATACTGGAGTAGGTTTCCACTTCCTTCTCCAGAGGCTCTTCCTGAACCAGGGGTCAAACCCAGATCTCCCACATTGTAAGCAAGATGCTTTACCGTCTGAAAATGAAAGTGAAGTCGCTCAGTTGTGTCCGACTCTTTGCGACCCCATGGACTGTAGCCTACCACATTCCTCCATCCATGGGATTTTCCAGGCAAGAGTACTGGAGTGGGTTGCCATTTCCTTCTCAAAAGGATCTTCCCAACCCAGGGATCAAACCTGAGTCTCCTGCATTGTAGCTAGATGCTTTACCATCTGAGCCACCAGGATGTCCTTACCATCTGAGCCACCAGGGAACTAGAAAAACCATAGCTTTGAATAGACAAACATCTGTTGGGAAAGTAATGTCTCTGCTTTTTAATATGCTGTCTAGGTTAGGCATAGCTTTTCTTCCAAGGAGCAAGCATCTTTTAATTTCATGGCTGCAGTCACCAACTAGAGTGATTTTGGAGCCCAAGAAAATAGCCTCTCACTGTTTCTATTGTTTCCCCATCCATTTGCATGAAGTGATGGGACCAGACTGAATGCTCTGATTTTAGGTTTTTGAATGTTGAGTTTAAGATTCAACAAATATTAATCTATTTACATCACAAATACTATAAATATTAATTAGTTTCTCCATCCTAAGGGTCTTGTTTTCTTGTGAAAGATCATCTTGACTTCACCTAATGACTTTGCATGTAAATAATCCTGAAAGGTATATGTCAATCAAAAAAATATATATATATATATATTATACATGCATGCCTGTGTAGTCGCTAAGTCATGTCTGATCCTTTGTGACCCTAAGATTGTAGCCCGTGAGGCTCTTTTATCCATGGGATTTTCCAGGCAAGAATATTGGAGTGGGTTGCCATTTCCCACTCCAGGGGATTTTTCCCACTCAGGGATGGAACCCAGGTCTCCTACTTGGCAGGCTGACTCTTTACCACTGAGCCATCTGGGCTGGAAAACCTTATTTTATATATATATATATAAAATTATTTATACATATATATTATTTACATATATGTATACACACAAAAACATAATCTTAAGCTTAAACTTCAAATAAACACTGGAGAAACTAAGACTATTAAAATAATGAAGTGTTCATTAGAATAGTTAATAAAAAATATTTAAGATGGTGAATATATGAAGGTATTAGACTAAAGGCTTATATCCAGTACTTAGAGTCACGACAGCTGTTCAAGCAAAGCAAAGAAAGACATTATTCAAGACTATAATAAAGTCAATTAGTTCACAAAGTTATTTTGTTCACTTCCACAATATTACAGAAAATTTAGGTTGGTTTTTTTCAAACACTTGATATTTCCAGGACTAAGACTAATTTCCATCTTAAAATTAAAATAGACTTTCAGAATAGATAAAAAGGAAAATTACATGAAGTTACAGGAAAGTTGAGAAGTTATAGAAAGTTTAAAAATTAAAGTCGAGTAATTTAAAACTTTTAGAATGTGCTAGTAAAGTACTTAAGTAATTATTCATTATTGTTAACATTTACATTTTATATTTTAGGTGAACATAATTGTATCTATACATTTAGAGCATTTTCTCTTATTAGTATAAAGCAATAACAAGAAAGTCAAGTACCACCGTAGAGTTCATGCTGTAAGAAAACATTATTGAAGTACCTGCTTTCAGACATTGGACAATAGGTTAGTTTGAGATCCCTTTAAGTAAGGAACCTTACAAAGGTAAGCCCCAAGGTAACCTTGATCCTCTGTTTGTGGAAAATGTCCTGACTTCAGTGTACCAAGCTGATATCCAAAAGCAGAGCACAAAGACCTGGGGAGGCAGAGACTAGAATTTAGGGCAGCTTAAACAAGTGGAATTTTCAGGGTAGGATACCAGAGGAGAAGAACCTGTTCTGGGGGAGAAGATATACTCAGGGGACACAGCTTCCCTATAGGATCTACACCACAGACTGGGCTATGCATTTACAGGGCAAAGATATATGAGGTTTGCTAATAGGTTAAGCTTTTCTTTTTTAAAGTAATATCTGCTTTATTGAAATAATTCACATATCATATAATTCGTTCATTTAAAGTGTTACTATGTTCACAGATACACACAATCATCACACAAGTAATTTTAAAACATTTTCATCACCTCAAAAAGAAATGCTATAGCCTTTAGCTATCACCACACCAATCCCTTATTCCCTCAAACCTAGGCAACCACTAATCTACTAAGTTTCCATAGACTTGCCTATTCTTAATATTTCGTATCAACAGAATCACATCACATGTGGTCTTTCATGACTTCCTTCTTTCACTTAGAATAATGGTTTTCAGGTTTGTCCATGTTAAGCGTGTATCCACACTTAGTATTATGTAAGGATACACCCTCATTTTGTTTACCCATTCATAGGCTGATGCACTGGACTTTTTCCACTATTTGGCTATTATGAATGGTACTACTAACATTTATTTATATTTTCATGTGGACATATGGCTTTGTTTCTCTCGGGTAGAAATCTAGGATAAGAATTGCTGGCTCATACAGTAACTAAACTTACCCATTTCAGGAACTTAGAGATGATTTTTCAAAGTGGCTGCATCATTTCACACCCCCCACAAGCAGTTTATGAAGGTTTCCCTACATCCTCAAGAACACATTATTATCTGACTGAGAATGTAGTCATTCTTGTGGGTACGAAGCGGTGCCTTGTTGCTGTTTTGATTTCCATTTCCCTGATTGCTAGTTAGGTTAAGCATCTTTCATGTGCTTAGTAGCCATGTGTATACCTTCCTTGGAGAAATGTCTAATCAGATCCTTTACCATTTGTAATTGGATTGTCATTGTTGTTGAGTTGTAAGAGTCCTGTATGTATTTTGGATATAAAGACTTCTAGCCTTGCTGTGTGGCCTGTGGGATCTTAGTTCCCTGACCAAGGATTGAACCTGGGTCCTCAGCAATGAAAGCCTGAGTCCTAACCACTGGACCCTGGATACAAGACGCTCACCAGATATGACCTGTGAATATTTTTTCCTACTCTGTGGGTTGTCTTTTCACTTTCTTGATAAAAAAGAAAAGAAAATCGCACTTCAAAAGGATATTAATTTTGACAAAGCCCATTTATCTATGTTTTCTGTTGTTGTTCATCCTTCTGGTGTCATATATAAGAATCCATTGCCAAATTTAAGATCATGAAAATTATCCTCATACTTTTTTCTTGGAAATTAATAGCTAAATAGAAGTGTAGAGTGTCAGCTGAGTTGAGCACCCAGTGGAGGGAGTAGGCATCAATCCCAGCTCCTCCTTGGCTTGCTTCTCTTGTCTTGGAGCTCCTGCCCATAAGCTGAAGCAAGAGCAGTCAGTAATGTCAGGTCCACGGTGGAATCTACATCCCACAAGTGGGTTATGGAAGGAAAAAGAGCATCTACTTTGGGGCTGCACTTGCCTGGGATTAAGCTCCAGTGTAGGTAAAGGTAGGAGGAGAAATGCTGGCATCCTGCCCCTCTCAAGAAGACAGACCTCTAACTGGAAGCTGCGGTGAGAGGGAGCCCTGAGTACTGAGCTATACTGGTCTTGCTAAGCTGGAGCTAGGAGTGAGTAGGTCTTAGCTCAGACACCACAGAGTGTCACTTTTCTTACTAACTTTAGTTGATTTTCTTAATTAAGTTTCATTTGCTCTGTGCCCTTAAGACCATTTCCAGAGACTTCTACCAGTCTCTCTGGGGAGTAAGTCCATAGAGCTCTTCATACTATCACACCAAAAGGGAAACTATAGGGCTTCTCCTTGGGGTAGTGAAAATGTTCTAAGATTAGACACGGTGTTGGTTGTTTAAATATACCCAAAGTCATTCGATTTTATACTATAAACAGGTAAACATTATGGCTCAAATATAATATTTAGGAGACAAGGTCTACAAACAAAGCAACTTTCATTAATATGGAGAAAGATTTAAAGGATAATATGTTTAAAGAATTAAAAAGCAAATATGGTCTTGAGTAAACAAACTCAGCAGCAAAATAGAAACAAGAAAACCAAAGAGAAATTCTAAAACTGAAAAATGCTAAATTTATGGAATGAGACTGTAGATACAAGAGTAATGAATTTGAGACTAACAAATAGTAATTTTCCAAACTGACCTGCAGAGATAACAAAGGTTAGAGAAGCAGAGTAGAAGCTCAGGTATGGGAGATAATATCAAATAGTCTAAAACACCACTCGGAGCACATATAATTATAGTGCTAAAGAGGATGAGAATGAAGCAGAAATGTCCTTCAAAAATAATATGTGAACCTTTCACAAATTTGATGAAAAATACTGAATTACAGAAACAAGAGGCTCTATAAATCCTTATCAAGAAACATAGGGGAAAAACCACACCATGCACATCAGAGGATAAATACTGAAAACCAAAAGTGAAGTGCTAATCTTGAAAGCAACTGGAGGGAGAAAAAAGCATACTAGAGACTTATATATAAGGCAAAAAGAAAAGTTTTGAAAGAAAGGTTTATAAAACAAAGAAATGCAAAGTATGACAAAGTACAAAGTATGAGGTGGATAAGTGATTTTATACTGTGTAAGCTTCTAAAATGTGTGAAATGGGAATAAAAATACAAGGTGGAAAGTAGGAAATGAAAGCTATCAGATGTAAAGTGAGAAGGCTGAAATAGAAAGTGGAAAGTATCAGATATAAAACCAATAAACTTTTTAAAGATGAGTATTGTTAGCCCTAGAGCAATCACTGAAAAATAAAAGCTAAGAAGTTGCCAAAAACTAATAAGATATTCAGCTGATACAAAAGAGACAAGAAAAGAACAAAGGAACAAAACACAGAAAAGAAGAATGGAAAACATTCAAGCACATAAAACAAGATGATATATTCAATTATTTCAGTAATAACATTAAACATAAGTGAACTAAATACTCCAATCAAAAGGAAGAGATAAGTCTTAGTTGGAAAGATGCACCTATATATGCCTTTATCAAGCAATTTACTTTATAAAGACACAAATAATTTCAAAGTAAAAACATGAAAAAGTATAACAAAGTTGTATTGGCTACATTAATCTTAGACAAAAGAGACTTCAAGACAAATTATTACATAAAGGGGAGTAGAAGGGGAAATGTATTAGAAAGATAACAAAACTCTATATGTATATAATAACATAGCTTCAAAATTCAAAAAACTACAGTACAGGAATACAAGAAAAAAATGGAAAAATCCTCAAAATCTGGAAATGTTAACACGCCTGTTTTCTTGTACTTTCCAGCTTCTAGGGGCTGCCTGCATCTCTCGGTCCCTTTCTATCTTCAAAGCCAGTAATCACATCACTTCCATTTCTGCTTTCCACCTCCTATCTTTCTCTGATTCCAATTTTCTGCCTTATCCTTTCACATTTAAGAGAAGCTTGTGATTATACTGGGCCTACCAGGATAATATAGGAAAAGTTTCATATTTTATAGCAATCCAATCAGCAATTTAATTTCCCCTTGCTACGGAGCATAATGTTCACAAATTTCAGGGATCATGATATGGGCATTTGGGGGCTGGGGTACTGGGGGCTAAGAGAGACCAGCAGGGAATTGCTCTGCCTATCACAATTAGTTTCACTAATTCTTGACTTTCTAGACCCACTTAAATAGAAATTCATGAAAACCAAGATAGTAGACTTTCCCCCAGGTAGATTCTATTTGATAACCTAATATTAACTAGCGTCATAGTACGTCCCTGAAAACTTCAAACCCATATAATCTGATTTAAATATCAGTTTTTATCTAAATTGCCAGTCTTTCTTCTTTAGAGTCATGCTTGTTAGAGAATACATAGGAAACAGCATTATAAGAAACTTTTAATGAACTTTCACATAGGCTATGAATATTAACATATTCTATCTTTGTGGTTCCTATTCTATTCTGAGAAAGTATTTTAAAATGTGGAAGAGTAATATGTGCACTTTGGGCACAACAATCTGGTACAGCAGACATTTTACTGTAAGTAGACTCATTTTCTTATTCTCATTTTCTCTCATTATTTTCCCCATTGTCTCATTTTGTCTTTGCGATACAAAAAATATACCAACATTGGCAATGATCTAGAAAGTAACTGCAGTTTTAATATGCAGTCCTGTTTTCACAGATTATTTGGTTTCAGAGTCAAAAAATAGTTGAACAAGAAATTGCTATAAAGTGATTTCTTTTTAACTGAAACTAGATATTTTCCCCTCAACAGTACTGAGAATACTTAGCTGACAGTTTATTAGTTGTGACTATACCTATAACAAGGGTGACTATGGAATATTTCATTCCATCAAACAACAGAGACAGAACGATGGAGCTGTTTGTCTAAGGTTATTGATGAAAGCTCAGATAAACCTTGTTCCAAAATTCCTTTTTTTTCTTTTTCTTTCTTTCTGTGTCTTTCTAGGCTGAATATAAAATAGTTTTCTTCTAGTCTGAACAAGCATTTCTCTTAAATATCTATGGCTCTTTTTAGGGATGTGTATTTCTTTATGAAAATGTTCTTGGGAAACTGATGATTTGCCAGTTTATCACATAAGACTTCTTAAACTACTGCTGTCTTGGTAGATGGAGCCATAGTAAAGCACAATTTTCTCTAATGTCAGCTCAAATTTTCCTTTTAAAATAAATGAAGCCATCTTGCTTAATAAACCATTTATGTTTGTGACATTTTCTAACTTCTGCACTCTGTTGAAAATATTTATGTAACAGCCTCTTTGTTTTAAGTACAAAAATCATTCACAGATTTGCATAAAAACCAAACTAAAATTATAAATGAATTAGCTTTTTCATCAAAACAGTAATTTATTCAAATTTTACTTGGATTTCAATGAGCAAATATACATATATATAAAGAGAGACTTCTATCACAGTCTTAAATTTTTAAAACAGGATTGACAAACTCACTAGGTATTTAAATTCCTCCATTAAACTGATTATTACTCAGGATTTATCATGTTGAGGTTTTGTGCTAACTGTTGGGAATACCTAGATGAACAAGTTTTAGCTAGAATAAGAGTTCAGTTCAGGGGCTTCTCAAGTGGTAAAGAATCCCCCTGCCAATGCAGGAGTCACAGCTTCAATTCCTGGTTCAGGAAGATCCCACATGCTGTGGAGCAACTAAACCTGTGAGCCATAACTACTGAGCCTATGTTCTGAAGCCCAGAAGATGCAACTACTGAAGCCCCACGCTCTAGAGGCTGTACTCTGCAACAAGGGAAGTCACCGCAATAAGAAACTCACACACCACAACTAGAGAGGAGCCCCCACAGCAACAAAAACACAGCACAGCCAAAAATAAAATATTAATAAAATTATTTTTAAAACTCAAGAAAACATAAAATACTTTAAAAAAATAAAAATAAAAACCATGATGCTGAGAAGGAAGCCTCAGTGTAGCCTGGAAATTCAGGTCTCTTCTGCACTCAAGGGTAGTAGTCAGCCCTCAATATCCTGAGGGCATTGGTTCCACAATCCCCACAGAAACTAAAATCCAAGGATGCTCAAGTCCCTTATATAAGATGGTACAGTACTTGCGTATGAACTACACACATCCTCTGGTATACTTCAGATCTTTTAATGAAGTGTAAATATTATTTAAATAGCTGTAAACACTGTGTAATGCTATGTCAACAGCTGTAAATACAACTTAAGTGCTATGTAAATAGTTGCTGTACACAGCAAATTCAAGTTTTGTTTCTTGGATTTTTTTCTAATATTTTCAATTCAAGGCTCGTTGAATCCAAGGATGTGGAACTTGCAGGTAAAGAGAACCAATTGTAATATTCATGTACCTCATTAAAATTCTCCCTAACATAACTTCCCCCAAACTGGGTCTCCTCCAGTATGTTCTAGCCCAGAAAATGGCATTAATACTCACCGGCTTGCTTAAGCCAGAAACCTGGCAAATCACCTCTGACTCCTCCTTCCCAACTTCTAGCTATCACCCCCTAATTCTGTCTTCTAAGTAGAGTCTCTTCATTCATTGCCAGTGCCATAGGCTGAGCCACTGTCATTCCTCGACTGAACTTCAAAGCAGCCTTCCAACTGGTCTCTCTGCAGCCCCCTTCCATCCTTCACACACTGTGCATTTGTTGTTTTTATCATCTGCCTTCCTAGCTGGGTTAGAAGGTTCCTGAGGACCAGGTAGGTATATATGCGACTGTAACACCAGCTATTTGCATGACAGCCAGTGCAGAGTGGTGTCAATTAAATATATGTTAAATGAATAAGTGAAAACCTTCTTCTATTAAAAGCAAACACACAAAATGCCACAGGGGAGTCCTCCAAGGAAAAGGCTATGAACAAGACCTATGGGAGCCCGTAGCACAGTGTGTTCCGTGAACCACAAGCAGGTCAGCTGTATTAAATTTTAATATGCAAAAAGCACCCTACAGAGGTAAATAGGATGAAGTCACAAACTTTAAACAAAGGCATTTAGCTGAAGGGTTTGAAGTAGGGAAGCAATAGCATGAATCGTTTTGTGTTTCAGATAAATAAGGACAGCAACAGAGGAAAGATTGGTCTAAAAGTATGTTAGTTAAGATGCTTTTAATTGCAAATAAATGCTGCTTGAGTAAGCTTAAGTCAAAAAGGGACTTATCAGGATATTGGAATTTCTCATGGGAGTTGAGAAAAGCAAGGTGGTTGGGTTTTAAGAGTACCCTGCAATCAAGATGGCGCTCTGTGCCTACTCTGCACGTTAGCTTTAAGGACATCACTTGACCAACATCCATTTCATCAGGTCATTTATCAGGGAAAGATACTGACAGTGCACTTCAACAGTATTAAGAGAATCCAAATGAAAACTTTCTTGCAAATGAAATAAATTTGAAGAAGTTCATTTCTACTGGAATACTATAATGGGAGGGTTTTAAGCAGGCTGTCACAGCATAAAATGTTAAAAATTCTCTTTAGTCGAGTGCGTAAGATCTTAAGAGTTCACTGAAAGAAGAAAATGTGATAACAAAAGAACTAAAGATGGGCTTTAACTCACAATGTTGCCTAGAACTAGCTCTGTTTAGGGAAAAGCTCACATTTCTTCTTAAGTCAGTGTTAAGATAAAGAGGTAGGAGATCTCTTCAAATAGGCTTTTTAACTGGTTATACTATTATATCAATGTCATGCATACAATTTTTATTTCAATTCTTATATATTCTATTCTATTCTTTTTGGGCAAAAAATTCCTCTGACATTCTACTGCTTAAATATTTAATAGATAATTCTTTAAAAATAACTTTTTATTATGATTTTGAGTTGCTGCAACAGTGGCAGAAGATTTCACTTGGTCTTTTTTATTCTCCCCCAACCCCCAATTAATAGTCATGGCAACTTGAAATGTCTCATTGAAGCTAATTATTTCTTCCCAGTAGAATCACTACAAGCCATCAACATTTAAAAGAATTTAGGAGAGTTACATAAATAAGACTGAGAAAAGTTTCATGTATTTTTCTATCAGCATATGAGTGCCAATTTTCATTTGGAAAAACAAACTTAGACAAGAGAATGCATTTGGCAGCTTGTGTAGAGATTTCTCAAGAGGACACCTAAATAAGGTGTTGCAACTCTTGCACCATGTAGTTTATCATTAGACAAAACTGGTAGATGTGATTGCAAAAGCAGAGGTAAAGTGATAAATTTGTTTTTAATGAAAAAACAGGCTGATCGTATATTGTAACAAAATAAATGGGATATAACCTAATGTACCTTTGAGTGAACTCATCAGAAGATGAAATACTGTTTTAAAACAACTCTATAAAAGTAATATGTGTATTATCTTTTTAAAAATAATTTTATTTATTTATTTACTGGCTGTGCTGGATCTTCACTGCTGCTCGGTCTTTTCTCTAGTTGCAGAGAGTGCAGGGTACTCTAGTGGTGCATGGGCTTCTCATTGCAGTAGCTTCTCTTGTTGCAGAGCACTGGTTCAATAAATGTGGCGCTTGGGTTTAATTACTTTGCTCCATGTGGGATCCTCCCAATTCAGGAATCAAACCCATGTCTCCTGCATTGGCAGGCAGATTCTTTACCACTGAGCCAGTGATGCTTGACATGTATATTATCTTAAAAATGGAAACGATAATATGTTAATAGTCATTTTGAGTTCTAGGATTTTTAGGAATTTTTTTAAAAAAAATATTTATTTACTTTGACTGCACTAGTTCTTAGCCTGTGGAACATAGTTCCTTGACCAGGGATTGAACCCAGACATCCTGCATTGGGAGCAGAGTCCCAGCTACTGGACTAGAAAGGAAGTCCCTCTTAATTATTTTTATGTGCTTTGGTACTTGGTTATTTTCTGTTTCCAAATAATCTATAGTAAGACAAAAACACACTTGTAAATTAACTTGCAAAATAAATTAAGAGTTTGTTGTTGTTTAGTCACCAGTCATATCTGACTCTTTGCAATCCCATACACTGCAACACACCAGACTTCCCTATCTCCCAGAGTTTGCTCAAACTTAAGTCCATTGAGGCAGTGATGCTATCCAATCATCTCATCCTCTGTTGACCCCTTCTCCTCCTGCCCTCAATCTTCCCCAGGATCAAGATTTTATCCAGTGAGCCAGCTCTTTGCATCAGGTGGCCAAAGTACTGGAGCTTCAGCTTCAGTATCAGTCTTTCCAATGAATATTCAGGACTGATTTCCTTTAGGATTGACTAATTTGATCTCCTTGTGCTCCAAGGGACTCTCAAGAGTCTTCTCCATTACCACAATTCTAAAGCATCAGTTCTTCAATGTTCAGCCTTTTTTATGGTTCAACTGTCACATCATCGCTTTGACTATATGAACTTTTGTTGGCAAAGGGATATCTCTGCTTTTTAATATGTTGTCTAGGTTTGTAATAGCTTTCCTTCCAAGGAGCAAGCGTCTTTTAATTTCATGGCTACAATTACCATTTGCAGTGATTTTGAAGCCCAAGAAAATAAAATCTGTCACTGTTTTCACTTTTTTCCCTTCTATTTGCCATAAAGTCATGAGACTGGATGTCATGAAATGAGTTTAGCCAAGGGAAAAGTTTAGAAGACTTGTGGTAGACAGGTAGTTGATCTTTGAAAAGCATATAATTGGTCATTGGCCAGTAAGACAATCTTCCCATCTGGCCTCTAGAAATATTTAATAGGTATCTTTCAGTCTCCTCTAGAACATGGATTTCCATTGGCTTTATTGAGATATCTCTGCTTTAATCTTGCTTAGTTATCTTTTCCATTTTCTGAACTTTCTGGACTCCCTTTTCTGAACTTAACATGCCACAATTTTCAATATAAATGGAGAAGCTGACTAAAAACGTAACTAGTTTTGCAGCTTGAGATTTTCATGATAACTACTCATGCAGTTCATTCTTAGTTATTAAATTGGTATCAGAATTCTCTACCACTTATCTGTGATGGTCCTAAATCCAGGATATAGGCTGGCTTTAAGATTTTCCACTGAGTTCCAGGCCACATTAGTTTCATTAACCTTCTCAGTTATTATAAATTTAGAGAGCCAGTGAAGAGAAGAGCTAGAATAATAGCAGTGGTTAATATTAATACATGCTGCCATGTGTTGGTTGTTAGGGTTAATCCTGCGCATCATTTTATTATACTCTCAACACTCTTGTAACAAAAGTGAGTTATCCCCACTTACATAGGGGAGAGATAAGGCTTAGAGAGACAAAATGATTTCCCAAGGTTATACAGCCAATGAGAGCTGAGTAGGGATTTGATTCCAGAGCTGGTGTACCCAAGCCTTATCTGACCCCATTTCCTGAAAAGAGGATGACTGAAAGAACCAAACGCTGACCTGATTCCAATGACGAAATGAACAGTGACTACCGTCCTCTTTGGGAAAGTCACAGAACTGGAGGTTTAGTTCTGTTATTTGCAAAATGAAGAGAGTGGATTCTGCATTCTACAGGCCAATCATGAGCCCTCAATTTATGCTATCCTAAAATATACTAATTGTTTAGTATTAGTGACAAGAACTTTAAATTAGCTCTAAGGAATCCAAGCTTTGCCACTAAGTTTTGTGATTTGGGGCAAACCATTTAACTTCCCCAGTTATTATCTACCTCACTTCAAGGGTTATTTCGATATGTATCTCAGTGCCTTCAAAATATATGTGTAATAAAGTACATAAATATAAAGTGCCATCCTATCATCCTCAATAAAATTTATAGCATTAAAATTATGGATTTGAGCAATTGTGATAAATTAGGTTCTCACTTTTTCACCTTATTACTTAAACATCTAGTCAGCACTATTTTAAGATACTCTTTACTTGAAGTAGATTTAAACAAAGAGAGACCTCCAAGTTTCCATTTGTACACATGGAAGAGAAGAGAAGAGTAGGGATTGTTCAGACAACACATAAAGAGGGAGGGAAACTGTATCCATAAATACACTAGATAAGCTTCGGTGAAAAGCAGCAATGGGGGTCGGGGGGAGGAACCTATATATATATCCGGATTCTTTTGCAGTTTGACAAAGTTAATGATTGAAATCTCCTAGATTTTCCACTACATTTTCCCCGGCTTGTGTATTTGCTTTGATTGATGATATTTTATCTCTGTGGCCCAAGGATGACTGCCCTTGCTTCTGTGTAGAGATTAATAATTGATTAGTGCATAGCCCGGAATCTTAGTAAAAGGGAATTGGTTACTTTGGGCTGCCATTTTTTTTAACTGGGCAACCTACAGAAGGAGGTGATACAGGACTTGCTGGCAAAAAAATGAAGAGGATCCTTGTTTTCCTCCTTGCTGTAGCCTTTGTGCATGCTCTAGAGAGAGGTAAGACTTCCAGTGCTGTGACCATTTGCAAGAACTTTTACTGGTCTAATTATGTTACCATTTAAAACAGAGAGAGAGGAAATAACAAAGGGGGGTTAATCTTAGTTTTCTAGTAGACTAGCCAAGAAGACTCTCATGAAAGAAAGAAAAGCTATATGATTTGTCATTTATCTTTCCCTGCTTTCTTAATAACCAAGATCTAAGAAAATGGTTCAAAATTAGAATGTTTTTATTTGTTAAAAGAGAATGCAGAGGGAGGCTGTGATCCATCACTAAGCTTTGTTTTTCACTGCCATTGAGAACACAATGTACCATATCAATGATATATGAAGTCAGCTGAGACTTTTTTGAACTTCTTCAAGGAATCTTCTATATGAAATATTTGAAACCCCATTATAGTTTCTAAAATATCTCACATAAAAGAACTTAACAGCTATGAAATATGACTATTAAGATCTTTGTGCTATATTTCTCATTAAGTTCATTCATCAACTGGTGTCTTTATTGTTGAGCAATATATGACTTTGTGGCAAGTTCCCAAGCTACAAAATTCATAATCTGTCTCACTTTCTGGGTGCTTCTCTAATGCTTATAAAAGGAATCCCAAGCTACAAAACTCATAATCTGTCTCACTTTCTGGGTGATTCTTTAATGCTTATAAAAGGAATCTGCATTCATCCTGCTTTGAAAAGTTAAGAGTTTCATGTAGTGCTGCCAGTTAACAGCTTTACCCAAGTCATATGTTAGAATTCAGATGAACAACATTTAACCAGTGGAATAAAATGTGTGTACCCCAGGAATCAGTTATTAACTGTGACAAGAATAAGCTTACTCCTGCCTTTATTATTTTTTTACATTCACTTTTTTAGAAAAAAATCTTCGCCAAATTATTTTTAAATTTTGTCTTATTCATGTTATAAGACTTCTGAATAGCCCATGTCCCAAGGAACCCTGAAAGCCTATTCCTTTTCCCAGGGTTTCCCTGGGGCATATCTGAGCCTGGAACTAGTCCTGAACTAGTTCCAGATCTGGATCTTCACAACACAGAAAGTCCAGTAATGGTTAAGTCCTGGAACTACATGTGAATGCCAGGATGTGCCATTTTGTTCTACTGACTCAGTAAGGGTACACTGGATTAACTTCAATCAGTTACAGTGCTTTGTAGAAGACCAGTATTCTGCAACCTCTATTTCAACATCATTTAAAATTCTCTCAGCCCATTATGTAATGGATGCTAAAAACTTCAAGCCAGCTCCCTTGAATTGAACTTCACGATGAATTGGGTTAACTATGTGCCATAGCTCAAATGATGATGCCTGAGACATAAAATACAATTATCTAGCTAATAAATGTCCAATATTTGGTGACTGTAGTCCTGAGCCATCAGTCCTCAGTTCTGTGACACCTGAGCACAACCCAAATACCAAGTCGATGATTTACCTCAAAGCTAGGTGTGCTCACTCCTGGCAGGAAGTGTATGTATTAAAGGAATTGAGAGGAATTTGGGATGCTGGAGGATGGGTTAGGTTTGCTGTTCTCTCTGTCTAGTTCTTGAGAGTTGACCAATGACCCACATCATTTATCAAGAACCCCTTTTCCAAGGTGTATGTCCCTCATTTTAGAAAGAAGTTTCTATATCCAAATATATTTAAGAAATAAGCCATACTTTCATCTTTCTTGGCTAGTTTATGACAAATGCTTTTGAATTCTCAGAACTCATAGGACAACAAAACATGATTTAACCCAGAGTTTCCCAGATATATGAGCTCTTTCCTAAAATGCCTATATCCTGTAGAAATAGTCTGTGGAAAATATCAGCTCTAAAATGTATACAATATGAACATCAGCTCCAGTCAGGCCCATACTCAAATATCAAATGGCACTGGAGATTCAGGTCACAAGCCCTTATATACATCTTGTGAGAGAAGGGCTTACTAAATATGCTAAATCTAAATGATATAATATCCACTTTAGCTACCCTGTGAGTGACAAGAAGGTTATGTCCACCAACTGCCTCCACTTGGCTTCTATATTCAAAACTGGATAAAGCACTAATCCAAATTGTATCCTTCCCTCTCCCAAGAAACAAGCAAGAAGGCTATGGACACAGCCTCACAATCACCACAGAAATAATGCTACAAGAAATAAACCACGGCAGTTTATAAGAGCTGTCAGCAAGAACATTTTCCTTTTGCTTTAAGCATTTCTTTCTCAGCATAATTTTATTAAACATGATATCAAACAGCAAGAAGAAAGTAAATTTCCCTCCGGTACCTGGGTAAACTGTATTTTTCTTTTTCCCAGTTACCTATCAAAACAGTCCTAAGACAATATGGTCTAACCCAGTCTCCCTGTCCACCACTGAATCCTTCTGTTTCTCTTTTCTACAAGTTGACTGCCACTTCTTCAGTAGCCATGTGAAAAACAAAGTTGTCCTAAGTTTGATTCAGGAATATAGCTATGCAGAATGCTAAAGAGACATAATTTAGAGCAAGTAGATATTCTAATTTCCCAGACTTGTCTATATATTATCTCTGCAAAGCAAACATAATGGTGACTGAGGAGGTGACACAGGATTTGAAATCTACATGATGAAAAGAAGACAGCTATGTAAATATCCAGAAGTATGTTTCAAGCAGAAGAAAGCCAGGTGCAAATGTCCTGGACTGGGAACAAATAGGACCTGATCTAAGCTCACAAAGCAGCCCAAGTGAAAGCTTAAAGAGGATTAGATGATAAGGGAATGGAGGAAGAACTGAAGTCAGAGAAGTATCTAAACTCTATCATCAAAAGCAATGTTAACCTCCTTGGAAATCAACAGCAAAGTTATGCTTCATTATTGTCAAGGGCAATGCCAGGTATGCACTTACCAGCACAGGTGGGTTTGGGGGGTATGTACACAAACTTTGAAAGGTCACAAGGCTGATCTCTATAAGAAGAAGTTGAAATTGTTAAAAAGGAACTGCCTGGCCTCCCTCTAGTATCTATGGTCACTTTGTATGGATCCCCCTCTGTCTGCTCCAAGTTCACATATGGAGAATCCTTCCCTGACCAACCTACCTCAAATAGCACTGACTACTCCATTTTTCTCTATTCCCTTACCCTGTCTTAGTCTCATTTTGCTTTTGTTTTTAGCACTCATCATCTTATCACCAGCTGTTCATTTGTTTTTTTGTAATGAAAGTAAGATGTACAATGTAAACGCCATGAAATCAAGAACTTTTTGTTCCCGGCTGGAATTCTCGGTTTTAGAACACAACTTGCCATATAGTACATTTAGTAGATTTTTTTGTGTGTAAAATCACAAATTAAGGTTATTAGAGTACCTACCTCATAAGACAGTTTTGAGTATTTAAGGAAAATTTGAGGGGCTTTCCTGGTGGCTCAGTGGTAGAGAACCCACCTGCCAATGCAGGAGATGTAGGCTTAATCCCTGAGCCAGGAAGATCCCTTGGAGAAGGAAATGGCAACCCAATCCAGTATTCTTGCCTAGAGAACTCCATGGACAAAGGAGCCTGTGGGCTGCAGTCCACGGAATAGTAAAAGAGCAGACATGATTTAGAGACTAAGCAGCAACAACAAGAAATGTCAACTAAAACACATCACAGATATCCTGGAAGGAGTAAATTTTAAGTCTTTTGTTATTTTCATTATAAAGCACTGATACTAGATTTTATGCACTGAATAAAATAGCTAATAATGTACAATGTGCCAACTTAAATCTTTTAGATATATTCTTTTAAAATCTTTTAGATACATTTGCTTCATCCTTTCAACACCATGATGAGCTCAGTACTATTATACCCATTTTATAAATGGGGAAATTGAGGAAAAGAGGGGTTAAGTAACTTATCCAAAGTAACTGAGCTAGTAATTGGCAAAATCAGAATTTTACATCAATTCATTGGATTTACAAAGGCAATGCTCACAATCATTGCTTCACTGCCTCTCATGAGACATGTAGCTGAAATAGTCTCTAACTAATCTTAGGAGAAGTATAAGAAGTATAAGAGAGAGGATTAGAGGATTTAGGTGTTAAATCATTAACACCGATTTAGGGGGAAGTAAGTGAAATTCATTCTGTCCACCAAGGTCATCCACAACTGATCCAAACCTCAGTTCATCCCTATTCCATGAAACCGGCTCTCCCTTCTAAACTTCCCAATTTTTAGGGCACTATCACCTCTAAGCCATCTACATTCAGCCTTATAGAGCATTGTTGGGCTTTATTCTATCCATTTGTTAATCTATATTCAGTCAGTCACTTCCATATTCTATAAGTTTTAGCCCTGAAATACATCAGCCTTGCTCAGAGCCCCCTCAGTGTTCCCTTTTGTCTACATAGATCTAGTTCTCAACATCTGGGAACACTCTCTCTTTTACTTGCATGCTAAGCTGCTTCCCAGTCATGTCCAACTCTGTGACTCTATGGACTGTAGCCCACCAGGTTCCTCTGTCCATGGGATTCTCCAGGTAAGAATACTGAAGTGGGTTGCCATGCCCTCCTCCAGGGGCTCTTCCTGACCCAGGGATCAAACCCGCACCTCTTATGTCTCCTGTATTGGCAGTCAGGTTCTTTATCACTACAATTCCATTTCCTTATACTCTCTCTGTGCAGGCTCTTGCTCCTCTTTACGCAGCTATTGTAGCCGCTTCTGTAACCAAAACCCTACCTCCCATCACTTCCCCAAACAATTCAAACTAAAAAACAATGCAAAATTTGACATAATGTGATAAGTAAAAATCAAAACTGATAATTACATGCAAAGTAGAATCACTATTGAGAGGCTACTGAAATGATATTGATGGAATGGACATTAATTTGAGCAAACTCCAGGAGATAGTTGAGGACAGAGAAGCCTGAAGTGCTATAGTCCATGGGGTCACAAAGAATTGGACACAACTTAGCAACTGAAAAACAACAATGAAACATAGGGGCAAACATGCATAGCTGGCTAGTGGGATTCTAGGAATCAGACTATCTCATATGAATCCACACCAATTCTGGTCTCTGGAGTCACCTGATGGTGGGTACAATCTCAGGTTTAGATATTAACATGAATGGTAGGCAGAAAGAGTGCCCTCCAAAAATGTCAACATCAGTATGCCTGGAACCTGCAAATCCTCTAGCTTACATCACAAAGGGGAATTCAGGTTGCAGGTAGAATAAAGGTTGCCAATCAGCTGTTCTTAAAATAGAAAAATACAAAAAGTATTATCTGAGTGGGGCCAATGCAATCACAAGAGAGAAACGGAAGAGAATCAATCAGAGGAAGATGGTGCTAAGAAGAAAAGGCACTGAGAGGTACAAATTTGCCAGTTTTGAAAATCGAGCAAGGGGCTCTTGAGCCCAGAAGCATAGGTGTCTAGAGGCTGGAGCAGGCAAGGAAATGGATTCTCCCCTAGAGCCTCCAGAGCAAAGAGAATCCTTAAAGTGGTGGGAATACCAGACCACCTGACCTGCCTGCTGAGAACTCTGTATGCAGGTTAAGAAGTGACAGTTTAAACTGGACATGGAACAATGGACTGGTTCCAAATTGGGAAAGGAGTACATGAAGGCTGTATATTGTCATCCTGCTTATTTAACTTATATGCAGAGTACATCATGAGAAATGCCAGGCTGGATGAAACACAAGCTGGAACCAAGATTGCCAGGAGAAATATCAATAACCTCAGATACGCAGATGACACCACCCTTATGGCAGAAAGCGAAGAACAACTAAAGAGCCTCTTGATGCAAGTGAAAGAGGAGAGAGAAGAAGTTGGCTTACAACTCAACATTCAGAAAACTAAGATCATGGCATCCGGTACCATCACCACATGGCAAATATATGGGGAAACAATGGAAACAGTGAGAGACTTTATTTTGGGGGGCTCCAAAATCACTTGCAGATGGTGATTGCAGCCATTAAATTAAAAGATGCTTTCTCCTTGGAAAAAAAGCTATGACTAACCTAGACAGCATATTAAAAAGCAAGACATTACTTTGCTAACAAAGGTCCATTTGGTAAAAGCTATGGTTTTTCCAGTAGTCAAGTATGTATGTGAGAGTTGTACTATAAAGAAAGCTGAGCACCAAAGAATTGATGCTTTTGAGCTGTGGTGTTGGAAAAGACTTTTGAGAGTCCCTTGGACTGCAAAGAGATCCAAGCAGTCCAAGCTAAAGGAAATCAGTCCTGAATATTCATTGGAAGGATTGATGTTGAAACTACAATACTTTGGCCACCTGATATGAAGAACTGACTCATTGGAAAAAAAAAAACCTGATTCTGGGAAAGATTGAAGATGGGAGGATAAGGGGAAGACAGAGGATGAGATGGTTGGATGGCATCATCAACTCGATGGACATAAGTTTGACCAAGCTCTGGGAGTTAATGTTGGACAGGGAAGCTTGGCATGCTCCAGTCCACAAAGTCACAAAGAGTCAGTCACAACTGAGCAACTGAACTGAAATAGAGTTCCAGAAGAACAGAGCCCTGCTGACACCTTGATTTTAGCCTCATGAGATCTGTGTCAGACTACCCAACAGAAATATTAGGTAGTAAGTATGTGGTAATTACCATTAAATGTGTGGTAATTTATTACCATAGCAATAGAAATAAAACACTGTAGGTTTCGGGCCCTGTGACAGGTTGGGATTTCCCAAAGGAAAGAGTCAATGAGTGAAAGCATCTCACTTTTGATAGATTACAGTTTTATTAACCAGATCCAAGGGGAGTTGGCCAGGAGGTAACTGGGGTACATGTTAACTCAATTCCCTGATTCCTAGGAGTTTGGTTTTTACCTTCTCTACCATTTTCCTCTGGCCAGAAAGTGATTTAGCCTGCCACCTGAGAGAAGGCCTGCAGCAAGTTACATGGGATCCTTATCACAAGGCATGAGAAGAACTGCTAACATTCATTGAGTTGTAACCACATTTTGTTGTTGTTCAGTTGCTCAGTTACATCCAACTCTGTGAACTATGGACTACAGTATGCCAGGCTTCCCTTGTCCTTCATTATCTCCCCGAGTTTGTTCAAACTCATCTTCATTAAGTCAGTGATGCCATCCAACTATCTCATCCTCTGTTGCCCCCTTCTCCTGCCTTTAATCTTTTCCAGCATCAGGATTTTTGCAATGAGTTGGCTCTTTGCATTAGGTGGCCAAAGTATTGTAGCTTCAGCATCAGTCCTTTCAATGAATATTCAGGGTTAATTTCCTTTAGGATTGACTGGTTTGATGCCCTTGCAGTCCACATTAGGCAGGAGATGTGTTATATATTTTTACATAGATTAACATATTTCATAGAACAGCCTTAATAACAAGGTATTATTTCACTTAGGTCCTAAGATTAATCTTCCTTGAACACAATTCTGAGTTCATGCCTATACATGAATGCATTTTGATAGATACCCCATTTCCTTAAAAAAAAAAAAAAAGTAAAACTTTGGTGATCACTTTTTGTGGTCCACTTCAAGTGGTAGTTGCTTCCACAAATCTTTCTGAAGGCTCTCTTCCATTCTAGGAGCTCACATGCTTTGTTTCAATGCCTTCTATGGCAATGATCCCCATTGCTGCTATTGGTGTTGTGCTCTTATTCTTACCTCTATCAGACCTCAGTTCCTTAAGTATTGGTGGCTTTCAAATTTCTTATATGGTGCTTTATCATGTTATTTATTCTTATGCTGTTTTAAAAACCAAGACCTGTAATGCATTCTAAGTTTCCAAGCCAGGATACCAAAGACAATACTCTCACTCATGCCAAAGGTGGGAGAAGGAAACTTACTCCCTTATCTTCACCTCTGCAAAAGCATTTGTAGATGACAAGGTGCTCAATCTGTGAAGCGGAGGAGAGGTGAAATAAGGCACATGGAGGAAGAATGCCTCCTTTGGGACCCTGGTGAGTGTAGCATCTATATGGGCTACCACCTGTGTTGAACCCAAAGACAACACATTTGAGTGAGTCTATGAGGCTATCCTCTACTGCAATTGTAGTATATGGACAACTGATCCATTGCTCTGCTATCTTCTACTGTTTGTGAATTTTCAACATCTGAAATGTTCCACTGATGGCATCCTAAGAGATATAGTTAATTTCTTTTAGATTAGTCTATAGAAGTCAGGCAGAACTCTAGGTTCAATATTAAAAAGAACTGAATTTCAGCCCATTGACTTAAACTCAAAACCACATATGTGCCTGCAAACATCAGTATGAAACCAAATCAATAGGTTAGATAATAATGATTTAAAATGTCAATGGAAATGAGCACGCCCCCTCTAAGAAAACTGAAAAAAAATTAAATAAAAGTACTAATTTGATTACCACTTCTTCATTGACAGTGTTTTTAATGACATCTAAGTTTTTTGTGATTTTTTGTTTGTTCGTTTCAATAATCAGGGCAACTTCCTAAATTAGCCCAACAATGTTTAATTTCTCAACTAAAACCACTGCTCTGAATATCTAGCCCAACTAGTCCAAATGAATTGTACAAACCATATTCTTTAAGTCTAAAGAAATCAAACAAAAGCATGAATATATTAATCTTTTCTGACATAGTGAGTCTGTTAGTGCAGAATGGAAGTAAAACTGTCAAAGGAATAAAACTGCAAAGATGTAAATGCCCAACAGTTCTGAAAGCCCATGATTCTTCAGAACATAACAGAAAAATAGCAACTTAAGACAGTTCCTAGCATCCTACTTGTTTTTTTTTTATTCAATTCAGTGTTATTTAGGCTCTAACCACAGCTCCTGCTATACAGCTTTTCTAGAGGATCGATACGGTTTTAGAGAAAGATTATAACAATAGTTAAAGCATTCAGAATAACCCTAAAGTTTATAGTACCACAGTAAGTATCATATTGTCTATCCCCATTAGAGTAAAAGTTCCACAAGGACAAGGTCATGTCTATTTTGCTCTTTATTGTATATTCAGTACCGAACCCAATGCCTGGCACAGAGTAAGTCTTCAAGACATGCCTGTCACATGTATGAACAATTGGTGTCAGCTGTGTTGGGAAAGGTGAGAGATGCATGAAGCAGTAAAGATTTCCCAAAAGTAAACCAAATGTTTTTAGAATTCCAGAATGAGACACAAGTTACCAGAATGTTTCACAATACAGGTGGAAAAGGGGCACGCCACTGCAAAAAGCAGTTCTGTTAAGGACATCTGTAAACACTGGGGGCTGAGGACTCAGGATATGAAAATGATTTTCCAGTGTCACCAGGATTATGCCAATATTTACCAGAGCTGCATCAAAGTCCAGACTGTCCTCTTCCTAGCCACATGACACATGAAAGAACAGAGTATGCCATTTGAAATTCACTTGATATAGGGTTTAATCATATGAATTAAAGTGAGCTCAACTGGTGTGAAAACATTATGCAGTATTCCATGGAATAAGGAATCGATTTATAATAAATCGCATTTCAAATTAACTTCAGTATTTGTTACTTTTTAGAAGATGAAAAAGTGATTAGCATACTCACTTAGCCAGTTAAGCTCCAGATCTTCTCTTTGAATAAATGAATTTTTTTTGTCATAAATATTTAAAGTAATCCACCAAAAAGATACACGGTGTAACAGCTTCCTCTATGGGTTACTTTTGTAAGAGCGGTTTTAATTTTGTATTTTAATTCTAAATTTCTTCAGTGCCTCTTTTAGGCTTTTTCCCTTGCTTCTGTCTTGCCCAAGGCTGAACATTCCAAGCAAACATGGTTCCAAAACCATCTTAAGTCTTGTGTAGTTGATCTAGTTTCTCAGTTTTCTGTCATTCTAACTAATAATAGTTAGCATTCCAACTAAAACTACCCATGTATACCAATGTGCTATCTGTACAGACACAGTTGATTTAATTATAGCTGTTTAAACTGGAGACGATCTGTTGTATCCACTTGTACTACATTCACATGAGCTCACATTGCCAACACACTGAGTGAAACTCTACTTCCTTAGTGAAGTGAGAAACCTGGAAAGTTAAAAACAAAATAGTTCCTTAACTGTTCAGAGGTGTCTCCACTTAATGCAGGCCCTCATTTTGCATTTTATTGAGTGGACACATTAAAACAAAAGTGACCTCTGAAGTTTTATATGGAGAGTTTATTAAACAAAGTTAGCCCTTTGCATTGAAGATATAAATGAGTTCTTATTCCAGCTATTTGTGTGTGTGGCTTGAAGCAATAAGCTTTGGAAAAAAGATTCTATATAATTTCTTATTCTTACTACTTCAAAAAGGGGTGATTTTGTAACTTTTAGAAGTGACCTGGAAGATCATGAGGATACAATTGTGTACTAAATCCAGGAATCTATAATGTATGTATGCAGGCATACTTAGTCACTCAGCTGTGTCTGACTCTTTGTGACCCCATGGACTGTAGCCCACCTGGCTCCTCCATCCATGGGATTTTTCAGGCAAGAATACTGGGGTGGGTTTCCATTTCCTCCTCCAGGGGATCTTTCAAACCCAGGGATTGAATCCATGTCTCCTATGTTTCCTGCATTGCAGACAGATTATTTACCCACTAGGTTATCGGGGAAGCCCCCAATATACTGTTATTTAAACTCCATTTGAATATTTCTAGGACAAAACAAACTCACTTCAAAAAGCTGTTCATCATTTCAGTTACTAATTAGCTACAGCTATAAAATTCTCTCACACTGAACTAAAAAATCTGTCAGCCATTTCTCTCAGCTCTACCTAGGAATAACAAATGTTGTTGACATCCACATACTACCTCTTCTCTCCATATAGAAGGACAGCTGTATCCTAAAATCTTTCCCTCTGTGCCCTAATCTTCAGTCCCACCAGATACCATTAATAATTAACAGAAAATTCCTGCTTTATTTTGACCTTTTGAAACTGACAATATCCAACCTTGGAAATGAGTTAATAAATTACAGGAAATGTACTAGATATGAAGGTTTTCAGATAGTCAATAGAGTATAAAATGCAATTGTCAATCCTAGTGACTTGTCCTAGTTTCCAAGATAATATGATATTTGATTATGCAGGATTTTATCCACTTTCTTTGTGATTTTGATGGTATTTGAGTTAATCCTTTATTACAAAATGACACTTAAGAAAGCTTTTGTCCCTCAATTCTGACTTCTCACTTTGGATATATACTTTGAACAGTTCACCTGAAAGACTTAGGGTGCAACAGCTTCCTTTATGGGCAATTTTCACCGAAAACAGGCATTTTCACCATTAATTCTAACAAATCCTAAAGAGAGTCTTTTTAAAAGGGGAAAAAAAAAAACAATTTTCCCCAGTCAGTATCCAACCATTACCACCTCCACTCCCAATCATAAAACAAGAATTTCTACATATAAGCAATATATGATATAAAATAGATAATTAATAAGAACTTACTGTATAGGACGGAGAACTCAATACTCTATAATGGCCTATATGGGAAAATGATCTAAAATAAGAGTAAATATATGTATAACTGATTTACTTTGCTGTATACCTGAAGCTAACACACCATCATAAATCAACTATATTCTAATTTTAAGAATTTCTACCCTGTGCTATGTATATTTATTCTTCCATTGAGGTGAGGCAAGGACATTTAGGTGGTAAAAGGCATACCAGTAGTTGCCATCATATCATCCAAGATGGATTTCCAATATTTAAATCCAGGAGGATGTGTTATTAAACATGAAAACAATTTAGAATAGGAACTGGGCCATTTATATACTTATTTTTAAAATACAGCATCAAAATATTGGGAAATGTCCTAGACTCACTTGAATGAATGATGAATCAGGGATGAACATTGACTGCCTTCCCTGTGTTCTCCTACTGTATATGTAATAGGGATGTTGAAATCACGGGTCTCACCATCAACAAAGTATTCATTCCCAACTACCACATCCACATTCCCAACCACAACAAAGTACTCATTCCCAGCTAGTTTGAACTAGCTCTTTCCAACCACTTGGAGGGACTTATAAGCAGTGTTTTTATTTTTCTGATCACACAAATAAGGTCTTATGGTCCTTTTGAACCTCAAAATAACCACCTCATAATAGTCATGGTAATCTCTGGGTAGTTTAGTCATCAAAAATGTATAAACTCAAATGTGTTCCTTTTTATGGCTGAGTAGTATTCCATTGTATATATGTACCACAGCTTTATCCATTCATCTGTCAAGGGGTGCAAAAAGGTGGAAGGTGGGAGGGAGGTTCAAGAGGGAAGGGACATATGTATACCTATGGCTAATCGATGTTGATATATGGCAGAAACCAAACCAATATTGTAAAGCACTTATCCTTCAACTAAAAATAAATTTTTAAAAAATTGTAAATTCATTTAAAGTGGGAAGTTTGACTCCCCCAGGTCATTTGTATTTCAGTCTTGTTGCCTTTAGTGGCAAAGGGAATCATATACACTCCTCTGCCTGTTCTCTTCTCCTTCATCCTACTCTCTAGGCTGCTTTTAGTTCCTCCAGGGTTAGTACAAGGAAAAAAGAAGCCAGCAGGAAAGGTAGGCAGCAGCAAGCCTCATTCAGCGGGCAGCTTGGTGAGGTAGTGTCCCTTTCTCTAGTTACAGATGTTCAGAGTTATATTCTCTTTGTGGGTTCTTTGGAGATCTCTTGTCCTATCATCCCTGGTGATCACTCACATCATCTGACAACTTAAGAGCTCCCTCTGGCCCTTTGATTTTCAAACTGTCTGTCTCTGCACAAAGGCGTCCTACTGTTGGTAGCCTACTGCCTTCTAGATAAATGTCTCCCCACGTCAAAAAAACAAAAACAAAGAAACAAACAAAAAAATGAGGTAGGATGATTCCAGGCCAGTTTTGCTCTCCTACCCAATCAGCATCAGGTACACAGGCCACAGCAGAGTCTCCCATTCACAGCCCAACCTTTGTTGCCCCAGGCACTTAACCAGCCCTTCAAAGCATACAGATTTCTCAAGGCTGAATCAGATACCTGACCATGGTACCGCAACTTCCAAGGATCACCTTATGATGCTTGAAGTGAGGAGAAGCCTTCTTACCACTCTCCCAAACCCAGCACGCTGACTGACAACTTTCCCCCAAAATTATTCTGCCTCATTTCCAATTTTTCCCTCAGCTTACCCAGCCTTCTGTTAGAGAGCCTTGCAGTGGGAATGAAGCAAGAGTGGCAACACCAGGCCTCACACCCCTCCTTGAAAGGCCTGCATGACTGTGCCTAGTGCTTCACTTCGGAATGTGGACATGCTCTCCATTTATTTTCTTCTTGGTTCATCTGAGCCCTTGGATGAATCTGCAGCAAAGAAAAGAGGGAGGGATAAAAAGCTTTCTTTTAACATTATCATAAAGAAGGCTGAATTGTGAAGAATTGATGCTTTCGAACTGCAGTGCTGGAGAAGACTCTTGAGAGACCCTTGGACTGCAAGGAGATCCAACCTGTCAATCCTAACAGAAGCCAGTCCTAAATATTCATTGGAATGACTGATGCTGGAGCTGAAGCTCCAATACTTTGGCCACCTGATGCAAAGAGCTGACTCATTAGAAAAGATCCTGATGCTGGGAAAGATTGAAGGTGGGAGGAGAAGGGGTTGACTGAAGATGAGATGGTTGGATGGCATCGTTGACCCAGTGGACATAGGTTTGAGCAAGCTCTGGGAGATGGTAAAGGACAGGGAGGCCTGGCATGCTGCAGCCTAGGGGGTTGCAAAGAGTCAGACATGACTGAGCGACCTAATAACAAAAAGAACACTTTCAATTTACTACTTGGCATATACATTTTGATTCACCTACTTTCAGTATTATTTCATTCTTTTTCTTAACTTAACTTTCATTAAAGTTTATAGAATGCCATTGAATAGTATCCCATCAAATTCTGATCCATTGTGAGAAACAGAAAGTCACATCCAAAATGAAACTGCACAAAGATATTAAGAAAATGTTAGTTTTGTATCAATGAATCATGTCCCTTTGTATATACAGATTTAATGGAGCATTCATCTAAAGGGGAAAGATTCAATTTTTCTATTTCTGATTGTTAGGTCGAGATTATGAGAAAGATAAAGTCTGCAAGGAACTTGCCAGCCTAGGAAAAGATGACTTCACATCTTTGTAAGTATGATATATTCACTCAGATGGTTACCTGACCTTGAATGAAGCTCAGTTGTGAGGTAACTTCAATTCAGCTTCAGGGGCTAAACTGAGCTCCAAAGAGGATAGAGTCCCAGGGTCAAAGTGGGCAGAGACGTTAGGCCTATGGAGGCCACCCAAAGATTCAAGCTGAACTACCAGTACCATGCTCTGAGAATTTGAGTTGAGAGAATAAGCAAGCATAGCTTTCTAAGGTGAATTAAAAGGCAGCAGTACATGCTAGGACTACGGCAAACAACATGACAGGGGCAAGAACGGGTTCATTCGGAAAAGCCTGAGAGAAGAAAGAACATAAGGCTGGTTTGATGGAACCCCTCAACTCCATCTTCTGCTGCTTTACAAGATGAGATTTTGTTCTAAGTGAACCTATTTTTAAAGTCAAGTCCTGTTTTTATTAGTCAAGAACATGTGTGCAGAATTCCGCTAAAAACAACAATGTAAGGGACTTCATATTAAAATATGCACAGACCTGCAGACTTTTTAAAATTCTGAGTATGTTCATTTTTCTCCTCAGGTCAATGGTCCTATACAGCAGAAAATTTCCCAGTGGCACCTTTGAACAGATCAGCAGTCTTGTGAAGGAAGTTGTCTCCTTAACAGTAACCTGCTGTGCTGAAGGGGCTGATCCTGACTGCTATGACAACAGGGTAGGAGGATGTGGTTGGCCTCATCTGTTGTGGCCCATAGAATGGAGTCGAGATAGGCCTTTACATCATATCTCGGGGAGAGCTTAGACCCCAACCCACCTACTCCAAGTTTAGGGGAAATATGAAACCTCTTATTCCAGGATTCAAATTTATTCTAGTATAGTGAACCAATTTTGCCCATTGGTCCTACAAGGTTCAAATGAGAAAACTAGGGTGTACAATAATTCATGAACCTCCTGAAATAATTCTAATATTCTGTGTATCTTAGAAGCCTACCAATACGCATACCTGTATCATGCCAGGACTGGTACCAACTGCCCTGGAAAAACTTAGCATTGGTTTCAAACTATTTTAGGGTTCAAAAATTGCCATATATATACACACACACTAAATTCTGCATTTTCTCCATTAGAGTATATCTTCAGAAATTTAAAATACTGAAATGACAGTTTTCAAAATATAGACAGTAGCTAAAAGAAATGGGACTACATGAATTTCTAGCAATTTACTGATACTGTCATTGGGCCAAATAAAAATGGCATTTAACTGCATCTTGATAAATGCCTCTACAGGCAAATATCTCCTGTTCAAAACTGCAGCAATTAACCAACAGAAACAACGTTCCAAAGATCTGATTAGAATATATTCTACACAGTGATTCTTACCCATTAATTGCTTTATCTGGCCCTTATCTATTTTCTAAGAATTTTATCATTTTCTCCCATAAGCCACAAAAGCACATCATTTCAACCCTACCTTCTGCACTAACAAGCAAGCTACAAATTATAATCAAAACAGAACACATTTTAATTTCCATTTTATTTTATATATTTGCTAACCCATCCCTTGACCAGAGATGGTCTCCAAGATTGTTAGAGACAGATTATAAGAACAGAAATGGCATTGATGTTTTTTGGATTACACCTTCCTTCTCCTGTTGTTCAAAACAATTCTTTTCTATAAATATGTTATTTTGTAAACTTTTCTTATTTGGAAGAAAGTAATAAAGGAAAAATAGGGAAGTTGCCAGGCAAGGAAATAGTGAAAGGTTCACCGTTTGCTTCTGGTTTACAAAACTAATATCACATTAGTTTCCTTCATTGACAGGAAAGATCTTTAGAAGTTTCGTCCTAAAAAGATAACTTATAAAGTAAGTGTAAAAATGTCAAAAGTCTTTTTCCCATGTAAATCCTCAAATAATTTTTTCCATGATGACTATTTCTATTTCATGCATCTGCATCAACTTATTCCAGACAGCAAATTCCTCCCAAAAAGAACAGTTTGTTGCTAGAGTTGTTTGGTGGTATTACCAAGGGCTTAGTCTGCCCACATGAATCAGTCTGCCATTGTCGAGGCAGTAAATTAAGTTGTAGCTCTGCTTCAATCATGATGTACAGGAGAATAAACTTTGAGGCTTTGGGAAAAAAATAGAGCCTCAGGCCTCATCTTTGACCTACTGAATCAGAATTTCTGTGTTATGCAGCCCAGGCATTTCCAATTTTTATACAGTCTGTGATATGATGCAAAAGCAGGTTCAAGAACCACTGTGTTCAAGAACACAGATCAGTGTTGAAGACCAAGGCAGTCAAGGATTAAGTCTGTAAGGGAAGGGAGGAGGGCAGAGAGAGGAGGGCAGAGGAGGGCAAAATAGTATTTAGAATATAATTCAAATGGCAAATCATATCAGAATCAATGGAGTTTTTTAAAAAGACCTCCCTCATCTTCAGAGATGTTAATATCCCCGTGGAGAAACACTGACCTAGAGGATCCAACCTCTGAGGGCTGTGATCACACACCGTCCACTCATTAATGAAGTTTTCCTTTAGGTCCTACTCATGAGTCTTAACATAAGACTCTGGACTTGCCTGTAACTAGAATTATGCAACTTTTCATGGAAAACTTTGTTTCCAATGAGAATTTTCAAATTTAGAGCGAAGATGCTTTACCAAGTGGAGAACTACAAGCCTAGAAACTTGTGTGTATGTGAGTTTACCTGTTTTTCCTTTCTCATCCTAGACTTCAGCACTGTCTGACAAGTCCTGTGAAAGCAACTCTCCATTCCCAGTGCACCCCGGAACTCCTGAGTGCTGCACCCAGGAGGGCCTTGAAAAGAAGCTCTGTATGGCTGCCCTGAAGCACCAGCCACAAGAATTTCCAACTTACGTAGAGCCAACAAATGACGAGATCTGTGAAGAATTCAGGAAAGATCCCAAGGGGTTTGCTGATCAGTAAGCAGCTTTCATCACATGTAAAACTTCAGGGTACAAAATAACAAACATGTTTAAACTAACCCCCTACTCTGTACAGACACCTCTTACACCATACCACAACCCAGACAATTTCCAGCAACAGAAAATTGGCTGTTACCCAAGACAGCCCATCTTTGTCAGGGCTGATTATTATAAATGCCTTTTCTCAGATGAAAATGAAAGCACCTTTCCCAAACCCCCACCTCCTGTCATCCTAGTTCCAGTATCTGAAGCAGAATCACCTGGAACGCCTCCATCCTTGTGACATTTTCAAACATTTAACAGCAGCTATTGTGATTACTCTTATGTTAGGGATCTTGGCATACTCCATCCGATAGGATTTTATTGCTGTGCACAAGTATTTAACTCCAGGTAGACCAGAAGAAATATATAGCTTTTTCTCATTCCTACAGGACATCCCCAGAAACAGCTGTGAACAAGACACATATTGCAGCCCATAAGCAAACATGTTACATTTATCTTCTCATTGTTTAATATTCTCGAGGAGATTATATATTGATTCTTTAGACTTAGAAGACTACAAAAATGAAAAATTGAAAATATTTGTAATAGAATATATATATATATACATATATATATATACACACACAGAGAGAGAGAGAGAGAGAGAAGTCAAAAGAAATGTCATTAAAATTGGCTTTAGAAATAAGTCAAGGTGATAATTTTATAAAAATTGGTTGGTTTGCCCATGCCTGTAAATTTCCAGAGAGGATTTGGCCCAGGATTTCAGAGTCTCTTTAGACCCTTAGGGGCATATACTCCTAAAAATGAATTTCAACAAATAAATAGGCCAATACATAACAATTGTCTAAGCTAAACAGATAATGAAAGGTAATTGCATTACATTCGTTCTAGTTTGTTTCATTAACGGTAATAAGCAGCCACCCCAGGCCATGCATATGGTAGAAGCTAAATGAATAAAGGGACAAATGACCTCTCTCAAGTAATCTACATGGAAATTTAGGAGAGATTTTTTTAGTGAAAATAGTGATTTAAAGTGACTAGTACACAGCGCCGCAGGCACCTCCTTCCAGCTCCAGTTCTGCTGGAGACGGAGCCCAGAGACTGCATTGCCTCACAGCCAGCTTCTGAGCGGGTTGTCGGGCCCTGTCTTACTGCAGCGGCGCCGCCCGCGCGGTCCAAAGCAGAGCGCTGGGGCCGCCGTCCCAGCCTCGGTGTTTGCTGGACACAAGCCCCACCGCGCCTGGAGCGGGCGACCTCTCGCCGAGCCCGGTGAGTCCCGGGCGTGAACTGCGCTGACGGAGACAGAGTGGCAGCCCCTGGGGTGGAGAGGAGCAGCAAGAAAACCAAGAAGAAACTTGCTGCTGGAGTGGAAGCCAAACTGTTGGCAGGTTTCATGGGCGTCATGGATAACGTGTCCTTATGGTCCAGGAAGGAAAGCTACCTGCTCATCGTGTTGTCCTTGCTGCAGCCAGACATTTTTTTTAACCTAAAGTTCACAACTAACATGCTTGAGTCAAAGTCCTTTGAAATGGAACTCAAAGATGCCGAACCTGACATTATTGAACAACTTGTGGAATTAGCTTATACCGCTAGAATTCCTGTGAATAGCAACAATGTTCAGTCCTTGTTAGTTGCAGCAAGCCAGTACCAGATTGAACCTGTGAAGAAAACGTGTGTTGACTTTTTGAAAGAACAAACTGATGCTTCAAACTGTCTTGGTGTAAGTGTAGTAGCAGAGTGTCTAGACTGTCCTGAACTGAATGCAACTGCAGATGACTTTTTTCATCAGCATTTTACTGATGTTTCTAAAACTGATGAATTTCTACAACTTGGTATCAAGCAAGTTACACATCTCCTCAACCAGGACCCTCTGTCAGAGCAGAGAATCAGGTTTATGATGCTGCGGTCAGGTGGCTGAAATATGATGAAGCTAACCACAACCTTTTATGGTTGACATCCTTGCTAAAGTCAGGTTTCCTCTTATATCAAAGAACTTCTTAAGTAAAACAGTACAAGCTGAACCACTTATTCAAGACAATCCCAAATGTCTTAAGATGGTGATAAGCAAATTGCCTTAATATCCATTTATAACCTGATCATGTAGCCAGTTTCTCACGGACTTAAAACCCTTCAGAATGGATCAGACTGGGCAGCCAGGGAGAAAGGCTTGAGACTTGGTCCTTCTGGATAGTTAATCTGTTGGGGTGCTCAACTGGGTATCTGAAAGGAACTTAGCCTCATCCCTTATTTTATAGGAACACATGTGATAGAAGGTAAAAAAATTAGACTTTGTCTCATTTCATATACAGTAACTTTCATTTTGTGTTTTGTTTCCTTTTTCAGATTCAAGTAGTGTACTGTGATCACATTTTCTTTATTGAAGAAGAAAGTTGGTTTCTTGTACCTGGAGCACATTTTTTGCCACATTCTTTTTTCATTTACTTAATTTTTCTTGACTTGCAGACTTGAGTTCTAAGCAGTCTGTAAAATGCCACTTAATAAAATTGTACAATTGAAAAAAAAACAGTGACTAGTATTATAACCCTTTATCTATATCCTAGGTGCTTTTTAGATATTAAAACTATTAAGTAACATGCATCCTTTTCCATCAAAATACTTCTGAAAAAGTGAGCTGTTTCTCAAAAATATTTTCATTAATCCTACTATTTTCCCCCCACAGATTTATGTATGAATATTCCATTAATTATGGACAAGCTCCTCTGACACTTTTAGTCAGTTACACCAAGAGTTATCTATCTATGGTAGGGTCCTGCTGTACGTCACCAAACCCAACAGTATGCTTTTTGAAAGAGGTAGGTGTCATTTTATCACATAGCTAATGTACTTTTTTCTTCTCCTATCAATGCCATTCCTTTTAAATAATGTTAAAAAGATTCAGATTCTGGAACCTGAAAACCTTTTTTAAATGCCTTGTTTTTTATTTTGTTAATTGGAAAAACACACAGAAGCATCTCTGGGGGAAATGTTCCTTTGGTCAGGATTCAGTTTTCTAGTCATCAAAAAGAGTCAGAATGTCCCTTTTCCCTGCTATTTCTGCACGCTGCTTTCAATGTATCCTGACCATCTAATGAGATGTTTCTCATTTATTTTCTAGAGACTTCAGCTTAAACATTTATCACTTCTCACTATTATGTCAAACAGAATCTGCTCCCAATACGCTGCTTATGGGAAGGAGAAGTCAAGACTCAGGTAAAAATCAAGCACAATCAGCATGTGTAGCTCTTTCTATACTATCAGTCCATGTTAGGAGTCTCTAAGAAAATGCTTGCAATAGAAAATACAAACCGTAGTGTTATGTTCCTACAGTCCTCAAAAATTGTGTTCAGCTACTTTTTATTTTCTCTACACAGAAAATGAACAAAAGGAACAAGACTATTATAAAACCTAATTTGCTTTTAATCAACCTTTTCCATATACTCATAATAAGACTGGTAGACCACTAGAAATTATTTCCTCAATATTCATAGTGCTGTATATTGCAAACACACAAAGCAAAAACAATCATTTTCTTATTCACCACCCATTACTTGCTTTGCACATTTTTGCCTTGGGAAGAAAACTTCCTGAATTCTTTTTATATATCTCTTAAACTCCATGAATTTATTTTAATTACTTACTTTGTTCTAACCTTCACTTTGATTTTTGTATGGCTATGTTAATGTCGCACTTTAATTTTGACAGTTTCTATGTTTACAGTTCTCTCATAGCTCATCAGACATCTATATTCGCCAGCTTTATGTCTTTAGTATTTACAGTCTCTTTAATTCTTCTTACTCTGATTCACAAATTCTTTCCTCTAATGATAATGAAAGGATTCATGCTGGCACCAGATCTTAAGGTTCCCCTAAAGGGCATAGAAGCTACTTTCATGAGTACTTTAAAAATAATTTTCCATTAGAAATACTGAAAAACTAAATTGTATTTTCTCTTGAAATTCCCTTTAGTTTTTCTTTTGCATTAAGAGTATTAGGCATGTAGAGCACAGTAATTCATAGTATAAAACCTCCTATAAAGATGTACATATATAAATGTCTTTATATATCTTTAATATATAACATAAATAATATATGATATAATTTATATATCATAAACTTATACTTGCATTGGTGTGTAGAAATTTACTCTGAAGAGCTGAGTGAACAAAAGTTTAGCTAAAAATATTGCTGCCACGTTTTTTTAAATAGGAAAAACATTTCCTAATATGCCTAGAATAGAGCATGTTTAAATCAACTATAATATATCCATATGAGAGAATGCCATACAGTTAGAATTATATTTTAAAAGAATATTTAATGCTGAGTAATGTCTAATCAATCGCCAGCCCAGGATTGATTCTCGGGGCTGGTGCATCGAGATTTCCCGGGGGGGAGGGAAGAGGGAGGAGGGGGGGGAGGGAGGGGGGAGGGAGGGGTTTCTGGAGGGGGAGCATATGTAAACCCATGGTGATATCATGGCATTGTATGGCAAAAACAATAAAAGGGAGAAAAAATAAATAAATAAAAGAATATTTAATGAAAACAAAACATCACTAAAAGAAATCAAAGCTACAATAGAAAAAATTCCATTCTTATGGATTAGAAGAATTAACTGCAAAAATAGCCACAATATCCAAAGCAATCTACAGAGTCAATGCAATCTCTGTCATTACCCACTGGATTTTTTTTTTTTTGCTACAATAAAAATGCACCCTAAAATTCTTTTGGGATACCAAAGGGCTTCAAAGATATTACAAAGCAACAGTAATAAAAATACTATGGTACTGTTACATAAAAGCAAATATACTTCACATTACTGAATTATACAGCTAAAAATGGCTAAGATAGCCAAATTAATTTTATATGTTTTTTGCTATAATTTTAAAAGAAAGATATAGAACCTATTCCTGATAAAGAATTTGAAAAAGGCAAATAGGTAAATAGTATAGCAGAGTAAAATCCCTTATAATATACCTTGTAAACCTTGTAATATACTTCAGGGTAATACACCAAAACCTCAACATTAACTTGTTGTCTAGGGCTACAAGTCTTCATTATTTCTCTTACCTGTAGTTTCTAAATAAATTTATGAACAATTCTAAAGACTAGGAGGGGCCACAAAACACAACATTGGCCTTATGAATAGATGTTAGTGCTTTCTTTATTACCATATTAGGTCTAACATTTTAATTTTTTAAATGTATTTATTTGGCTGTGCCAGCTCTTAGTTGTGGTGTGCAGCATCTTTTCATTGTGGCATGAAGCTCCCTGACCACAGATTGAACCCAGAACCACTGGGAGCACAGAGTCTTAGCCATTGGGGTACTAGGAATGTCCCTAGATCTAACATTTTAAAGGCTTGCTTCAGCTACAAAAGTCTGGCCAGAAGAGAAGCTCTTTATCAGTACTGAAAACATGAAGAGATTCACTGGGAAAGACTGAATTTTCAATAGTGACTTCTGCACAAGGGATCTGCTACATAACAGATATGCTCTATGCAAATGTTGAGGACAAAGAAATAAAACTTGGGTATTACTCCTCCGGACTATGTTCATAATGAAACCAAGAAAACTGAGAGTATAGGTAAACTAATCATTCATTTTTAACTGTTCAGCCATCTCATCAAATTTGCCCAGAAAGTGCCTACTGCACATCTGGAAGATGTTTTGCCACTTGCTGAAGATATTACGACAATCCTCTCCAACTGCTGTGAGTCTGCCTCTGAGGACTGCATGGCCAAGGAGGTAAGAAAATCTTCATCATTGTGGACCACTTACTGAATGGCAGGCCATCTCCTAAGCTGCTTTTCACATGCATCATCTCAGTGAATCCTCCTACGTATCCTATGAAACTGTTAACTCAATTTTACAGATGAGGAAACAGAAGATTATCAAGGATTAATAAACTGAAGTCCTACAACTAGTAAGTGGCAAAGTCCACACAAAAGCCAAGATTCTGATTCCGAAGACCTTACTCTGCCTATAGAGCCCAGAGCATATCCACTAGCTATAGATGGTTATGTTTAAATTAAACTTCAGTTCTTTGAAAACACTAGCCACATTTTAAGTGCTCAGTATTGGACAATACAGATAGAGGATATTTCATCATCACCTGTTATTATTCATCATCTGTTCTATTAGACAACACTGAACTCATTATTACAAGCTTCAAATGTTTTGTCGTGCTTTTTAAAATTTGATACTCCTCCAACTTTTTCACCATTTTTAATTTATATCATCCATTCAAGCATACACAAATTTGTACTGTTACTTTAGATAGAAGTCACTCCATGTCTGTGGACCTCTTTAGAAACAGATACTTTGACATCTGGTCTTTCTTTACGGATACATCTCAGTGATAGGTGTTTCTCTATAACCTGACTTATAATGGCTAAGTGGGACTTTACTGTATATATCTGCTGCATATACTACATTTAGCTACCGGTGGTGGTGGTTTAGTCACTAAGTCATGTCCAGCTCTCGAGACCCCATGGACTGTAGCCTGCCAGGCTTCCCCCATCTATGGGATTTTCCAGGCAAGAATACTGAAGTGGGCTGCCATTTCCTTCTCCAGAGACGTTTAGCTACCTAGATATACCATAGTTTTAAACCAGGTGCCTTTTATTGGATTATGTTGTTTCAGTTTAACATGGTAAGCAGTGCTGCCCTTAATAGCTTTTAGCTAAATCTTCCCTTCAATCATAATTATTTTCTGAGAATAAATTCTTAGTACATACTGACAAGGGATTCCCTATTGGCTCAGTGGTAAAGAATCTGCCTGCCAATGCAGGAGGTGTGGGTTTGATCTCTGGTTGGGAAGATTCCCCTGAAGGAGAAAATGGCAACCTACTCCAGTCTTCTTGCCTGAAAAATCCCATGGACAGAAGAACCTGGCAGGCTACAGTCTATAGGGTCACAGAAGAGTCAGACACAGAGATTGAACAATAACATATTGACAAATCGCACTCCACAAATAGTCTGCCACGGTACCTTGTAAGAGAATTCATGCTGACTTTTTTAAGCTTTCCTTATTTTTAGTGAGACTAACTAGGAAACTAACTATGCACAAACTCACAATTTCTCTTGTAGCTTCCCGAATACACAGTAAAACTCTGTGACAATTTATCCACCAAAAATTCGAAATTTAAGGACTGTTGTCAAGAAAAAACACCCATGGACATATTTGTGTGCACTTACTTCATGCCAGCTTCCCCAAACCCTGAATTGCCAGATGTCAAGTTGCCCATGAACAAAGACGTGTGTGAGAAAGGAAACACCAAGGTCCTGGATCAGTAAGTAGGGCTGATTTAATTTGACAGTATTGACATTCACTAGCATTAAGTGACAAAAGAAATTAAAATTGGAAGAGATGGTAAGCCTTTCTCTGTTTTCCTCCATCTAAGAACTGAGATTCACCATGGGCTACATACACTGAGTTGCATATACTACAAGTATGTGCATACTTAAAGTCTAAAAAAATCTCAGTTTAAATTAACAGGCCCAATTACTGGTATCAGAGATTAGAATTTAGACTGAACTTAGACTGAAACTCTAATTTACATTTGTCTAAATACTCATCATTTTTATAAATGCATAAATATTGAGTAGAGACAATGGAAGCATTTACACAAATTACTTTCACAGAAAAGCTATTTATGGTACCCACTTGATGCATTATATTGGATTTATTGTATTATCTTGGCACAAATGCAGTTCCATATATATCTGAAGTATTGATAGATCTGTTAATGCATAAATTTGTAAACAAATGTGTATTTGGTACACAAGGAATTTTAATTTAACTAGTCACAATAGCTTCAAAGCAACTATCAATAACTTGTATTTCAGTGAGAATTTTAATTTAAAACATGTTGGAGTCATTTTTAGTTCAATCTTTTATTTTTAACCAAGCCAGGTGTTCTGCCATATTCAATCAATCATGTCGTGTCAGACTGTTCATGTCATGGGGACGCTCAGTCATGTCCGACTCTTTGCAACCCCATGAACCGCAGCATGCCAGGCCTCCCTGTCCATCACCAACTCCCAGAATCCACCTAAACCCATGTCCATTGAGTCGGTGATGCCATCCGATCATCTCATCCTCTGTCATCCCCTTCTCCTCCTGCCCTCAATCTTTCCATAATAATAGATATTAAATTTCAGAACATGACGTGCATACGCAAATCTACCCACGTTAAAGAGTTTATCTCCTTTCTCTCTCCTGCCAGATACATATTTGAACTAAGCAGGAAGACTCAGATTCCAGAAGTATTTCTCAGTAAAATACTTGAGCCAACCCTGAAAAGCCTTGATGAATGCTGCCATTCTGAATCTTCTACTGCCTGTTTAAATGCAAAGGTACAATTTTCTATATTTTCTTTATTAACCTTGGTACAGCTCAAGGGTTAACAAACGAAGATTGGCTTGGTGCCTGTGATCTAAGAATGGTCTTACACATTTAAATGACTTAAAAATAGTATTTCATTATAAATGAAAATTACATAAAACTCCAACTTCAATGTTCATAAGGTTTCATTGTAACACAGCCCTGCTCTCTGTTTACAGTTGCTTTGGGGCCATGTTGGCAGTTGACTAGTTACAGCAGAGACTGTATGACACTTACAAAGCTGGAAATATTTACAATCTGGCCTTTTGTAGAAAATGTTATCCAATATTTGATGTAGATAATAGACACTCATATTTTTTTAATTAATTTATTTAATTGGAGACTAATTACAATATTGTAGTGGTTTTTGCCATACATCGACATGAATCAGTCATGGGCACACAAGTGTTCCCCATCCAGAACCTCCCTCCAACCTCCCTCCACATCCCATGTCCCAGGGTCATCCCAATGCCCCAGCCCTGAGCCCTGTCTTATGCATCGAACCTGGACCAGCGATCAACTTCACATATGATAATATACATGTTTCATCACTACCCTCTCAAATCATCCCACCCTTGCCTTCTCCTACAGAGTCCAAAGACTGTTCTTTACATCTGTGTCTCTTTTGCTGACTTGCATATAGAGTTATCATTACCATCTTTCTAAATTCCATATATATGCATTAGTATACTGTATTGGTGTTTTTCTTTCTGATTTACTTCATTCTGTATAATAGGCTCCAGTTTCATCCACCTCATTAGAACTGATTCAAATGCATTCTTTATAATGTCTGAGTAATATTCCATCATGTATATGTACCACAGCTTCCTTATCCATTTGTCTGCTGATGGACACTAGGTTGCTTCCACGTCCTGGCTATTGTAAACAGTGCTGCAGTGAACACTGGGGTACATGTGTCTCTTTCAATTCTAGTTTCCTCAGTCTGTATGCCCAGCAGTGGGATTGCTGAGTCGTATGGCAGTTCTATTTCCAGTTTTTTAAGGAATCGCCACACTGTGCTTCATAGTGGCTGTACTAGTTTGCAACCCCACCAACAGTATAAGAGGGTTCCTTTTTCTCTGCACCCTCTCCAGCATTTATTGTTTGTAGAGTTTTTGATAGCAGCCATTCTAACTGACGTGAGATGGTACCTCATTGTGGTTTTGCTTTGCATTTCTCTGATAATGAGTGATGTTGAGCATCTTTTCATGTGTTTGTTAGCCACCTGTATGTCTTCTTTGGAGAAATGTCTGTTTAGTTCTTTGGCCCATTTTTTGACTGGGTCGTTTATATTTCTGGAATTGAGCTGCAGGAGCTGCTTGTATATTTTTGAGATTAATTCTTTGTCAGCTGCTTCATTTGCTATTATTTTCTCCCATTCTGAAGGCTGTCTTTTCACCTTGCTAATAGTTTTCCTCATTGTACAAAAGCTTTTAAGTTTAATTAAGTCCCATTTGTTTATTTTTGCTTTTATTTCCAATATTCTGGGAGGTGGGTCATAGAGGATCCTGCTGTGATTTATGTCAGAGTGTTTTGCCTATGTTTTCCTCTAGGAGTTTTATAGTTTCTGGTTTTACGTTTAGATCTTTAATCCATTTTGAGTTTATTTTTGTGTATGGTGTTAGAAAGTGTTCTGGTTTCATTTTTTTTACATGTGGTTGACCAATTTTCCTAGCACCACTTGTTAAAGAGATTATCTCTTCTTCATTGTATATTCTTGCCTCCTTTGTCAAAGATAAGGTGTCCATAGATTAAACACTCATATTGATACATTGCCTGGAATTCTGATTTAACATCTCTCTGAAGAGTGTTTCAAGACAAGTAATTGTTGTATAATTATTATTTTCTTACAGGGCCCTCAATTGACAAGGGAATTATCATCTTTCATCCAAAAAGGACAAGAACTATGTGCTGATTATTCAGAAAACACATTTACTGAGTACAAGAAAAAGTAAGGGCCTTGTTCTGGCTGATTCCTTCAAATTTATCAATAATAATAGCCTGGTATCATGATTTGAAACAGGATTGAAGACTTAAGATGTGTTAAGTGAGCAGTAAAAAGAGGAGATGCAATTTAAGAGTTGTAAAGAATAGTCAATCTAAAACCTATATAAGAAAAAACAGTTCTTTTGGGGGGGGATGTCATGTATATCAGATGAGAGGTCAGTTAGAACACAGTCACAGAAACATAAATTTCAAGATCCATAGGGACCTGATTTAAAAATATATATAATTAACTCATATCAACACACTTACCATAAAGTTATCTGTAGTTGTTGCTATACATAATTGAGAAACTAAAACTGCTGATAAATATTATCTAACTTCATGGCTTATTGTCTGATAAGACAATCCAAACTTTCAATCAAGTACAGTGTCATCCATTGCCAGGATATATTCTCTATGAACTGAAAATAGAAATGTTAATCAATAAGGTACAATAGCCAATTTTCTCAAGTCAAAGAAGGAAGCATGTCTTTATAAATAGGTGTTAATACTAAAATAATGTCGTAACAAAAGTTTTACTGGCCTCCTAGAAAATATCTCTGTGAGATCATGTCATTCGCAATCTCATTAAGCAAATTTCTTAGATCCATTTCAAACCATCAACAACACAGCCTTCAAATAAGCACAAATACAACCTCACAGAAAAAACCTTTAAAGAATCCCAAAAGGAGGAAACCTTCAGTGACCCCTATGAAGACCTTAACAAAGTCTAAAAGAAAAAAAAAGTGAAAGCCTCAAGTTCAAAATGGTTGTTTCCCATTTATCAGGAGATTATATAATTAATAAATTATGGAGGTGGTATAGAATATTATGGATAATATAAAATTAAGTTCCCTGCCAACAGTTTAATTTTGAACTCTAGGTTACATGGGACAATTCTGTGATAATTTATATAATCTCAGTACGTTAAAAGTGTTAATGCAGTATAATTGATATTTGAGATTTTGAAAGTAGAGAAGATTGAAACTATTGAGTCTGGGTATTTAAAATCCCACACACCCTCTTTATCTCCCTGTCCTCTGAGTTGCATCTAGTCTGACTTCCTTTCCCTCCCAGCTGGGACCTACTCTTTTCAATAACTCTTTAATAAGCAAGCTAATCCCCTTCACCCTTCTGTCTTTTCCCACCATCCATTATACTAATCCCAACTCTAGATAAATTTGGGTCTCTGTTATGTCCCAATGCCCACTACCGGGCTGACAAGTATCAATATTTCTTGGAAAAGTCATAAACCAGGCTGAGTTATCCATTTGAGGAGAGAGAGTTAATTTAAACTGCGAGGGACCATTTAAACCAGGAGGGAATAAAGTCAGATCCTAGCACCATCTTAAATGGAGATGGAGAGTTCATAAAGAACAGAGTTTAAAAAACACAGGGACCTAGTTGTACCTTCCAGCATAGCTAGTTGAGTAGTAGGCAAACAGAAGAGATTACATGTGAGAGAAAGTACATTAAGGTGACAAAGTCCTATAAGGGAAGTACTCTTTGGGGAGTTTGAAATCTAGAACTGGAGAGAAGATGAAAGATTAAGAAGAGAGGAGGAGGTCGTCCATGTGGTTGATGTAACTGAGTGAATGAAAGGGAAATAATAGGAATTCAAATTCAGCAGCAGGTTGTATGTTTACTTTCATGATCTAAAAGATACATAGGTTTCACTTCCTAATCTTCAACTGACGCATCAAAAGTCATTCCACAGATACTAAGTTTTCTTAAGGGTAACTATTTTCCTTTTTTGTTGTTGCTGTTGCAAAAGATCTGAAATGGCTAACATTTTGCACTGGACATTGTTTATAGAATACATCTAGTAGAACTTTACATAAAATTGGCCTTTCAGACTGGCAGAGAGACTAAGAGGAAAATTTCCTGATGCCACGGAGACGGATTTCCAAGAGCTGGTTGCCAAGCTCTCAGACTTTGCCTCCAAGTGCTGTTCTATAAACTCACCTCCTCTCTACTGCAATTCAGAGGTAAGAAAATTTAATGTTCTACTGATCACTGCATAGTATCAAGAACTTGGAGGGTCAGAATTGCTCAGTTGTTACTGACTGCCTGTCCTACTCATGGGAAATGTCTCGTTGGTCTTTTCAGATGCAGGCATCCTATTGTTCACGTCCTCCATTTGACCCTTTATTTTCTAGCAGTCATTCAGAATGCTATATTAGAACAGTCAGAAAAGATAAGGAGGTCATTTCACGTGAATTAATGGCTAATTCAAAAGTAGTAATGACAATTCCAAGGATTTTGATGTCTCACCTGTTATATTTCTGGAATATAGAGGCAGGGTTAAGAACAGCTCTATGCCATACTAAAACTGATTCTTCCTTGGCTCACCTTTCTAAAGTTCATGATATTAAGTTGTATTCCTTTTGACTGGATTATACTATTGTTTATTTTGTAGTCTATTGGGAAGGAAATATGTATGGTCCATTTTGGACCCATCATTTCTGTGTCTATACATAAAAATAACTTTACTATAGTGTTAAAGTTAATACTACTTATGCCAGGGATTTCAGGTCAATTAGAAGTCCTTTTCTATAAATTAAAGGATTTTTTTAAGAATTTATATGAATTTTTATGCAATTAAACCACGAAAGCAACAAAGCCTGATTTAATTTTATGGATCAAGAAGATCCCCTGAGAAGGGAATGGCTACCCACTCCAGTTTTCTTGCCTGGAGAATTCCATGGACAGAGGAACCTGGCAAGTTACAGTCCATGGGGTGGTAGAGTCAGATACAACTGAGTGACTAGCACTTTCACTTCATTTTTCTATTATTCTAGTAGAGCACATTTGGAGATACCTAAGAACTTAATAAGAAATCAAATGTTTATATGAAGAAAACTATAAAGGTCATTTAGTGTAATTTTTCACTCAGTTCATCCCTGCCAGAGGTCATTCGGCCTCCATTTAAATATCTGAAATTTGTTTTCTCCTAGAGGCAGCCTATTTCACTGCCCAGTAGCTTGATTTATGATATCATTTTTTTTCTCTAGAACATGATATTCCCCTCATAATTTCTGCTGAGTTTGGTCTGGCTTTCTTTACCAACTAGAAAATGTGTTTTCTCGGTTCTCCGGTAGAGTTCTTTTATATTTCAACTGGTTTTCTAAAAGTTAGGCTGTGAAAAGTTCTGTTTGTATTTAAATCTTAGTTATACATACAAATTCTTTTACATATTTTGGTGGTTTTATCCTTTCATTTCTGTGTGTGTGTGTGTTAGTTGCTCAGTTGTGCGACCCCATGGACTGTAGCCCGCCAGCCTCCTCTGTCCATGGAATCTTCCAGACAAGAACGCTAGAGTGGGTTGCCATTTCCTCCCCCAGGGGATCTTTCCCACCCAAGGGTCTAACTGGGTCTCCTGCATTGCAGGCAGATTCTTCACCATCTGAGCCTTTTTACCCTATAGTGTCTAACGAAGTCTTAATTTAACAAGTTGAGCTATTATCACATTACTCATTTTTGTGCTCTATACCCTCGGAAATGATCATTTATCCTCCAGTTTCAATGCATACCCTTCAAATCCCAAACCTGTCCATCATCCTAGGAATAATTTGTAAAGCCAGAATTCTGGAATGAAAAGGGTACAATAAAATAAAAAGAAGCCTATTCTTAAAATTCTGCTGAGAAACATATCATGTTCATCTTTCATTAAAGTTCAAAACAAGGTTCCAAAAAACATGGATTATTAGGATATTTTGATCATTACTGGCACTAAAACATTTATCATAAAGCAACAAAATCCAACAGTTTTTCTTCCTTTACTAACAACTGGCTTTGGGTAATATGACAACTGAATTTAGGTTGCCTTTACCAGAAATAAAAAAAAAAAAAAAAACATTACCTTACCTAGAAGCTATTTCCTACCAGGAGAATTTGCTACGAGGGTCTCATTCAGTCATTAAAAAAAGAAAACAGCCTAACTCCTTTTTTTTTTTAACATTCTGTCAAAAATACCACTTTGCTACCCAGCCCCCAGTCCCTTTGTCTGTTCATCCACACCCACTTTCCTTTTTACCTCATACAAGGCAAATGGAGCTTTATTCATGAAGCACATACTTCCTTCAAGCCTGTTCCTTTTCATTTCTTTAATTTGCTTTTCAATGTATGTCATTATAACACGTTGCCATTTTAAGACTTTATTTTCAAATTTTCAACAACCATAGTAAGAAGGCAGTTTTGTGATGTTCTGTTTTCTTGCTTTGTAACCAGTAAATTTATAGCAGTGCTGCAGCTGAGTAACCAAACTTTCAGAAATTGCTAAAGGACAGTGAGATGAATGGAGTTGAGCTACTCATGGACAAATGATTATTTAGAACCCTGGGAGGTTAGACTCTCTGGTGTTTCTGTTAGCCTTTTGATGGTCTCTACATTAATATTAATATCATAGCTAGGTAAGTGAGCTCACCTCTGACTTCAGGTTAAGGCAAAATCTGTTAGAACAGCATTGACTTTAATTCTCAATGGTTAGTGTAAGTATTTGTCCCACTAACTTTATAATTTGGATTATAGTTTATAATCAAATCTCCTTGTCCTATATTTGCTTGAAAGCTTTCTCCTTAAACGCAGTGCCTGTGCAATAATGTACACCGAGTCATTTATATCCAAGGACCCACCCCCATCTGCCATTCTACATATACAGCACACAGTGGCTAGAGGAGTGGCAAAAAGGGCCTCTGAACCATACTAAATTAGTGTTTAATTATGTCATCTACCTCTATCTACTCCCTCACCTTGACCTTGAAATGACCAAGAAATAGAACAGTCAGTATAGCTTTCTTTGAACTTTACCACAGCACTCAGAAGTCGTTCTTTTTTATTCTGTAGAGGCCCATTGACTGCAGAAAAAACTTACAGTCACAAAATAAGGCTTGATTTTTTTTTCTCTCCATCATTCAGGCAGATCATTCCTATTCATGATCTGATAACATAGCTCCTGAAAACTCATCACTATATTATCCCTAAGATAGTCCAACAGATTTCTCAAAGTTTTCAGAAAGCCATTGTCATATGCTGGATTTGATCATTCAAATTTTAAAAAAATCAAACGCAAATCTCTATGAACAGCTGGGCAAAAAGCAGACCAATTCTTCTCTTCCCATCCCTTTCCCCTTCTGCCTCCTCTTTCCTCCTCTCACACTTCAGGAAAAATGTTAATCTCTCAATATAAGTAGTTTTTATAATCCTCAATGTCATAGCTAGGGTTTATTAAGCCATTACTATTTGTTAAGCAGAATATTAATAGTTTTATACATATGTATTTGTGGAGTGATCTAAAGCAATTCTAAAATGTTGGGTACCATTTTAATTCCCCTTTTATGAGTGGGTTGAGTGAGATATACAGAGGTTAGATGATGTTAGAAAAACCATAAGTTTATTTCACATAAGTCTGTTATTCCATGAAGTTGTAAGAATTCAGCCCTAATTTAGCTAATAATGGTGAAAATAAATTATCAATACCAGAAAACTATTAATTACTGACTAGAAGTAAAAAATGATTGTTAAAATAGTAAAATTGATATCAGGTTAGTAGTATCACTCTGAATCCCATTCATCCCAGTTCCTTGGACTCTTTTTTTCATTAGTTATACTCTTCTGTTTCAACAATACCTTTTGAATGATTCTAATTTAAAGTTTTTTATCTCCTGATCTTAAATAAGATAATTCAGACACTACTCTTTAGCTACTTTCTTTCTCCTCCCCCTTACAGCCAGGATTCTTGAAAGAATAGTATACACTCTCATTTTTCACACCGCCTATGAATTCCTCTACCCTTTGCAGTTTGGCATCTGATGCTACTGTACCACTAATGACAAAGTCACACTGAAATTTTCTTGGTAAATCTAACAGTTTTTCAGTCCTTAGTTTATCAGCCTTCTCTGCAAAACACTTGATAGCCACCATGATTTCTTTTTTCTTGCAACAATTGTCATCTTATCATATTCTATCTTTTTCTCCTATGGTCCTTCCCTTCTCACTCTTTTTAGTATTGTCCTCTTCTTCTACCTACAATTTAAACTTTTATTCCAGAGTTTTTTCCCTTGATCTTTAATTTTCATGACATTACATTTGCCCTGAGCATTCTTGTCCATGGACGTGTCTTTATCTTCAAACCTTCATGTCCAGGCAGAATCTCTCCCCTCCCAAGAGGGGATTTTTATTCAACTGCCAAGATTTTTATTCAACTGTCCATGGGGGCTCTTATCCCACAAGAAATTCAAAGTCAACATGCTCAAAGTCTTCTCCTAAAAATGTCCTATTTCCCTATATTTATAAATGCCATCACTATTCATCCATTGTCCAAAACAGACACAATAATCTTTGACTTCTACATATGTTCAACTCAATTCCAAATCCTATGAATTCTAACTTCAATATCTCTCAGTAAATACCTTCTTCTATATAATCATTACTTAATGAGGACAATGAAAGATGGCATTTCTTGCACCATGCAAAGAGAATTATGATACAACTCTGCTGTAGTGTCTCGGAAGAAAAAAATAGACAAGGGGGAGACATACTTGCCTAATTACAAAGTAGAAGATGACTGGATAAAAACTCATATTCAATGGCTTCCCTGATGGCTCAGGGTAAAGAATCTGCCTGCAATGCGGAAGGCCTAGATTTGATCCCTGGGTTGGGAAAGTCCCCTGGAGGAGTGCATGGCAACCCACTCCAGTATTCTTGCCTGGAGAATCCCTATGAACAGTGGAGCCTGGCGGGCTACAGTCCGTAGGGTCGCAAAGAGTCGGACACAACTGAGCAACTAAGCACAGCAACATTTTACCTGGATTTAGGCAACATTTTACCTGGATTACAAGCTGCCCATTGGTCTCTCATCTCTAGTCTTCCTCCAGTGCCTCACACCCTATCCTATCTCTATACTGAGGTCAAAATAATCTTTGTGATGCACAAAATGGTAAATACATTTTAATTGCTCTCCATCACCTCTAAATTACATCCGATTTTTTTTCTAGTCAAAAGAATTTGGACCATTGGTTTCATCTCCAAACTGGTCATGATTTCTTATTCTTATTGCTTTTGCTCTCCTAAACTACTTGCAGTTTCCTAAGTACATTAAACTTGGTCTTATCTCAAGGCTTTTGCATCTACTAACTCAACCCAGATTGCCCTATTCACACACTATAACTGGCTCAGTCCTTCCACAAGCTTCAGGATTCAAATTAAACATCAGCTCCCCTGGGACTCCTTCCCTGACACTCTTTCCCTGGCAGTCTTAATATTCTGTGCACACCCAATAATTAGCACCTATTAACTCATGTCATTGTTTCTTGTCTTTTTTCCTGGAATATTGTAATATAAAAGTAAGTAAATATGAAGGATGGTCAATTAAAAATTCAATATAAAACTGTATTTTGACAAGAATTGTTTCATATAAACAAGGTCCAAAAAATGTTTATTCCTTCTAAGTGATCTGATATCTTACAACAAAATAGCCCATGATTTAAATAATATTTTTTCATTTCAGATTGATGCTGAAATTAATACCCTACAGTCCTGATGCATGTGCACCGTCTTAAGTAAGTATAGTTTTTAAAGGCAGCAAAGAACCTAGCTTTGTACTATGTATTTTTTAAAATCATAATAGGAAGGAGCCTCTTTGTTCAAATTATTTATTCTAAAAATTATCTAGTCAAACTCATTTTATAGATGAGAATATTAAGCATATGGAAAAGTTAAGGAACTTAAACAAGAATATACAACCAACTTCTGACATATCAGGACTGGAGTCCTAGTCCCCATCCCGGTACTTTATCCATTATAACCCCACAGCTAAGATAATGACCGCATAGAGATCAGGGGTCTTGATGCATTCACAGAAAAAACTGAGTTTGAAGACAGAATCCATCAAGTTTTAAAGATAATGTGGCAGGATTCTCAGAAGGAAAATGACATTCCTCAAGATAAAGCAACACTGTTGGAATATTACCACTTGCTTTTTTCAGATAGTACATTCTCATCCATTAAAAAAAAAATGTCTGACGAAGATATTGAGTATAAAATGATTTAGATAGAACCCAATACCTTAAACTGAGGTGACCTTAACTCTGCATTTTTACAAAATACATTTTCTCCTCAAATTTAATTGTGTTCATTTTAAAGATATTGCTTCTGAGACTTTTTAAAAATGACTAAAAACAATGGTTTATCTCAGATCTTAATTAAACTGAGGTTTTTCAATTATGTAAAATTTTGATTTTTCTGATTTCCTGACAGTGTTTCCTAAAATGCTTATGGAAGGAAAAGCCATCAACTGATGAAATCCAAGCTTCCAACCCTCAACAATTTGAACATTAGAAAAAGCAAAAAAGAAAATTAACATTCTAAGAGGTGGTGCAGTGGGATTAATCAAGGGAACTCATTTTGGGACTCATCCAATCTAGTTTAGAATTCTTTCTTTGTCTTTGTAAACTTGATCAAGTTACAATCCTTAAAGCTAAGTTCCATTTTCCATAAGAAGAAAAATGTAATATCTATCTTTCAGCATTGTTGTAATGATTAACTGAAATGATGATGTATTATATAAATGTCCTAGCAAACAGTAGCAGAAATACTAGCAAAGTTTTTACTGCTGTGGCTTCTACTGCTGATAAAATTGTTGACTAAAGAAAAACACACAACCTGACAAAGTTGTGAGTTATGTTTGATTTGGGGACTTTACTAAAGACTATAGTCCAGGAAGATAGCCTCTCAGATAGCTAAAAGGAACTTCTCAGAAGAGGTAAGGGAGGAGCCAGAATATACAGGCATAGGCTTTTTTTTTTCTGGAAAAGCAAATATGTAGTAGAACATCAAAGATGACTGCTATTTACAAAGAATAGACATCTCAAGTTAATGATTTTAGTTCTCTCTATTGTATGAGAAGATGCAAGAATCTGGGATCATTGAAGTTATCCCTTTAGATATACATCTTAACTATCTATGATCAATGGTCAGAATCCAGAACACTGAAAGTTTTCTCTTATTCTCTATTCTAAATCCTTTTCAGGGCACACCATTAGTACAGCTGAAGTGTCTGATGGTGGGCAACATTTATTGTTTCCCAGAATAGCAGGCAACATTCTTTGTCTAAAATATGAATCGAAACTAAAACAAGTTTCCCTGTCTATATATTCTTTGTGCTCTAGCATATGAATATTATGTCCTAAAGGGAAAGTAAGTTCACTGAATAATTTCTGGAAAAAAGGCTAAAAGCCACACCTGAAACTAATGTGTTATGTCACTTAAATTGTTCACTCACTCAATCATGTCCAGCTCTTTGCAGTCCATGGACTGCAGCATACCATCCTTCATTATCCTGCACTATCTCCTGGAGTTTGCTCAAATTCATGTCCATTGACTCAATCAACTCAATTTCACTTATACATCAATTAAAAAAATGAAAAATCCAGGTTACTTGAGTGTAAATATTCTAGAGTTAAAAATAGTATATGGTCTCTATTGCTGCCAAACTAATCCTTTTCCCTCATTTAAATTAACCTAGTATCCCTTTATTTCAACCCATATGTAATCTCAATAGAGTTAAAATTTTCAGTACACAACAGTCACCTCACCTCCCACCCTTCTAAGTACCTCTAGCTATTGTATATGAAAGCTTTGCCTTTAAGTTTGTTTTAACTGAATTATTTTTTTCTAGGAACACAGTACATTTTCTTGGTATCTCATGTATATTCACATACTTTCAGTCTTTGGGAGCACAAATTGAAAAAGAGGGTATTCTAAGAAAAAGTGAGGGGACACTAATTTGAAGAATTTTTTTTTAACCTGAAAACTTCCCAAAATACTCTTAATGCTAGCTAAATCAACAGGGTAAGTTTTTTGAGTGACAGATTGGTGAAGGTTCAAATATACTGATTCCTCTGGTTCTAGTCATTAATTCGATCTGCTATAAAAAAGTTTTCAATCATTTGTCTCATATTAGTATTTTTTCTATTATTGCCTTTAATTAGTCCTACAACTTCTGTATCACCCAACTGGCTACCCAGACACCATTTGGTCATTTACAAGGAAGCCCCCCCCCAAAAAAAAGAAAAATCACTCACATGTTCCTACATACGCTTCCACAATGTGTATTGACTCTTTCGGGCCCTATTTACCTAATGCCTATTTATGATCATCACAGTCCACAATTATAAAGGGTTATATTAGGAGCAGTTATGTGGCCTTGAAAGAGAGAGTTATAACTTGCTCATAAGGTTTGAGACTAGGGCACTTGATATCTAGAAACAATGATGCCACAACCTAAAAGTTCTATTAGGTTTCCAGAACACAGCCAGCAGATGGTGGTTCTTGGGTTTCAGGGAGAATTCTATAGCTCTGTAGGACAATAGTTGTTGCTGTTAGTTGCTAAGTTCAACTCTTTGCAACCCCAGTCTATAGCCTGCCAGGCTCCTCTGTCCTTGGGATTTCCTGGGTAAGGATACTGGAGTGGGTTGCCATTTCCTTCTTTAGGGGATCTTCCCGACCCAGGAATCAAGCCCGTTTCTCTTGCAGTGCAGGCGAATTCTTTACCACTGAGCCACCCGGGAACATCCAATTATCAGCAGCATTGCCCCAAAACAACAGTTCCAGTTGCGAGCTGCTCTGAATCCAGCCCTTGACTTCGATTTCAAACTAAGTAGTGACCACTTGTCAGACTTCTCCTCCTCCCCATAGACCAGCCTTTTCTCTATGTTTTAAACCGGACTTGTGATCCTGAGAGTTAGTGGTCCCCTTAGTCAGTTCCTTCTAGAACACATCCATTTCTTTCTATGGTTTTTCTTACTAAAACAAGAATGCTCTTGGTGACAGCAGTGGCATATTATTAAGTGCAAAGCAGTTCCTAAAACTGGTTAACTTTGGCTGGCTATGTATTTTTCAGTAAGAACCTACCCCTCTCTAGAGACCTGAAAAAAATGTAGAAGTGGAAGCATTTGTCTCAAGGTGTTCCTCTCCTTAGGTACATGTACAATTCATGTCTTCCACTCAATGGTTTGATGCTATTTTATCTTAACAAAAGTCTTTATAAACCTGACTCATCATCTTGACAGTTATTGGTCCCCTTAGTCAATTTCTTCAAGCCTCCAGATTGATTGTGATCACATTTGCATGCCCCATTGGAGAGGGATTTGCTGTCTTTTAATAAGTCCCCAAAAGCCAGTTATCTTTTTCCTCCAGTTTTGGAAACAATTAGTGTGCCTTGGGTTGCCAACAGATAAAGGAGTCAGCTCATGCTGCAAAATTGGGTGGGAGGGAAACTAGAATTACACTCAACAACGTCCAGTGCTGACACAATGAGGGAAACGTGAGAAAGGAGCATAGAGGGGTCTCCCTTCTCGTCCTCGTTCCAAGGCACACACTCATTGAGGACAGTGAAAGATGGCATTTTTTGCACCGTGCAAAGAGAATTATGATACAACTCTGCTGTAGGGTCTAGGATAAGAAAATAGACAAGGGGGAGACACTCTTGCCTAATTACAAAGTAGAAGGTGATTGGATAAAAACTCATACTCCCTGGTGACTCAGTAGTAAAGCATTTGCCTGCAATGCAGGAGACGCAGGTTCAATCCCTGGGCTAGGAAGATCCCCTGGAGAAGGAAATGGCAACCCACTCCAGTATTCTTGCCTGGGAAATCTCATGGACGGGGAAGTCTGGCGGGCTATCGTTCATGGGGTCACAGAGTTGGACATGATTTATTAACTAGACACATCAGTGAGTTATTAAAATAATTACTGAGCTTTTATCTCAACCCCATGACTGAGGGGCCTCACGTGCCACTGGCTGCTGCTACTCTTCCCTCTGACAGTGATTATTCATACTCATACATCAGAAAGTTACATACATAAATTAGTTGAAATTAAAAAAAAAAAAACACTATATGATGTACCTTAGCCAAACAGTGATGGCTTTATATTGTGGTCTTGGGAATTTCTTATATTTACTTAGGACCCATCAAGTGGGCCATAGAGGATATACAGGTCACACTAGACAGGTTTACCTCCAAATATAATAACCCAACTTTATGTGCATCTGTTGAACTGTAGGATGATTGGTGTCCATTAGCTCTGTCTTCCTAACATGTATTTCCATGGTTCTCACAGACCTCAAGCTGGAAGCACTCTGGGAATGACAACTGCTGGCCTAAACTCAGCAACACCAGAGCTCCTGCAGAGACAGCGAGGATACTCCCTGCTGGTTTTCAGCTACAATATCCTCGTCCAATGTTAAGTGTGATGATTTGTTACCAAAATAAATTGAAATATAATGCAAACCACAAATGCTACTTCGCCTGATGATACATTGTCAGGCTCCAGCACTGTTTCTATGACCTCCACAAAGACACTACGGGAGGCAACTCCAGCCAACCAGCCCTTGCTTTCTTCTAGATCTGTGGTGGCCTTCTAAAAGATTCACAGCAGAAGCATCCACTTTACAGTTCCCAGCACACTGAGCTCCATGGCTTGATTGCATCTCAGGCTTAACATGCACCATTAAGAAAAAGTTAATAGCCTTCTACCATAAAGAGCCTGGAATAGCTCACTTCTTAAAGAAAAAAAAAATGTGTTTTTAACTAAAGAAAACACAGCCTCTTGTGGATGCTTTCTTGCTTCTAGCCATAAGTTGTACAGCTTCAGTTAGGTAGTATCTGCCTTGCAAAAAAACACAAAACTTTAAGACCTAAAGATGTTTATTGTTGCTAAAGAAAACTCCTCAGAGCAATTAATTAAGTCAAAGTTTTAAAAATAATGATTTCTGCTTAATTCCATTTACCATATACACCCTATATGATATTCTTTCTATGTGCTTTATTTGCCCAGAGAAACTGAAAGTGTTCTAACAGATTTTGCTTTGAAAGAAAGATCATATTTTCAGAATAAAGACTCCTTGGAAACCAATACAAGCCAAGGAAAGTCTTCTATATTTACAGTTAACTGCTTCAAGGAATTAGAATTCATCTCATGGTAGATGTAAAGTTTTATGGTACAGATGAAGCATATTTTATAGCAAATATAACTGGAGTCATAGTAATCAAAATCATCCCTGGTCCTCTCTTGAGATGCTAAGTCCCAGCAGGCAGCACTGCATTAACTGATGAAAATCAGGTGCCTAAGAACTGAGACAGCAAACGCCTGCCCCTTGTGGCTTCTGCAGTAGAATGTGGAGTTCTACCTCACATAGATTCCAAAAGGAGAAATTAACCTCAAACAGGGAAGTTGTTTAGATGATGCCATGAAATTAAAAAAAAAAAAAAAAAACCTACCCACTACATACATAGGCAGTAGTTTTTAAAGTTCTTTTTCCACTTCTAAAATTAGCTTGTAGCTTCAAAACAAACTTTGAGAAAAAAATAGCATTGATATAAAGTATGAGAAGAACGAGACTCCATAACTGAGTTCAACAACAACAAACAACAAGACTCCATAAAGGGGAGAGGTGAGGGGCCCAAGGTAGCAGAGTTAGTATAAAAAAAACAAAACTTAAATTCCGTTTCCAACATGCCATGCAAGATTCATGGGTCTTGCCAGGGTCCAGCCTCGGCAGGGTCCGGGGGTCTTGAGGGATGAGTGGCGTCGGCGGAAGAACTGAGCTGAGTCGGTGTGTGGTGATGGAGCAGTCTCTCGTTTATTGTTGTTGGTTTACAGTTTTTATACCCAAAAAACATACCCATTACGTCACATATTATTCTATACAATCTTGTTTTCTGCCTGTCATCAACAACTTTAACATTAAGGTCATCTTTCTGCTTAATCAGATTTAACATTAGTATGTTTACCATTTGAATGTCTCCAGCATACTTCATTCATCATGATAAGTACATCAATCTAAGTAGAAAGGTTACATTTCTCTTATCAGGTACAACTATGTAGAAGCTAGAGGGAAGGGCTTAAGCTTGAGACTGTTTATTCTAGTAACCTACTCCAGTTCTTACAAGAAAAGAGGAAAGAGGACAAAGAGACAGTTTAGAGAGAGGAAAGAGGACTAAGAGACAGTCAAGCAGCACTGCTTTAGCAATAAAACCCTATTAACCTTATAACTACTATAATGAATTCCTATGTCTACATATCCTAAAGCAATCAGTATCTCCAACTATGCTGGCCACAATTATGAGCATTCCTAAGTCTCAATCGAGCCCGATTTCTTCAAGGAAGCAAGCCTCCTCCGTGGAGTGGTCAGGGGAGTGGGAGGTGGAAAGGTGACCCAAGTACGAGCCTTTCTGGTGGTGGCCTTGCCATGACCTCCAGAGAACTCTTGGTAAACTCCCCAGTAAGGAGTAGTAATCCATTTAAATGTCCCTTTCATTCCTCCATAGCCCGCGGGGAAGGTGATCCACCTTCCCGGATCCTCTGGTCGATAAGGTCTGGGGGGATTATCTCAGGACAAATTCTTTCCAACTGTGACTGACCTACTGAGATGAGCCAATGTTTCGAGCATGGACAGAACTTCCAAGAAAAATACCAGGGTGGGGCTTGCCCAGGATGCCCCGATAAAGAAAGTCAGCTTTGCAATTTCTTTCTTAGGCTTGTGACGTTTTCATCCGAGCAAGGGGGCATCCTGATGGCTCCCGGCAGGGTCTACCTGAAGAATACACTCCCTGATTCAATTAGTTTTGGAATTACAATATAATATTTGCCCTGTGAAGAACCACAACTTACAGTATAAAACTTATTACTGTCTACATTCAACCACTGACCTCTTTTCCTTCAAATATGACCCAGACTGATTCAAACATTCAAAAATCCGAAAATAATTTTGAAAAATACTGCTCTGCTCTTATTTGAGAGGTTGCATTTACAAATTATTCATAAACTGCTTACAAACTGGTCCCTTTTGGTGAAGTGTTTTTATGCCTGACCAGGTAGAAATGGGCATCTTTTTACCACAAAGTATTCAAGTAAATATTACATGATTGGTTGAAGTAGTGTTTTTATGGTTCCCCTGGATATAATTTTTAGCAAACTCTCAACATCTTTCCCCATTTTTTAATATTAAGAATCACAGACCCAGATATTCCATTATTTTCATACAAGAGTTTCAAGGTTTAGACTTTATAGGTATAATTATGCCTGTATTTGTTCCATTTGGTAGGAAAAGCAGGCCTTTTGAGAAGCCGTTGCCAGAATTTATGCTTACTTCCCAAGTGCTTCCCAATATTAGAGGCACTTCTGAATTTCCACTTACTATCAACTGTGGCTGACTTTACTGGTTAACGTCTATAATACAAGTAGTCCTCAACTTTTTATACCTTCCAAATCACCTTCCTTCAAAAATACGGATTGTCATGAGAGAAACAAATCAAACAACACTTTGTTTCTAAAATGAAATTCACAAACTGTATCAGCTGGGCATTCTCCAAGGAAATAAAACTAATAGGAGACAGATTGATTTATGATTGAAACTGACTCACACAGTCATAGAGCTGGCAAGCCCAAAGTCCGTGAGGCAAGCCAATAGTCTGGAAACTCACATGTGTTGCTGTCTTGAGGTGGAATTCTCCCCTGAGAAATCTGTCTTTGCCTTTAAGACCTTCAGTTGATTGATAGGCCATGGAGTCACAAAGAGGCCGACATGACTGAGTGACTTTCACTAAAGCACCTTTGTGTCGCAAGAATTTCCAGGTGAGGTGTTCACACATTCTTGACCTGAGATGAATTAACATCACAAGCCTTAGTTTCTACAAAAATCACCACCGCCCACCCCCAGTCAATAATGTGTTAATACAGGAGTCCTGTGCCGATTGCTAGAGATGATGATTCTCAGGTAAGGGTTTAAGAACTGCCTGCAGGATACCTTAGGCAGGAAAACAGAGAAGAACATTAGTCCTGCAGTTTGAAAGACTTTAAATTTTGTAAAGAGCAATAGCAATAACAGAAGGCTTGTGTGGTGGTTAAATTTTTAGGTGTCAACTTGATAAGGCCATGGTGCCTATTTGTTCAGTCAAACATTAGTCTAGATGTTTCTATAGGTATTTTGTAGATGTGATGAACTCATCTCCCACCAGCTGACTTTAAGTAAAAAGGATTACCCTTGGTAATGTGTGTGGGCCTCATGCAATCAGTGAGTGAGTCAAAGTCGTGTCCGACTCTTTGTGACCCCATGGACTGTATATTCTCCAGGCCAGAATGCGGGAGTGGGTAGCCTTTCCCTCCTCCAGGGGACCTTTCCAACCCAGGGGTCAAACCCAGATCTCCCGCATTGCAGGCAGATTCTTTACCAGCTGAGCCACCAGGGAAGCCCAAGAACACGGGTGAGTTTAGCCTATCCCTTCTCCAGGGGATCTTCCTGGCCTAGGAACTGAACGAGGGTCTCCTGAATTACCGGCAGATTCTTTACCAACTGAGCTATCAGGGAAGCCCAAGGTACTTTATGTGGAGATTAAAATATAAAAACATAACAAGGAAAAATCTATCCAATTATGTCATTTAATTCAACAGTCATACACTCTAATGAAGCAAGAATTAAATCAACTTAACTGTTTATTTCTATTTGGTGATAAATAGCTTACAATAAAGACTTCCCAAGTGGCTCAGGTAGTAAAGAATTTGCTGGCAAATGCAAGAGACTCAGGTTCAATCCCTGGGTCAGGAAGATTCCCCTGGAGAAGGAAATGGCAACCCACTCCAGTATTCTCCCCTGGGAAATCCCATGGACAGAGGAGCCTGGTGGGCTACAGTCCATAGGGTTGTAAAGAGCTGGACACGACTGAGCATGCACAAACAAGCAGCTAACAATAAACAAGAAGGCCTAGAAGGTTGTTCTTTGAGGCCTGTCAGTTCAGTTCAGTCGCTCAATCATGTCTGACTCTTTGTGACCCCATGGACTGCAGCACGCCAGGCTTCCCTGTCCATCACCAACTCCCAGAGCTTGCTCAAACTCATGTCCATTGAGTCAGTGATGCTATCCAACCATCTCATCCTCTGTCATCCCCTTCTCCTCCCACCTTCAATCTTTCCCAGCATCAGGGTCTTTTCCAATGAATCAGTTCTTCGCATCAGGTGGCCAAAGCATTGGCGTTTCAGCAAAGTATACTGGAGTTTCAGTTTTAGGTCTCTGAGTTCCCTTTTATGTACCTCTCCTCACCACAGATAGTGAAGGGCAGGGAAGCCTGGCATGCTGTAGTCCATGGAGTGGCAAAGAGCTGGACACGCCTGAGTGGCTGCATATCAACCCCACCACAGAAGTCTCACCCCCACCCATCCTATAGACCAAGTGATTCTCAAGCATAGCTACACATTAGAATCACCTGAAGCATTTCGAAGGGGAAAAATAATGAAACAGAACAGTGCCCAGGGCCCCCTCTCGGAGATTCAGATTTAATCAGTCTTGATGGAAGCCATAGTGCCATCAAGCTTGCATATCCTGTTCGATCAGCATGGCACCATCCCCAGTGAGAAAAAGGAAAGCCTCAGAGGTCAATCTGTTAAGCCTCTCTTGGCTAAGTGATTGACTGTACTGGAGAAGGGAAAATTTCCAACGCTGCTTTATCTCAATTGCCCCTGCATTTTGAAAAATCTGTTGAGTATGGAATGAAATTTTCATCTCCCATTGTAGAAAACCCAGTCATAGATAGTCAAGTCAAAAGATGACCTTTCAGGACTTCGCTGGTAGTACAGTGGATAGGAATCTGCCTGCCAATGCAGGGGACACAGGATTGATCCCTGGTCTGGAAAGATTCCACATACGGCAAAGCACCTAAGCCTGTGCGCTGCAACTGCTAAAGGTCTCACACCTAGGGCCTGTGCTCTGCTACAAGAGAAGCCACCACAATGAGAAACCCATTCCCCATAAGTAGAAAAAGCTTGAGAGTGGAAAAGAAGATCCAGAACAACCAAAATAAAAAGATGACCTCTCCCAGAGGCGATTTCAATCTTGTCCATTTTTTTCCAAGACCTAAAATTCTCTTTTGCTCATTAGGCCAAAAGAAAACCTAACTGTTCTTTCCATGACACTCATCATCACATAGCTCTTAGTTTCATGACTTTAGCTTTTGTTGGCAAGTTCTGGTTTACAATTAGGGATAGGACCTACTTACTCATCTATGGGTCAGGGGTTTGAAAATCCTTTATTGCTTCTACCCCAGTAAGAGAGTGTCTAGCAGTCAGTCATGTTTCTGTGTCCTCACTTTCCAGGCAAGAGTACTGGAGTGGGTTGCCATTTCCTCCTCCAGGGGAGTCTTCCTGATCCAGGGATCAAAACTGTGTCTCTTTCATCTCCTGCATTGGCAGGTGGATTCTTTACCACTGCACCACCTGTGAAGCCCCTTTTATTTATTTTTTTTATTGTGTTGGTTTTGCCATACAATGACATGAAACCCCCATGGGTTTACATATGCTCCCCCCCAGAACCCCCCTCCCTCCTCCCTCCCGATTCCCTCCCCCTGGGACATCTCGGTGCACCAGCCCCGAGCATCCACCCTGGGCTGGCGATTGATTTCACATATGATAATTAACATGTTTCAATGCCATTCTCCCATATCATCCCACCCTTGCCCTCTTCCACAGAGTCCACGAGTCTGTTCTATATATCTGCATTCCTTTTGCTGTCTCGCATGCAGGGTTCTCCTTACCATCTTTCTAAATTCCATATATATGCGTTAGTAAACTGTATTGTTGTTTTTCCTTCTGGCTTACTTCACTCTGGATAATAGGCTCCAGCTCCGTCCACCTGAGTAGAACTGATTCAAATGAATTTTTTTTTAATGCTGAGTAATATTCCATTGTGTATATGTACCTTAAAAAACTGCAAATAGACCTGCCATATGACCCAGCAATCCCACTGCTGGGCATATACACAGAGGAAACCAGAAATGAAAGAGACACGTGTACCCCAATGTTCATCGCCGCATTGTTTACAATAGCCAGGACATGGGAAGCCCCTTTTAATATCAAAAGCATGATCTTCATGTCCCTTGTATAATGCACCCTGAAAAGCCTCAGGAGGGAGTGTCCATTTCCAATCAAAATCTTCACTGCCACCGTGTGGACGACAGATATAAATTCAGATGACTGTGCTGAAATCTATCTTAAAATCAGATACTGACAAAATTGATACTAACAGTACATAAAATCAACCCTAAATATTCATTGGAAGGACTGATGCTGAAGTTTAACCTCCAATACTTTGGCCACCTCATGCAAAGAACTGACTCATTGGAAAAGACTCTGAGGCTAGGAAAGATTGAAGGCAAAAAGAGAAGGGGGCAGCCGAGGATGGTTAGGTAAGATAGCATCACTGACTCCACCGACGTGAATTTGAGCAAACTAGAGACAGTGGAGGACAGAGGGGCCTGGGGTGCTGAAGTCCATAGGGTCACAGAGAGTCAGATGGGACTTAGCAACTGAACAGCAATCACCTGGAATAAGCTTATTTGTGCTACGGCTCTTTATAGAACAACATGAAAAACTTGGAGGCAAGCTAAAGACATGCAAAACTTTCAACTTTTAGTCTCAGAGATTTTAACTGTGTCAATCTGGCCACTTTGTGCACGCACACCAAGTGATTCATCTAAATTTTTCATTTTGTTCCTTCGAATTTTTTTTTCATTTTAGGGAAAAAATTGACCCATTTTGTCTCTTACAAGTTAACATTAGTGATAAAGTATATCTTCTCAATATTAAACTCCCACCAAGATTGGTTAAAAGATGTTAAAAATAGTAAAAGAAAAAAAAACCTTCACTCTTTACATACTATATTGCTTTTCAAAGGACTTTCCTACATTATCTCATCCAATCGTCATCACAGTCACATGAAGCCGATAATCCCGGTCCTAATACATCCAATTTACAGATAATGAATGCCCTAATATCAAGCTAACAACGGTGATCTAACAAGGATCACTGATCATGAACACTGATCCAACAGTAACGAAATTTACTTAGCACATTCCTTAAATCAGTTAGGGCACATACTGCTTTGTATTTGTGCCGCTTCTCTATTGCTTAGTAACATGCCGCCCTGAAAAAGCAGCTTAAAACAATAGCAATCATTATACATGCTTACAAATCTGGGGTTTGACTGGACCCAAAATTTCTCAGACAGTGACAGACAGTCAGGCAGTGGTTGGGGCTGGGGCCGTCTTGCAAATTTTTCATTCATATAAACTAGCACGGGCTGAAAGGAATCCAACAGCTGGAGTCTGAATAGTATGAACTCCTTGGGCCTCTCTCTCTAGATGGTCTATTCAGGTATTTTCCACACGGTGGTGCTAATGGTAAAGAATCTGCCTGCCAATGCAGAAGACACAGGAGATCGGGGCTTGATCCCTGGGTCGGGAAGTTCCCCTCGAGGAAGAAACGGCAACCCACTCCAGTATTCTTGCCTGGAAAACCCCATGGACAAAGGAGCCTGGCGGGCTACCGTCCATAGGGTTGCAAAGAGTCGGACACAACCGAGTGGCTGAGCACAGCACCACCCGGCCGCCTCAGGGGGGCCAGACTTTGCACCCGGGGGGCTGAAAGTTCTCATAGTGAATTTCCCAAGATAAGATGGCACATGTAATCGATCCTCAGGAATCAGGCAGCATCCTTTCTACCACATTCTATTCTACAGGCAGTGTGAAAAGACTCATTCAGTTACCGGGGAAGGTGAAATAGCATGCTTTTTTTTTTTTTTTTAATGAATGGAGTATCACAAAATTTGTAGCTATTTAAAAATCACTGTTAGTTTCATTGACCTCCATGAGCTAGGAACTACTATTACCCACATTTTACAGGTGGAGAAATTGAGGCACAGAGTGGTTAAATAACCTCGCTCAAGGTCAGCGACTAGTTTACAGTGTTTAGATTTGAATCCACATAGTTTGACTCCAGACTCTATATTCTTAACCTATATACATATCTTATTGACATTGAAATTGGTAATTAGATACACACTGACAATTCCGAAGAGTATTTCACACTCAACCATAATTATCAAGTTAAAAAGTGGAAAAGCCTATATTTATACTTCTCGTTATCCCATTTCCACAAGGAAATCAGGTCTACCCAGGCTACATTTTGTAGAATATATTACCTTTTAAATAAACATTTACTGAGCATCTGGCCAGCATTTACAAAGGACATTCCCCACTGTCAGAGGAATTTCCATTCTAGAGGAAAGACAGCCATCTATACCCATAAACTAGGGCGTAAATAACATCCCCAAAAGAAAGGAAATCGCAGAGGTGAGGGTTGGTCAGTGGCGAGTCTTCACATCTGAACATCAGCACAGGTTCTTGAAGCCTTCCCTGGTGGCTCAGATGATGAAGAATCTGCCTGTAATGCAGGAGATCTGGGTTTGATCCCTGGGTCAAAAAGATCCCCTGAAGAAAGAAATGGCAACCCACTCCAGTATTCTTGCCTGGAGAATCCCATGGACAGAGGAGCCTGGTGGGTTACAGTCCATTGGGTCTCAAAGAGTTGACACGACTGAGCAACTAACACTTTCTCTTTCTTTTCAGTTTCTTGAAGGTGATACTGTTCTCTGCAATTAAGTCATCTCAGGGGCAGGTTTCCTTGTAATGCTCCTTGTCCATGCAAGAAGCATGCCATCTGTCTTTTCTTCTCTTGCATCTCACCAGTCAAGTCACCTTTCCTGAAAATTCCAGCTGGCAATTGAAGTTCAGAAGGACAATGAGAATGATACATCGATCATCAGCCTTTAGTTGAACACTCACCATAAATTGTTTGGTGATTTTAATTTGTTAGTTTGTTTACCTTAGTGATAGGTGGGAAGATGACACATCAAAAATAGTAACTAAAATAAGTCATGCTGTCACATCTACAATTAGGCTCTGGATAAATAGAAATGAGACAGAATATGTCTTCCAAGGTCATCAATAACCAGCTCTGGACGTTCTTTTGTACTTTTTACTTAATCTTCCTTTTTACCCAAACTCTCCACAGGGTTTCCAGTGTTCACCTAACAGTGACAATAATACTTTATGTTTATATATGTTTGACACTTTTCAATGTATCTGTCCTTCATCTAGCCAGGACCCTCCCAATGGGACCAGCATTCACAGGGCCAAAGGAACATGCACACCCAAGAATCCATTTTTCCTCCTTCCAGACCTTGCTCTAGGACATAGGGTGCAGAATGACTTGCAAAATTCCAGCACCTACACAGGAAGCTTCTGCAGGGTGACCGCACTGTCAGCGGGCCAAGAGGGAGTTGTTTGCATAAGATGCGGACAGGGTTCAGACACGTGGGCTGACGTCTGAACATGCGTGTAAATGAGATCATCAGAGACCTGGACAGATTGGACCTGGCAAGGAAATAGTGACAGGTCATGGGCTAGAGGCTGGCTTTCTGCCTTCTGCCAAGTCCAATCACAGAGTTCAGAGGACTCTGAAGATTTTAAACTCAAACCCGGATGTTCAGGTTGTTATGAAGACATATTTGCCAAACTAGGAGGATAGAACATATTTTATTTATTTAACAGTTTGTTAGCTTGATTTCAAACTTTTAAATATTTAGACATATGCTCTGTGGGCCTCCATTTGGATTCTTACACCTGGGCCTGCAGTTTCGGGTCCAGTATGCATTTTGCAGGTACTAAAATGAGTCATTAAATGATTTCTTCACTTTCTCCCCCACCACATAAAAGCAGTACTCAGCTGTCTCACCCAAACAGGTTTAACAACAAGTTAACACCCAGGCTTATCAGGATGGTGACTTAAAGCAAGCTACTGGCTCTCCCTCCTCCAGAATCAAGCCTGGAAATTGTGAAAGAAAATGAAAAGGATTTGAGGGACTAACAACCATAGTGATAATTATTATGAGAATCCTGGAGAGTCTGAAGGCTGGAGGATCCCCTAAAGGCCATCTTGAACTTGGGGACAGAGAGGAGAGGGAGGCTGAATTGTAGTGGTTTCAACCCTGGGCAGAGAAAGCCGGAGGAAAACGTCTAAATTCTGCTCATGCACTCAGAAAAGTTTAAAACTCTAAGAATATCATAAAAGAAAGCCTGAATGAATGAAAAGACAGTCTATGCGCCCAGAGTCAATGACTTGCTATCATAAAAATATCAATTCTCTTCAAATTTACCTATAAATTAAATGCAATCACTTTTAAAATTCCCAATGAATTTTTTATCAGTCATTCCAAATCCTTATTTGAAAATGGTGGACATCCCTGATGGTCCAGTGGTAAAGCATCCACATGCCAAAGCAGGGAAATACAGGTTCAATCCCTGGTCTGGGAAGATCCCGGAGCAACTAATCCTAAGCACCACAATTGCTGAAGCTGGGCACTTTAGGGCCCACATGCGGCAACCATTGAAGACCATGCACCTGGAGCCCATGTTCTACAGCAAGAGAAGCCACAATGAGGAGTCCAGGCACCGCCACGACATTAGCCCACATTAGCCGCAATGACAAAAAGCCCCTACACAGCAATGAAGGCCCAGTGTAGCCAAAAATAAATAATAGAGAAAATGATATTAAAAAAAGAAAAATGGATGTAGAAATATAAAGTCTAAAACATGATGGCAATGGCACCAGAAATCCACGTGGAAAAGTTGGATTATTTTGTAAATGGCTTAGAATTTTTAAATTGTGTAGGAAAACTGAACTGAAACCCTATCAAACAGACGTGCAAAGATAGACTGCATGCAAATGGTTTAAAGGCTTTAAAGTAAAAGACAGGGAGGGGGGTTCTGGAAGGGGAACACATGTACACCCATGGTAGATTCATGTCAATGTATGGCAAAACCAACACAATGTTGTAAAGAAAAAAGTCTTTCTTGAATTTGTTACAATTGAAAAAAAAAAAGAAAGAAAAGTAAAAGATAATTCTCTGAAGTTAATAAAAATGTAGGGAGCTCCATTTGTAAAATGGGGTCAGAGACTACCTAATAAACATTCAAAAAAGACAAATTATTGGCAAGATGCTGATGTATTTTATTACATCAATATTAAGGAGTTCTGTTCAACAAAGTGTAAATTTCTCAGGCATATGCAGATGAATAACATATCTGCAAATCTAAAACCAACAAGGTGGGGATTTCCCCGGTGATCCAGTGGTTAAGACTTCACCTTCCAGTGCACGCCTTCCAGTGCAGGAGTTGTGGGTTCAATCCCTGGTCAGGGAGGTCAGATCCCACATGCCTCATGGTCAAAAAACCAAAACACAAAACAGAAGTAATATTTTAACAGATTCAATAAAGACTTTAAGAAGGGTCCACCATCAGAAAAGAAATCTTTTAAAAATTAAATTAAATGATAACCAAAAAGGCATTAAAATCTAGAAAATATGACAAAATCCACAAAGACAATGAAAATACATCAGTTGAATAGGTGAAGCACAGGGTAATTCTAGGGTGGTGAAAGTGTTCTGTGTGATACTATGGTGGTGAATAAATGGTATAGTAATACATTTTTTCAAAACTCATAAAACTGTAAAATACAAATAATGAACCATAACATATACAATTCTAAAGTCATCAATTAGGGGGATCATGGGAAAGAATAAGGACTGTGACAAGAAAATGTGACTGTATTACATGTGTATGAAACAACTCCACTGAAGGGATGGGGGAAAAGATACTAACCTACATAACTTTAGAATTAATGAAGGCTTTAGGACAAAAGGCAAAAGGAATTGCACATAAGCACGTACTTACATTGATAAATTTATTTCCCATGGGGATATACCAATGCGTTAACAATTCTGATACTGCAATACACGTGTTCTGGAAGTGAACAACTGAATAAGTAGATGGAGGTTAGTAGGAACGAGGTTTCTCACTTTTGGAGTGGAAGTTTACAAGCAAATGAGGAGCAGGCTGAAATGATGCATGTGATAATGGATTAGAGTTGAAGATATCAGTAAGACTCCTATTTAATTTAGGGACTTCCCTGGTGGCTCAGATTGGAAAGAATCCATCTGCAATGGAGGAGAGCTGAGTTCGATCCCTGGGTTGGGAAGATCCCCTGGAGAAGGGAAAGGCTACCCACTCCAGTATTCTTGCCTGGAGAATCTCACAGACCTAGAGAAGCCTGGCGGGCTACAGTCCATGGGGTCACAAAGAGTCAGACATGACTGAGCGACTGAGCTCACAGATGGGCGGCTCAGCAGTAGAGAATCTACCTACCAATGCAGGAGACGAAAGTTTGATCCCTGAGTTGGGAAGATCACCTGGAGAAAGAAATGGCAACCCACTCCAGTATTCTTGCCTGGGAAATCCCATGGACAGAGGAACCTGGAGGACTACAGGGGGTTGCCAAGTGTCAGACATGATTTAGCAACTAAACAACAACAGATGGTTACACATAGAAATATTTATACATATTTGTCTATACAGGGGTTAGTATAAACTCCTGTATTTGTTTGCTCTTGTCTGTGAAGTCCTAAAGGAAACAATACTCCAGGAGCAATGAACATGCCTAACACTCAGATTTTGGTTTCTAATACCATTCTCCAACAAAGGGATCTAACAATTTTTTGGAGAAATGGCTGTTCTAGGACTAGGGGAGGAAGCATTGAAAATGAACTTAGAGACTCTTGTAATGCCAGGAAGAATGAAAGTGCTAGAAAAAGGCCCACAAAGATTGGGGTAAATCAAAGGGACACAGGAACCAATGTAAAGAGTTTCCAGTGGTTATATCTGGAACAAAACAGATACACTGGTATTGGATTATAACCCAAAGTATTAACTAAATGTCCATAAACTAGTTCATACTAATATAAATAAATGATACTAAATAAATAAATAACAAATGAGAGAGAAGAAATAAAATTCCCCTGCAAAAGCATTTCAAATAAATTATGAAGATATTCCTCCTTAAAGGAAGAGGGAGCATAACTCTCCATTCTTTAAGTATAGACTTTCCCTAGTGACTTCCTCCCAAAAAGTACAACATGGAAAAGGAAGGGGAAAAATAGAGAAGTAGAGAAGCCTGAAAAACTCTCTTTAGCCAGATGATCAAAGTCAATATCAACAGTGATAAATCATGTAGACAGTATGTATACTTGATGTGATGGAATGAAAATGAAATTCTGCTTCTGCTGTCTTCCTCCTAAAAATCCACAATTAATGAGAAAAATATCACACAAGTCCCAACAAAGGAACATTTACAAAATATCTTAGGTGGAGGGGGAGCATATGTAAACCCATGGTGGTTTCATATCATTGTATGGCAAAACCAACACAATAAATAAAATTTAAAAAAAAAAATCTTAGACCAATACTCCTCAAAACTGTCTAGGTCATCAAAAACTAGAAAAGTCTGAGAAACTATCATAGCCAAGAGGAGCCTAAGGAGACAGGAAGACTGAGCATGATGTGGTGCCCTGAATGGGATCCTGGACGAGGAAAAGTATATTAGGTAAAAGCTAAGGAAATCTGAATAAACTGCAGTTTGCTAATTGTCACAAATGTAACATACTAATGTAAAATATTTTTAGGGGAAACTATTGAGGTGGGGAGGGAATATAGGCACTCCGTATTACTGGATCAATTTTCTCTAAATCTAAAATCCTTCTAAATATCCTTCTAAAAGGCTATTAATAAAAGTTCAGCTTATCAGTGAGGAAGCCCAGAAAGCTTGTGAGCATACAAGGAGATAATCACACTCATGCATTATCAGAGAAATGCTAATTAAAACATTAGTGAGATATCACTTTGCTTCTGTGAGACTCAAGGAACTTGGAAATCTGAATAATGCCAGCTTTGGAGATTTTTATTAGTAGATAAAGGAACCCTCAGTGTTCTGCTGGCTGGAGCACAGTCTGGTGTACATGTTCTAAGAAGTCTTTAGTCACTTATAGGTACAAATTCTGATACATTCCATACTAGGAGATAGATGATAGGCAGATGGATAGATAGAATCATATATAGATGATGGATAGATAAATAAAAAGAAATAGGTCTCACATAGGTGCATAGGAGAACATGTAGAAGGATGCTTTTGTGGAAACAGAGAGTCTAACAAAAACTGCATATCCAGCCCTAGCCTAGAAGAATAAACAGGTAGAAGATATACACTTGGAGATACGAGTGGTCCTTAAAATCAGTGCCGACCAAAAATTAAAAGAAACACAATGACTTTTCTACACATTACCATCTATATCAATTAAAAATGCATACATGCAAAATAAAATTTTGTATTTAACAAGAACAGGCACAATGAAAGTATCTGTAGGAAGTACATGGAATGGTTACTTATAGGCAAAGGGAAGTGGGATATGAGGAATGGGGATAAACTGGACAAGAGATGAGCCTTCCATGAACCAAAGACGATAACATGTATTAACTGCATGTGGGTAACATTAGTAACTAAATTTCTGCCCTTGAGGTCCAGTAAGAATGAAAATATATTCTAACTCAGATATGGAAATGAGGTCTGAAATCTCAGATGAGTTCACTCCCATACATTAGATATCGTTCAGATCCATGCTGTCTGTGGCTTTTCCCAAGACCTCTCCCATGGTCTGTGATAACAGGTGAGAGAGAGAAGGATACTATGCAGCTTCCTAAGGAATTCTACAGTGTAAGTCATGCAGGGCTCCTGTACTCAGGTCTTCATGGCAGAGGCTCAACCTGTCATTAAGACATCATTCCCAGGGACCAGTGCTGCCCATAGTCTCCTGCCCAGGAATCAGTTAGTCAAGGACTAAGCCAGAACTTAGCATTGTTTGTATGCTGTTGAAAAGTAACCCGCATTGTCACTTACTCTTGTGATGCAAGAGTAACAAATTCTACTAACAAATTCTAACAAGTATAGTAAGAAAAAAGATAATGTTTCCCCCAGCATTAGACTAATTTGGGTCCTGCTGTGGTAGCATGGCCCCCACATAGTACAGAGCAGAGTCAGATCCAGAGAAAACCCTGTTCTTTACAAGGCCTTGAAGAACTCTTCTCCAAGGAACAGAATTAGTTCTACATGGTTAGGATGGAGATTGGTTCAAGAGAAATGTTGCCTGATTCATGATCCCATTGAGTTAAGCCTGGGCTTAGATTACTTAAGATCTCTAACTAGGGTCCATTAGTAAGGATTATTTCAATAGCTGAAAATTATGTTTACTATGTGCCAGGCATTGTTCACAACACTTTATCAGCACTATCCCAAAATTACACACACACACACACACACACAGATACCTCTATGAGGTAGGTTCAGTAACTACACAAATTTTATAAATAAGAAAACTGACACAGAGAAATGAAGTGACTGGGTAAAGGCGGTGTGTGTGTGTGCTCAATCATCCAGCTGTGCCCAGCTCTTTGCCCCTTGGACTGTAGCCCACCGGGGCCCTCTATCTATGGGATGTTCCAGGCAAGAACACTGGAGTAGACTGCCGTTTCTTGCTCCAGGGGTCTTCCCAGTCCAGGGAGACCGCATCTCCTGTATTTCCTGCATTGAGAGGACTCCTTACCACTGCACCACCCAGGCAAACGCTGCTGCTGTTGTTCAGTCACGAAGTCGAGTCTGACTCTCTGCAGCCCCAGGCGTTGCAGCACACAGGTTCCTCTGTCCCCCACTGTCTCTTGGAGTTTGCTAAAATTTGTATCCATCGAGTCAGTGATGCTATCTAATGATCTCATTCTCTGCCACTCCCTTCTCCTGCTGCCCTCAATCTTCCCCAGCCCCAGGTGTCTTTTCCAATCAGTTGACTCTTCACATCAAGTGGCCAAAGTATTAGAGCTTCAACATCAGTCCTTCCAATGAATATTCAGGGTTGATTTCTTTAGGATCGACTGGTTTGATCTCCTAGCTGTCCAAGGGGCTCTCAAAGAGTCTTCTCCAGCACCACAAATTGAAACTATCAATTCTTCAGCACTGAGAACTTCTTTATGGTCCAACTCCCACATCACTACATGCGTGCATGCTCAGCCACTTCGGTCGTGTCCAACCCTCTGCAACCCCATGGACCATGGCCTGCCAGGCTCCTCTGTCCATGGGATTCTCCAGGCAAGAATGCTCTAGTGGGTTGCCATATCCTTCTCCAGTGATAAAGTGTGAAGTGAGTGAAGTGAAGTCGCTCAGTTGTGTCTGACTCTTTGCAATCCCATGGACTCCAGCCCACCAGGCTCCCATGTCCATGGGATTTTCCAGGCAAGAGTACTGGAGTGGGGTGCCATTGCCTTCTCCAACATCAGTACAAGACTACTGGAAAAACCATAGCTTTGACTATAGGACCTCTGTTGGCAAAGGGATGCCTGTGCTTTTTAATATGCCGTCTAGGTTTGTCATAGCGTTCCTTCCAAGGAGCACGTGTCTTTTAATTCCATGCCTGTAGTCACTGTCCACAGTGATTCTGGAGCCCAAGAAAAGAGAATTTGCCACTCAGTTCAGTTCAGTCACTCATTTGTGTCTGATTCTTTGTGACCCCATGGACTGCAGCACGCCAGGCCTCCCTCCCATCACCAGCTCTCGGAACTTACTCAAACTCACGTCCATTGAGTCGCCAATGCCATCCAACCATTTCACCCTCCATCGTCTCCTTCTCCTCCCGCCTTCAATCCTTCCCAGCATCAGGGTCTTTCCAAATGAGTCAGTTCTTCACATCAGGTGGCCAAAATACTGGAGTTTCAGCTTCAGCACCACTCCTTCCAATGAATATTCAAGACTGATTCCTTTAGGATGGACTGGTTGGATCTCCATGCAATCCAAGGGACTCTCAAGAGTCTTCTCCATATCAGTTCTTAAATATTTAAAAGTTCATCATGGTAGATTTTGAATGCTATCTGATAGGCAAAATTAGTTTATCAAAAGTAGAAAGAATAATCTGTTTTTTGAAACAAGCATCATTGAAACTGGTCACATAACTCCTCTCCTGCTCTGACTATAATAGCCTAAGTTGTATCTTATATAATGTATGTTGTGTACTGTGTTACATATACTCTATTAACCTTTTTTTTATTTTAGTAACTTTCAAAAATACTGGCCAGCAGTCTACTTCCATCCAGCATATTTCTAAGCTATTATAAGTTATCAAGGGCCCAAGAAATGGAAACTTATTCTGGTGCTAGCATTAGAAAAAAAAAAAGATTATGTAGAAGGAGGTACAGACATAGCCATCGAATATACAGTTATGGAGATACAGATGAATATCCATATTACATATACCACTTTGCCTTTCTATTAATATAATTAAGAAATGACTGCCAGGATGGGAAGTTGAATCTATTACATATACTGAAAACCTCACAATACTTCAGGAAAGTACTTTATTCTGTATTCTGTGAATTGAAAAGACCCCTTCTTCCCCACTGTTAGAATGCCAGAGAAAAAGAATGCTAAATTGAAAGGGAAGAGACCAGAGTTTTACCCCAGTTTTGCCACCATCATACTACATGACCTTGGAGATTTCATTCAATCTTCTCAAACTCGCGTCTGTAAAATGCTGACAATGGACCGTATACCCTCTACAATTCCTTATTCACTCCGCCTTCTGTGACAACAGTATACATCGTATGAGTTTGATGCTACTCTATGCCCAGTATCTGAAACTTTTTTATTTTATTTATTTTTTTTTTTTGCTGTGCCAGGTCTTAGTTGCAGCATGTGGAATCTTCAGTCTTTCCTGCAGCACATGAGATATTTAGTTGGGATCTGTGAACTCTAGTTGTGGCATGTGGAATTTAGTTCCCTGATCAGGGATCAAACCCAGGGCCCCTACACTGGGATCACAGTCTTGATCACCGAATCACTGCACCACCAGGGAAGTCTCTGAAACTTTTTGAAAACCATTACTCAGTTGACCACTAGATGGTAGCAGATCCCAGGTTACTATGTGAATGCAGGCAGCCAAGTCAACCTTTATAACATTGTGAATTCTAGTATCAAAAGGTTCAAGGAAGAACTTGGCCTTGGTCATGGAAAGATTGAGTTTTAGTCAACTCTGCCTCTTATTACTTCCACGATCTTGGGCAAATGGGTCTTTTGGGGTTTCTGATTTCCTACCATAAAATCAGAGGGCAACTTCTAGATCTAAAACTATGATTGAATACCATTACCTTAGCAAGAGCAAGATGATTTTAAATAGTAATGTCCTCTTTTTCTACCTTGAACCATTCAAACGGTTTGCATTTGACACAAAGAAAAATTCCATTTTCTATCCATGACATCTTGGGCAATTAACAATATTTGTATTTGCTCATCTGTAAAATGGAGAAAATAAGAGTACCTCCAAGGGATATTATAATGAGTAAATAGATATGGTGATTAAAGTAGCTAATAACATCAGTCATTTTTAGAAATTGTTTATTAATTATTTTTTTAATTATTATCATTGTGTGGCCTGGCATTTGGACTCCCTCAAACCATTATTCTTACCACACCTTTCCCCTGATATTTGAAGGTATAAGCCAGTGACTTTAGGCTGACTCTCATTTACATGTTCAGAGTCTACATAGAACAGTATGTGGGTCCAGAAATACCTCTCGAAATCCTCTTTAGTCTAAGTGGCTGCAAAAAGTTCCAGGCCTTGGATCTATAAGTCCTGAAAAAGTCTAGGCATTTTGCTTTAATCATTCCTCACCAAAACTCCTTGAAAGAGCTCTCAGATCTGGAGCTGTGGCGTGTAGACTTTTGGATACCCCCTTAAAGAATGAGAAGTCAATCTGAAGGCCTCCAGGTAAACATGGACTTACAGTCTCAGCAAAGCACTACAAAGATTAGTAACTCTGAAAGATGCCTAACCTAGATTGCAGAAACCAATGCAAGTGATTTGTCCTTGAACTGACTCTGATAATTATTTAGCACAATCATCAATTACATTACTTCTAAATAAAAATACCGTTTTACATGTTGTGTGACTAGATTTGCCATTTTCTCTTAGGTATTCATTTAAAACCTTGAAGACATAAAATACATTAAAAGACCAAAGACTTCTGGTCATGGAAACAAATAGAATCCCTAGGAGCCACTGTGCTTCTTTGCCCTCATTAGCCATCATCACTTTGAAAATATTGGATACAATATTGGATGTAAATGAAGTACAAAGCAGAGCAAAAACTAGCTTGAGTTCCTAGCATGAACTGTGCCTTTACCCACTCCATCTCTTTTTCCAAAGAAGCCTACATTGCAACAAATTTCTCTGTTTTTCTTTCTTTTTTTAAATCATACAGTATTCAGCACATAGTTTATTTAGCAAGAATGTAGGTGTATGCTGTTAACTTGTTCTGGGGTGTAACAGGGTGAGTTCATCAAGATACCAGTGCTGACAAAGAATGGTGAGCCAGAGAACATGGCCCAGAACAGGGCAAATGCCATGGAGGATACAGACCAGCCACTCAAAGTCAGAGCAGGTGATGAGAAAACAGGACCAGAAATGAGCTGGGTCTAGAAATATCTAGCACCCTTTAGATTCTGGCAGGGTTGAGGACAAGAACATGAGACAGTGGCACTCCAAGGTCTGAGGCTGCCAGGGATGTCAAAATAATTGGAAAAAAAAAAAACTGGTCATCCCTTTAATGAGGCAGTATTGGAAATCTATTCTCTAATAGCTCTGGGTTCTTTATTCACTGTAGATGCCTCGTGCTGTTGCTTCAGCCATGTCTGACTCTTTGCAACCCTATGGACTGTGGCCCACCAGGCTCCTCCATCCAGGGAATTCTCCAGGCAAGAAGACTAGAGTTGGGTTGCCATTTCCTTCTCCAATAGATGCCTCAGAGCATTCAAAAGTTCAAAAAGGCAAAAGCAAGATTAAACAGTTCTTAAATGTATATCTCTTATTTAAAAAGAATAATGAATACAAAACAGAATAAAAAAGTAAAGAAGAAAAAAGGTTGGCCTCCAATCATACTTTTTTAGCTCAGGAAAAGTTCTGCAGACGCAGCCCACACTACCCTGAACTCACTGAGGACAGAGAATGAACCTGGCTTACCTCTTTTATCACCAGTGCTCAATCTGGTGCTTGGTACACCTGCTCTCGGTGAATGCTTGTTACTGTTGTTATGGATGATACAGCCAAGTACATACCCAAAGCCAAAGCCTGTGATGGTGTCCTGCTGAGGGACCAAAGTGCAGAGTCACAAACACTCTGACCTTTAGCCCTCTCCAGATCTTTAGGCTGAGTGTATATGGAGCGTACAAAGGAATTCAATCACTTCAAACAAGAACTAAAGCCAGGATGTAAGATTCAAAATGACATAATCTTCCTGCATGCCTCTTATACCTGTGTGCCTCTGACACCCTGAACACCATCTCCACCAGTGGTGAGATCTTTGGAATGGCTTTGTAAACACAATACAATTGGCTGGAAGTCAGAAGACCTATACCCTATGCCTGGTCTTAGCATCTACCAGCTGTGTGACCTGGAGCAAGCCATTTAATTGGAGTTTTTCGTACATTAAACTAACAGGCTAATTTCAGCAATAATAGTCCAATTTTAAGCTGATCATGAAGAAGAGAAAATTGGATTCAACTGGGCCGGCCAATGCTCCTGATCTTTATAAATTCCCACACAATCTTTTACTCTCCCTAATCCACATACTTTTCAGTGTGTGAACAACTAAACTGCTTACAGGAGATTTACTGGTGACAAACACAAGGAGGATTCCAGAAAATTATATGTAATCATCTTTCTGTGTGCTTTAGAGCAGTACAAACTCTCACCATTTCAATATGCTCCTACACTGGCTAGCTAAAAACCTAAAACAAAATTTTATTTTTTTTAGGGTGACGATATAATACTTTATTCACTCTAACATGGGCTGAGGGGATGTAATGAGGGGGAAGTGGGCACGTTTCCAGGGATCCCAGTAGGGGAATCCTGTCTCCCAGTTCCAGGGCAGCCAGTCCTCCAGTAAAACAAAATTTTTAACACCTTAAAGTGAAGATATAAATATATAAGGATCCTCACACTTTAGCCAAGAAATCTGATAAGCAATGGTCTTCAACTTTACTACAGATGTCACATGAAAATGATGACAAAATTAGCAAGTGTGACAAATGAAGCCATCAGTGACTGGAAAAGTAGGGCAATGGGGGTAGAATTCTATGATGGTCAACTGCCACCAATATGATGCAGAGGCTTATGGTAAACTGTGTCTCTGAGTCGCAAAGGACTCCAATCCTTTAATATGCAACCTTAAAGGAGGCCAGGATATGGAGGCAGGAGAGAGAATAGGGGCAGAGAAAAATGAGTTTGGGAGCTGAGGCAACTCTGGGTGAGGTGAAGAATAAGCTACTTAACTTTGACCTTCATAGAACCCCTCATCATCACCACTATCACAACAGAGAACCAGTGACCAACTGCAAAAATTCATCATCAGTTCCAAGTACATTACCTTCCAATCTATTAAAAATGTTCTATTGAGTTCTGGTTTGGAGTAAGATAGAACAAACACATCCCATCCTGTCTCTCCCCCTGAATGTAGCTAAGAACCTAGACAGATGGCATGGGCAGCTATCTGAAGACTCAGAGCAGGTGTGGTGGGGAAGAGGACAAGATTGAAATACCACTGATACAGCAGCACATTCACCTTTCTCTACCACTGGTGTCCCCTGGCCTCAACTCCAAGCAGCCTAAAACCTAGAAGTAAGTCTCGGTAAAGATAGAAATAACACCTGGAAAAACTCTTTAGTTCAGGCTTGGGACATGAGGAAGGTGTCATCTAAAACTCTAAAGGGGGGAGAACTCCTCCCCACTTGGAAGAGCTGTGGTCCTAGGACCTAAGAGGGTAGGGTGAACCTCACTGTTTTCCTCTCTGTCTTTTAACCACCAACTCACAAACACTGGTGGAGTCATGAAAAATGCCTGGCATAGCAGAGTAAATCAACTTCCAGCTTTCTGGCAACAGGACTGAAAAAGGGTGCCTTGAGGAACTGGAAAGAAATAGGGAAATCACAGAGGAAGGAGCTCAGAAAGCAGCTCTATAAAGTTGGCCGTGAACTCCTGGGCTCACACCCAAGTCGTATATGCATCAATCTAACCCTAGTAAGCATAGGAAAGACTCTGAGAACTAAGAATCAGATCCTATTTATCAGACTTGCCACTGAATAAGACACACAGAGGCCAGATCTAAACAGGGAAGCAAGGATTTTGAAAATAGGAGTGAAAGAGAAAATGTCATGACAGATTCTTCAAACACTGAAAGGAAAATTAGGGGATACCAGCCAGAGATCTATGCACATAAATTTGACAACATGGGTGAAATAGACTGCTCCAAAACCACAAACTATCTAAATCCATCCAAGGTGAAATGAAAAACTGGAATAGTATCATAAATATTAAGGAAATTAAGCATAGAGATATAAACATTTCAAGTAAGAAATCCATAGGGCCAGATTGTTTCACTGGTGAACTTCACTAAAACATTGAACAAATAACACAAATTCCACACAATCTCTTCCAAAAGTTAGAAGATTAAGGAACACTTTCCAACTGATGTGGAGGCCAGCATTATTTCCATACGAAATCAGACAAAGACAATACATGAAAACTATAGACTAATAACCCTTATAACATAGATGCAAAAATCCTTAATAAAATGTTAGCAATTTGAATGCAGCAATATATACAAAGGATAATGCACCACAAGTAAGTTGGGTTTACCCCAAGAACCAAATGCTGATTCAATATCAAAATTCAACCAATGTAAACCACCATATTAACAATCTATAGGAAAAAGAAAGTGCAAAATTATATCAACCGATGCAGAAAAAGTGTTTGGCAAAATTCAATACTCATTCATGATTTTTTTTAAAATCTCTCTGCAAACTAAAACGCAAAGGCAACTTCCTCAATGTCATACTAGTAGGACCATATTTAATTGTAAAAGATTGAATGTTTTCCCTAGAGTAGGAACAAGGCAAAGATATGACTCTCACCACTCGTATTCATTAACACACTAGAAGACCTGTCCAATGCAACAAGGCAAGGAAAAGAAACAGAACACATATAGATTGGAAAGGAAGAAATAAAAATTTTTATATTTACAGATAATATGATTGTCCATTTAGAAAATTTCTAGTAATCTGACAGAAGGGGAAGTAAAGCTGCTAGTACTGATAAGTGACTTTAGCAAAGTTGCAGTATACAGTCAGTGGACAAATATTACTCATATTTATATATACTAACAATGAACAAGTATAAAACAATTTTTAAAAACTATGATTTATAGTAAGTTAAAAAAAAGAAATATAGGGTATGAGTGTAACAAAAAGGATACAGACTCTATGCTGAAGCCTAAAATGTTGATTAAAGAAAGCAAAGAACTTTAAAATAAAAAAACAAAAACTGGAGAGACATACCATGTTCATTAACTAGAGGATTCAACCTAGTAAAGATGTCAGTTCTCCAAAATTGCATACCAGCTTTCCACTGCTGCTCTAACAAAATAGCATGAACTTAGTCGTTTAAAATAACAAAATGTATAATTTCACCATTATGGAGGTCAGAAGCCAAAAATCAAGGTATTGGCAGGACTTCTTTCCTTTCCACTGGTACTTCTTGGCTCATGGTTCTCTTCTTGCATTATCAAAGTCAGGCACATTGCATCTCCCTGTGCCTTTTGTGTATAAATGCATTTCCCTCTGACTGTTCTTCTGCTTCCTTCTTCCATTTTTAAGGACCCTTGTGATCTCTTTCGGTCTATCCAGACAATCCAAGATAATCTCCCTATTTTAAATCCACTTGATCAGCAAACTTAATTTCCATTTGTTTTGTAACAATGTGTTCATAGGTTCTGGAAATTAGGATATGGACATCTTTAGGGAGGGACATTAATGTACCTAGAGTAGCAGACTTTATTGATTAATTTTAAGCATTTGATGAGGAATATTTAAAGATAGTGAGGTATTTAAGACAAAGCTGAAGCTCAGGAGGAGTTTCACATGGAACAAAGAAAACTTATTTATATATGACTTAAACGTGAAGTATTTTTATTTTGTTCTTATATGTTCTCCTTATCTCATTAATACTACCCAGAAAGTCAATAACTGTTTTAGGTCAATAACTCCATAAACATGAAGTTGAATTAAAAGTCCATCTGGTGTTCTGAATGGTTAGGAAACTAAACAAGTACATCACATATTATAAAATATAAGCCTAAACTGAATTTAGAAGTACATCGTAACATGATAAATATAATCAGAGAACACAAAAAGGCATTACTTGATGCACCTGCAATAAAATGAATATAATTTCATTAGTAGAAAAAAACTCTGGAAAAAGAATAATGAATAGAAAAGCACCATAATAACCAAAAGTCAGTTCAGTTCAGTTCAGCTGTTCAGTCGTGTCTGACTCTGTGACCACATGGACTGCAGCACACCAGGCCTCCCTGTCCATCACCAACTCCCAGAGCTTGCTCAAAGTCATGTCCATCAAGTCGGTGATACCATCCAACCATCTCATCCTCTGTCATCCCCTTCTGGCTCAGTCTCTGTGGGATCTCTGGGTCCTGGTGTGTACAAAGTTTGTTTGAGCCCTCTGAGCATCTCTGGCAGGTAAGAGGTTTGATTCTAAATGTGATTTCTCCCGTCCTACTGTCTTGCTGGGGCTTCTCCTTTGTCCTTGGATGTGGGGTATCTTTTTTTGGTGAGACCCAACATTTCCAGTCAACGTTTGCTCAGCAGAGAGTTGTAGTTTTGGAGTTCTCACAGGAGAAGATGAGCGTACATCCTTCTACTCCGCCATTTTCCAGGTTAACCAAAATTGTTCTATGACCTTACAGGGTGAGTGGAAGAAATATTTACAAAGACAATAAATATGGTTTGATCTGGCAACAGCAAATGAGAAACTTAATCTAGGATTCTTTTAAACAGAGGATGTCTATGTTACTTTTAATAAACTATACTAACAAGTCACTTGTGCTCTATGTTAATATGTATATTCCTGGTGACAGATGCACAAATGATTCTCAACCTTTCCTCCACAGTAGGCATTCATAAGAATTAATGTGATGAACATATATGAGATTTAAGTTTAATATCCTGTATAATATTTCTGATATCACCTCTTTCTCTTACTGCAGGTAATAGAGTTGACAGTTTGAGAATTGTCATGTTGACATGTGATAATAGGGTTGACATGTGATAATAGGTTTAACACAGAAGCCCACTAGCTACTTGGATTCTCCCTCCTTTAAAACCTAAATATTTACAGTCTGGGTCTCTACGATGTGTGGCTACACAAAGTCCAAACCCCTTTCAAGTCCTGAGAATTTGCAAAGAATTTATGTTCTCCTGGTTATGGCTATGCCGGGCTTCCCCACCATTTTTGTCCATTCCACCATCTCATAATTACTCCCCATGCTGGTGAACTTATCTCTGTTCAACCTCATTCAAAACTAGACACTATCTTCCTTTCTCCAAAACACAGCTGACACAAGGCTTTATTCTTCAAAATACTTCACTGAAGGAATTCTGCTAATGATAAAAGCTACCTTCTTTCTAGAATCTATTTTGCCACTGATGTATCTTAAACACCTAGAATATTGCCTAGCATATGGTATGTGTCCAGTGAAACCCTGTCAGATATATGAAAAGTTTGTGGAAACAGGTAATTACAGTGCACACAAAGAAGAAAATATGACTCCTAAAACCCATCAGTTATTCCTCAGCTCTAAACTAAATTCCTAGGACTCTAACACTCTTCTTACTCGCCATCCTTATTCTAGCTTCCCTGGAAAAATCAAGCCAGTTAACCCTATAATAATCTTTCAGAAATGCTATTGTGACCACAGAAGACACAGTGGTCATTGCTTTGCAGAGCAGTTTTGATTTCTGTCATTTCAAATCCAGCATTCCAGAATAGGATTTTATCTTACCTTTGCATAATCAAATGTTCATGTAAGTATTTACTCCAAAAACCAAAATGCCTTCTAACACAAACTTGATAGGGAATTTATCTTTAGCAATATAAAGCATGAATGAAGCCCCAAAGTCCTAGGGTTTTTTTCTTTAACACTTCAAAGAATCCAGATCAGTTTTCCACCTCCTCCATTCCCCTCCTGCTTTGCATACAAACAGCAGTCTGAAAACAGAAAATGCTTCTCAATCCACCCTAAAATGAAGGTTGGAAGGAGAAAATGTGTCTCTGTTTATGGAATCACAGAGGTCATGGCTCCCCTCTGCTTCATCATACACATGCAAAGATGACTCTGAATATCCTCTAATCCTTTTTTATTTAAGAAAAACAACCACATGCAAACACTCTTGAATGATTATTATTAGTAACATACCACTAGTGACCTTTCCTCACAATGGGCCATGCCAGTGTATCATGACATTTCAGCTGAGAGCACAAAGTAGTAGTCATAACCTAAGGTCTTCAGTCTCCTAGCTTTATTTCCAAACTTATGCCCAAGGCAAAAAGGATTATTTTCCAAAAAGCTTAGAGATTTGATATATAAAGCAGTACATGTACAAAATCAAAGCAATAACATTTCGGATCATAAATTGAGAAAAGTCACACAATACAGGATGGCAGTCAAGAACACAGGAAGCGCTTCATGCTTCCTGGAATCCCAAAAGGTTTCAGGACAATAGCAGGTGTTTCATAGTTAAATTTACAGATTTTGCAATCCAAAGGTCTTGAATTGGATCCCAAGCTCCACCTCTTATTACTATGACCTTGAGCAAATTATATGACCTCTCTGAGTCAGCTCTCTTATCTCTAATGTGTGTGTGCATGCTACATGGCCTCAGTCATGTCCAACTCTGATTCCATGGACTGTAGCCCACCTAGGCTCCTCTGTCCTTGGGGACTGTCCAGGCAAGAATACTGGAGTGGGTTGCCAGGCCCTCCTCCAGGGGATCTTCCTGACTCAGGGATTAAACCCAAGTCTCTGCATCAGCAGGCAGGCAGGCAGGTAGGTTCTTTACCACTAGTGCCATCTGGAAAGCCCCTCACCTGTGAACAGGCACATTAATACAGGTATCGGAGGGCTCTTGTTCAGTGACAGATAAATATAGTGGTGCTTCTAGAAAACCAAAGTTCCAAGTCCATTGGGCCTGCAATATCATCTTACAGCCTTTTTTTAGCTCTGGTCTGTTTGCTCTCCCATTTCCATGGCCACTGTTTCATACCTTTCATTCTTCCTAACCTATGGCTACATCTCACCTCTAATGCCACTGAGAAAAACAAGCCATCCTAAGTAGAGTAACTATATAATTTATCATCCAGACTGAAACAATTTTGAGAATAAGAGGTGATACTCCCATAATTTGGAGAAGGCAATGGCACCCCACTCCAGTACTCTTGCCTGGAAAATCCCATGGACGGAGGAGCCTGGTAGGCTGCAATCCATGGGGTCGCTAAGAGTCGGACACGACTGAGCAACTTCACTTTCACGCATTGGAGAAGGAAATGGCAACCCACTCCAGTGTTCTTGACTAGAGAATCCCAGGGACGGGGAAGCCTGATGGGCTGCCGTCTATGGGGTCACACAGAGAGTCAGACATGACTGAAGCGACTTAGCAGCAGCAGCAACTCTCATAATTACACCAAGACCATAGTACCATAAGTATCAACCAAGATTTTCCCAGACAAACTAGGACATATAGTTACATCAATAACAAACTCCCTCAATTTCCAATCACCAAAGTGAAATAATCTCACCTATATTTGAACCCATCTTTTCTTCTTTGCCTCCTGTTAGGGTGAAAACTGTGCCTCCCTTCCTATCACTGATCCCTCTGCTTATTCTCTGAACCCAACTCATTTCACTTCTCACCTTCCCAATATTTAAGCCTTGCTCTGTTATTCCCTCTTTGCTTTCTCTACAACTTCTCTCTGTCTACTGGCTCCTTTCCATCAGCATTCAAATATTCTTCAGTCTTTCTTGTGCATGCATTCTGTCACTTTAGTTGGTCAACTCTTTTTGACCTCATGGACTGTAGCCCACCAGGGTCCTCTGTCCATTGCATTCATCAGGCAACAATACCAGTGTGGGTTGCTCTGTCCATGGGATTCTTCAGGCAAGAATACCAGTATGGGTTGCCATGCCCTCCTCCAGGAGATCTTCCAGATCCAGGAATTAAACCTAGGTCTCCTCTGCCTCCTGTGTGGCAGTTGGACTTTTTACCACTGAGCCACTGAGGAAGCCCTCAATCTTTCCTAATTAAAAACAAAAGTAGATCAATGGAACAAAATGGAAAGCCCAGAGATAAACCCACACACCTATGGATACCTTATCTTTGACAAAGAAGGCAAGAATATACAATGGAGAAAAGACAATCTCTTTAACAAGTGGTGCTGGGAAAACTGGACAACCACTTGTAAAAGAATGAAACTAGAACACTTTCTAACACCATACACAAAGATAAACTCAAAATGGATTAAAGATCTAGATGTAAGACCAGAAACTATGAAACTCCTAGAGGAAAACATAGGCAAAACACTCTCTGACATAAAACCAAAGCAGGATCCTCTATGACCCACCTCCCAGAATATTGGAAATAAAAGCAAAAATAAACAAATGGGACCTAATTAAAATTAAAAGCTTCTGCACAACAAAGGAAACTAAAAGCAAGATGAAAAGGCAGCCTTCAGAATGGGAGAAAATAATAGCAAATGAAGCAATGGACAAACAATTAATCTCAAAAATATATAAGCAACTCCTGCAGCTCCATTCCAGAAAAATAAACGACCCAATCAAAAAGTGGGCCAAAGAACTTAACAGACATTTCTCCAAAGAAGACATACAGATGGCTAACAAACACATGAAAAGATGCTCAACATCATTCATTATCAGAGAAATACAAAGCAAAACCACAATGAGGTACCACTTTACACCAATCAGAATGGCTGCAATCCAAAAGTCTACAAGCAATAAATGTTGGAGAGGATGTGGAGAAAAGGGAACCCTCTTACACTGTTGGTGGGAATGCAAGCTAGTACAGCCACTATGGAAAACAGTGTGGAGGTTCCTTAAAAAACTGCAAATAGACCTGCCATATGACCCAGCAATCCCCCTGCTGGGCATATACACCGAGGAAACCAGAATTGAAAGAGCCACGTGTACCCCAATGTTCATTGCTGCTTTGTTTACAATAGCCAGGACATGGAAGCAACCTAGATGCCCATCAAATGACGAATGGATAAGAAAGCTGTGGTACATATACACAATGGAATATTACTCAGCATTAAAAAAAATTCATTTGAATCAATTCTACTCAGATGGACGGAACTGGAGCCTATTATCCAGAGCAAAGTAAGCCAGAAGGACAAACAACAATACAGTATACTAATGCATATATATGGAATTTAGAAAGACAGTAACAAGAACCCAACATGCGAGACAGCAAAAGGAACGCAGATGTATAGAATAGACTCATGGACTCTGTGGATGAGGGAAAGGGTGGGAGGATATGGGAGAATGGCATTGAAACATGTTAATTATCATATGTCTAATCAATCGCCAGCCCAGGATTGATTCTCGGGGCTGGTGCATCGAGATTTCCTGGGGGGGAGGGAGGAGGGAGGGGGGAGGGAGGGGTTTCTGAAGGGGGAGCATATGTAAACCCATGGTGATATCATGACATTGTATGGCAAAAACAATAAAAGGGAGAAAAAAAAAGGGTAAAGAACACAATTTGGAAAAATATTGTAGCTATGAAATATACATATTATAATATGATATACATAATAAAATATATTATGATCCAAAGAAAAAAAAAAAGAATACAGGAATGGGTTGCCATTTCCTTTTCTAGGAGATCTTCCTGACCCAGGGATTGAACCCAGGTCTTCTGCATTGTAGGCAAATGCTTTACCATCTGAGCCACCCGGGAGAAGGTCTTAACCCCATGTCTCGCTCTGGTCATTATCTTATTTTTTCCTCTTTTACGAAAAATATATTGGAATCCTTCTACTTGTTTTTTCAATTCTTACTACACCCCTGCATACTGCAGTCTGGTTTCTACCACCACTGAAATGCTCTTGACAAGACCTCCACCCCTATTTCCAATACGTTTCTCAACAACATGATACATTGGTGATGCTGGTCTTCTCAATACCTTCTCCCTTGACTTTTATGATACCACTTTCTGTTTCTGGCTCTTCTTCTTCAGTGTCCTTTGTGGATTCCTCTTTTGTTTATCTGTTATTCATAAGAATTCTTTAAAATTCTATGCTAAAACTTTTCCTGTTCACATTCTTCTAATTTCCTTATGTAATCTCAACTTTGGGGTTGCAAAGAGATGTACCTGACTAAGCAGCTGAACAACAAATGATCTCATCTACTCCCATGGTATCAATTACCATCTTCATGCTGATGGCTTTCAACTATATATCTCTAGTCCAGATTTCTTTCCTAGTTTTCAGATTTGAATGTCCACTCCTTTTTAAATTCATACTGGAACCTCAAACTCAACATATCCAAAACTACACATATCTTCTTCAAAATAGTTCTTCCAACTTGTTTTTCCAGCCTAGGTGAATGATGCCACCACACACAGGTTTCCCTGGTTAAAAAATTGGAGGTTTTTCTTCTCTGTCTTCCTCTATAGCAATCATTTCAACTCTGTGAATGTTCAAATTAGGTTACTTTTATCATTCCCATCAATTTTCATCTATATTAGAATTCTCCAGAAATAATTTGTTAGGTGAGCTGACATGGGTTGTGAAAGAATTCACAGAAGTATTAACAAGGAGGAAAAAAGGTGTTTTTATTCACTTTCCAAGGGAGGAAAGGAACCAGATGCATACAGCGGCATTGGCTCTGATGTGAGGGTGTTTGAGTCTTTTATTGAGTTTAAAGAGCAAGGTGCAGGAAAGACCAGGTAAGTTTATATCTATTCTGGTCCAAGTTCTGTCTGGGCTGGATGTGCTTCTATAGGATATGATTTTTCTGAGACTTTGTAAATTTTTGCCTTCAGTAATTTTCCAGTCTTTGGGTGTTTGAAAGAGACTTGATAGGGTGTCTGAAAGACCCTTGACAGGAGCTTCTCTATCTTGAACCCCGTTAGATGAGTTTAAAGTCTGCAACTGATACCTAAATGTATGCCAGAGATATACTTCTCTCTCAAACTTTCCAGTTATCTGAGCCAATGCATTTCAATATCCTTTTCAATTAAGCAAATGTATTGGATTGCCACTACCTGCAATTTAAAAGCAATATAAAATCATTAGACCAGGACATGATCTTTTATCCTTGGTTCCTAGTACAGTACCTGGCCAATGCTTAACTTGTTGAATAAATGATGTATACAAACCACCTTACATTTATTTTTTACCTCCATGACAACAAACAGCAAAGTGCTTCCATTCATTCAACAAGTATTTGTTGAATTTGTACTATGAATCACTATTCTAGATATTGGGAATACAGCCCTGAAAAAAATACACAGAAGCCTTACTCTAATGAAATTTATATATAGTTTATTCAAAAATAATGAATAAAGAATTAAGGTATGCTGTTTGGTAGAGGATTTTCTATTTTTGTCTATAAATATTAGGAAAGCCTCTTTCTATAAATATTAGAAAAGCTCCTTTGTCTATCAATAATCAATAAATATTGATTATTGTCTATAAATATTAGAAAAACTTTAATAAATATATTAGAGTTTATACAGCAAGATAATATGTGTGAACCAAAGAAATCCAAAGAAACCAAAGAAATTCTTTAGTTTTTATATATCAGCATAAGATATTTACATGAGAATGAATCAAGGACATAATATCCACTAAATATTAGGTCCAAAAAAACTTCAAGGCTTAAAATTCTATCAGAAACAAATTCTTTTATAGAGGACTGAGGATCCAGTTCACAGAAACTCAGATTCACAGACCCTTTAATTCAGTATTCAATGTAACATAGAAAAAAACCCATAATATATCAAGTAGGCCATCCTAGAGATGAATCCTAGATTAAAATAAAACTCTGTCCTTTGGGGAAAGTTTCCTATATTTTCTAAGTGCTATTTTCTCATGATAAAGGGGGGATTATAACAGTTAATTCACTAGGTCTGTTTGTTCACTTTGAAAATTAGCCAGTGACCATTTAATATGAATATAAGTTGAATGAATGCTAATATAAATATTAGATAAGATGATATGTGAAGGTGAAAGTGGCTCAGTTGTGTCCGACTCTTTGAGACCACATGTACTATCCATTTCATGGAATTCTCCAGGCCAGAATATTGGAGTGGATAGCCTTTGCCTTCTCCAGGGTATCTTCCCAACCTCAGGATTGAACCCAGGTCTCCCACATTGCAGGTGGCTTCTTTACCATCTGAGCCACCAGGGACACCCAAGATGATATGTATGAATGCATTTGCAAGATGTAAAAGATGTAATGTGCTATACAAACTTTACTTCCTTTGGTATTATTTTTATTCCTGTGAGAGCCAAGGTTGTGGAAGACTTGCATAGGAGAGGGGACTAGAAAGAGAAGGAAGCATAAAAACTGACTTGAAAAGAGTTAAATGTCTAAGTGTCTAAGAGGAAAGTGAGAAAGGCCAACAGTGATGAGCAATATACCTCAAAGTAGTGGCGGTCTGGTGTTACTGCGTCCAGTCTCTGGGCTCTTCTTTGTAATACTCATGGTTCTCTCCATAAAAACTCCTAAGCTTACACTCTGCACATACCAATTTTACCTCCGCACTGCCATTTTTTAAGCTGCTTTTAGGAAAGCAATCTGCTTAAATGATAATGTTACAATGTCGCAAAAACAGCGCTCTGCATTTTGATTTCTCTATGGAATGCCAACTCTTCCTGCAGTTACTTCTTAAGGTTAAAAATTTCCCTGTACAGAATTAGTCTCTGCATGGCATTTTTCCTTTTTGGTTTTGTATTTTCTAATTTTTCTGTAATAATTTGGAGTTATAATGAAAATGAAAACGTTACTTTCGAAAACAAGTTTTAATAAAAACCAAAATCCTCCAACAGTTGGGCTACTTCTTTTCCTCCTACATTATCAACTGCCAATTTAGATTTCTAATCATCTGAATGAGCTTCTCTAACATGACTCTCTCTCTCTCTCTCTCTCTCTCTCTCTCTCTCTCTCTCTCTCTCTCTCTCTCTCTCTCTTTTCCCAATTAAACTGACTGTCACTGAAATCTTAATGTTTTGAATCTTGGCAAACTTGTTTACCACCCCCAGCTTCTGGAAATTTAGAAGAGAGAGATAATAGTTTCTTGTCTTGTCTCATGTTGAAAATTTTTCAAGGTAAATGTTGAGTATGGGCTGAACTGTCACAAAATAATACCTTGGAATTTAGGAAAGGAGAGATTCATCAAGAAAAGAGGAAGCCTAAACTAACAGACTTATATTCTCTCATCTCTGAACTATTTTTCAGATTATCCTATTTACCAAAGCTGTCTAGAAATATTTTCATTTAAATAAATGACTTACTATTAAAATGTTATTGCTAGCACAATCAATACCATGCACACAATTAAATATGTTGACTTAGTTTTAGTGTTAAGCTTTCTTTGGACTAAGCAGTGTTATTCTATATCCTTCAAACTTTTGACATTTCTGACATAGCATAGCTGCTTGCTCATAACCTTTCAAAGCAGAAGGAATACTGGTTATGTCCAGATCACAAGAACAGCAGAGACAAGGCTAGGGGTGAGGATGAGGAGAAGATGTAGAAGTGGGTCAAACTCAGGAAGGGGCTCAGAAGCTGTAAGTTGAGTCTGAACCCAGTGAGGTGTGGGCAGTACAAGTATTCATTAATTCTCAAAGACTTGCAAGGGTCAATATTAATATGAGTGGTCACAGTAGACAGAAAATCTATGGAACAGAGGTTAATAACATGCGCAGAGTTTGGGTTCAACTCCTGGGAAACAGCAAGAAGCAGAAGCTTTCCATTTTGCCAGCTTCCTGTCTCACCCACTGGTTTTTATGTGGTTCCTATTGAAATTGAGAAGAACCAGCCTGATATGTCAAGGTGTGAATTAAAGAATGTGTAAGCTAAGAGTATGGATGAGAGAAGAGAGGTAGAAATTTTAAGTTTGTTTTGTGGGGAGGGGCAGGAGAGGTACAGGACAATATTATTTTTTCCTTTTTCACCATTTAACAAAGCTCTCTTAAATTCAAAAATAATAAGAAAAATAAAATGTCAAATGTTGAATTTGGGTATCAAATAATCAGAGCCCCATTTTGACCACCATTCTAACTTCCTCACTGTACCTTATTCTTAGACTTGGAAAGATTCAATAAGCTAATTTAAGAAATTTTAGAAAAAGGACAGGAAAAATTTTTAATACCTTCATTATATCTACAGAAAGCAAAAGCTACCCCAATATTCATTTTCCTAAGGGCCTTTAAAAGGCAATATTTAGTCACAAACTCATCTTGAATAGTTGGTATAAGGGGATGTGCAGTATAGGACAATTTTCATCTCCAAAAAATACAATCTTGGGATTCTCCAGTGTGTAAAGGAGACCCATGCGGTATCCTCCTTGAAGCAAAATGTTGCTATGCTGAAAAGAAGTGGCAGTCTTATCCAGGACTTACCAAGAGAAAGCAGAATACTAAAAAAATATTATTTTCCAAAGTCCCAGAGAAACAAAACCACCACCTTGATTTTTTTTTCTTTTTTTTGGCTGCACATATGGCATGTGGGATCTTAGTTCCCTGATCAGGGATTGAACTTGTGCCCCCTGCAGTGGAAGCAGAGTCTTAGCCACTGGAATACCAGGGGATTCCCTTGATATTTTAAGTTTAGTCAAAAACTCCCCCAAAGGCAATCAGTTCAGTTCAGTTCATTCGCTCAGTCGTGTCTGACTCTTTGCGACTCCATGGACTGCAGCATGCCAGGCCTCCCTGTCCATCATCAACTCCTGGAGTTTACTCAAACTCATGTCTATTGAGCTGGTGGGTGATGCCATTCAACCATTCCATCCTCTGTTGTCCCCTTCTCCTCCTGCCTTCAACCTTTCCCAGCATTATGGTCTTTTCAAATGAGTCAGCTCTTCTCATCAGGTGGACAAAATATCAGAGTTTCAGCTTCAACATCAGTTCTTCCAATGAACACTCAGGACTGATCTCCTTTAGGATGGACTAGTTGGATTTCCTTGCAGTCCGAGGGACTCTCAGCAGTCTTCTCCAACATCACAGTTCAAAAGCATCAATTCTTCGGTGATAAGCTTTCTTTATAGTCCAACTCTCACACCCATACATGACTACTGGAAAAACCATAGCCTTGACTAGAGGGACCTTTGTTGGCACAATCATGTCTCTGCTTTTTAATATGCTGTCTAGGTTGGTCATAACTTTCTTCCAAGGAGTAAGCGTCTTTTAATTTCATGGCTGCAATCACCATCTACAGTGATTTTGGAGCCCCCCAAAATAAAGTCTGACGCTGTTTCCACTGTTTCCCCATCTATTTGCCATGAAATGATGGGGCCAGATGCCATGATTTTAGTTTTCTGAATGTTGAGCTTTAGACCAACTTTTTCACTCTCCTTTTTCACTTTCATCAAGAGGCTCTTTAGTTCTTCACTTTCTGCCATAAGGGTGGTGTCATCAGCATATCTGAGATTATTGATATTTCTCCTGGAAATCTGGATTCCAGCTTGTGCTTCCTCCAGCCAAGCGTTTCTCATGATGCACTCTGCATATAAGTTAAATAAGCAGGGTGAAAATATCCAGCCTTGACGTACTCCTTTCCTGATTTGGAACCAGTCTGTTGTTCCATGTCCAGTTCTAACTGTTGCTTCCTGACCTGCATACAGGTTTCTCAAGAGGCAGGTCAGGTGGTCTGGTATTCCCATCTCTTTCAGAATTTTCCATAGTTTGTAGTGGTCCACACAGTCAAAGGCTTTGACATAGTCAATAAAGCATAAATAGATGTTTTTCTGGAACTTTCTCGCTTTTTCAAAGATCCAACAGACGTTAGCAATTTGATCTCTGGTTCCTCTGCCTTTTCTAAAGCCAGCTTTTCAAAGGCAATATGATTCTAAGAATAAAATGGATAAATTAGGTCTTCTTGAAAACTATTACTCTTAATACTAATGTTTTTTTAAAAAAGAGAATGAAATGTCTTTTCTTCCACACTTATAAAATCTCATACTCAATACTTGCCTATTCAGTTTGCTTGATCCGTGTTATTCTTGAGGAAGTGGTGGAGAAGATATCTATGGAATAAGAATTCAGGATTTCTCTTAATAGAAATAGAATGGTCATATTCTATGTCATCTTAGGTACTACTTTGTGTGTTTGAGTAAATAGTGTGACAATTTCAGAATCAAAGACAATCATGTGAAAAAGTTAACTCAGATAAACAGTGACAGGCTTCCTCAGAAAGCTAGACTTTCACTTTGAAAATGTATAAAAGGAGCAAAAATGGGCTGATACACATTTAGGTTTGAGAGCAGCATTTCTGAGTGGTGAAAACTATTCTAAAGCAAGTAAAAAAAAGTTTATTATCTTTCTATTATGACAAGCAAATTAGTAACCTGAAAGGTTTTTGGGGGGCCAATACTTAATTAATTCCTAGAAATTCCTGGAAACCAAGCGACAAACTCTTAACCTTTGTCCACAGTTCTTAATATCAGGAATGAGTAGGTAACAGGATAAGGGGCAATTCCTAGGAACACTGAGTAAAGTCTGTCCTCTTCCAGGAGTCTAGAAACCCCAAGTTTTAACAGCTGTGGGATTTGGGGTTAGTCATTTTCCCCTCTGAATCTTAATATCCTCATCAGAGGATGAAAGTGTGATATAAAGCATTATTTGCCCCAATATTCTTAGTAATAAACCCCCTCAAGTTTTATCAAGGCACAAGGGTGCCCAGGTAGAGAATTTCCAGGTTTCCTTTTAGCTAGGAAAGTGAAAGTGAAAGTTGCTCAGTCATGTCCGACTCTTTGCAACCCCATGGACTATACAGTCCATGTAATTCTCCAGGCCAGAATACTGCAGTGAGTAGCCGTTTCCTTCTCCAGGGGATCGTCCCAACCCAGGGATCGAACCCAGGTCTCCCACATTGCAGCCGGATTCTTTACCAGGTAAGCCACAAGGGAAGTCCAAGAATACTACAGTGGATAGCTTATCCCTCCTCCAATGGATGTTCCCAACCCAGGAATCAAACCAGGGTCTCCTACATTGCAGGTGGATTCTTTACTAGCTAAGCTAGAAGTGGTCATGAAATAGCAAAGATGACTTTGCAATTTTCTTATCATTCCTTAGAGATGAGGTCACCTGACCCAGACTCTCCTCTCTTCCGTTGATTGGAAAATGCCAACAACAGAAGCCACCACTTTATTTTATTTATTTTTAAAAAAATATTTATTGGGCTGCTCCAGGTCTTAGTCACAGTGGGGGGGGGGGCAGTTTTTAATTCTGGCATGCAAGCTCTTACTTGCAGCATATGGGATCTAGTTCCTTGACCAGGGATGGAACCCAGGCCCTCTGCATTGGTAGCATGGAGTCTTAGCCTCTAGACCACCAGGGAAGTCCCAGGAGCCACGCTTTAGACCCACTGGGAACCCACACATTGAGTAGGGCAAATCTTCCTCTTAGCCTGGGTTCCTGAGCAACATCATAGAACAGAGAAGTCCCACCAGCCCTGCACCACTTCCCTTGGGACTCTAAGGTGAGAGCAAAGAAAAAAAAAATGCTCCTCTTCTTTTAAGCTGCTTTACTCTGGGTTTTCTTTGGTACATTAGCTTAGCCTGAACCCTAGTTATGGCAGAAGTTCTGAACAAATAATCACAGAAGAATGTCCCAGGTCTGAATAGAAGAAACATAACAGAAGCAACAGAGTATCGCTTCAGGACTAAAACAAAAGGTAGAATAAACCTTGTTATCCTGCCAGTGATGATCACAGCAGCACATGTTCAAGCTTAAGATCACTTTTTTAAATGATGGTCTTTTCTACGTTCTCAGCAACTCAGACTCCAAGGCCCCTTTATTATACCTTTTAATTGCTCTGTTAATCACTTTCAATGTTCTTCCATTTTACTACCATGCAGTATGACAATAGATTGCCTTCTCTACAAAGGCTATCTTTAAATTCCCACGGGCATTTAGTACAATTTTATTATCCCCAGACCTAATCCTATGAGAAGATTAGATCGCTAGAAGTCCTTTTCTGCCTATCAGCATAAGGCAGCCAAGGAGGGCTTGCAGACATATGGGGTCTGAAACCTTGAAATCCTGCAGCTTATGTGAGGGAGCCAGAGGAGCTCTGGGAAGTCGCCTGAATCAGACTTGCCTTTGCTTATGCAAGTCATTGACCATAAAGGCACTTGAACGCTCATGTGGCTTTGTAAAAACCCAGACTTAATTATTCGGTTTTACCCAAATTTTACACCTACACACAAATCATCTTTTTATTAATTGCCAAACATTTTTATTAGCAATACTCTCATTCGAACTTTTTAAAAAATTTATTTATTTAAATTGGAGGACAATTACTTTACAAAATCGTGATGGTTTTTGCCATATATCAAAATGAATCAGACACAGGTATACATGCATCCCCTCCATCCTGAACCCTCTCCCACATCCCTTCCACCCCCTCCCTCCAGGTTGTCACAGAGCATCAGTTTTGGGTGCCCTGCATCATACATCAAACTCCCACTGGATTTCTGTGTTACATACGGTAATGTATATATTTCAATGCTATTCTCTCAAATCATCCCACCCTCTCCTCCCACTGAGTCCAAAAGTCTGTTCTTTATGTCTGTGTCTCCTTTACTGTGCTACACATAGGATCATTAGTATCATCTTTCTAAATTCCATATATATGCATCAATATACAAGGTTTGTCTTTCTCTTTTCAACTTACTTCTTTCCAACTTCATTCTGTATAACAGGCTCTAGGTTCAGCCACCTCATTAGAACTTTGTAATCTGTTGATATCCAAAGGAGAAAAACACAGTATATATGACAGGTGAATTTAGAAGCGTAGAAAATTTCCCCAAGAAAGCATTTTGCACAGAGAAGAGATTTGGGCATCCCAAAAGCCAGCTAAATGGCATTCAAGGCTGTGGAGTAGGGAGAAATATATCTAAGGGAATGACAAAAGGAATGCTAACAAAGAAAAGTGGAGGAATGCAATATGTTCTTTTAACCCACCTACTAAGCTATCTCCCACACTGAAGCCAGAGAAATCATTTAAAAATACCAATTGATCATTTTCATTCCCCTGCTTAAAAGTCACAGATGATTTACTATGACACTTAAAAGCATGTACAAAACCCTAACTTGACCTAAAAATATGCTATGTGTCTGAACCCTAATTATCTTTCTAAAATTGCATCAGACCACGATCTCTTCTCCTCTCTGCAAACTAGGCACATGGGGGTATTGTGGTTGAACTCTGTACCCTCTAAATGTCACATGTGATTGTCATAACTCCCAGTACCTCAGAACATGACTTTATTTGGAAATAGGGTCACTGTAGATGTAATTAGTTAAGGTGAGGTTATTTTGAAATAGGGGGAAACCCCAATCCAATATGACTGGTATTCTTACAAAAGGGGGAAATTTGGACATGGACACAGGGAGGATACCATGTGAAGAGGAACACAGAAATAGAAGCGATACTTCTACAAGCAAAAGGACCTCAGAGATTACCAGCTAACCACCAGAAGCTAAGGGAGACAGCTCTCAGGAGAAACTAATAATGACAATACCTGATCTCCAGAACTGAGACAGAACATTTCCATTGTTTAAGCCACGCAGTTCTTTGTTATGGCAGCCCTAGGAGACTAATACTTTGGGTCTTCCCAACTCTTCATAGATGCTTGTTCATGCTGTTCCCTTTGCCTTAACAGAGCAGCTTCTCTAGTCAAGCTTGACGCCTTGCATCTCTTCCTTGAGAGAGAAATAAATCTTCCTTAACCTCCCAGACTAGCTAAAGCCCCTCTCCCCCTCAATCTACACTTACCATAAATTCAACAAGACCCTGCACTTCCTCTGTGCCCTGTGTCCTGTGCCCTGCCAAATTACTTGTTTACTTAATGTCTGTCTTTTGCATCTGGCTGTAAGTCCAGGCTAGGACTCTGAGTGTCTCATTCATGGCTGTACCCTCTGTGACTAGCATATAATCAGTGCTCAAGAAATATGCATTCACTGGTTCCCTTGATTTTAGCTTGGAATCTTCTGTTCTTAAACATTGTTTCAAAGATCCCACATCCTTAGTTATAATTCCCACCAAAGTATTCCTTTCCTCATGTATATATTCATATGCCTGAAGGCAAGCCTCATATTTCTATAATTTGTTGTTATCATACCTAACATTTTATTCCATTCCACCAAGCATCTGTATAAGCAATAACATTTGTAAATGTACTAGTCTCCAGGAATGTTTTTGATTTGAGTCCTATATTACTGAAAAGAATCTCAATTATTTGGCAAGCTGACATCCTCATAAGATTCTATCTGTCCAGCAAGGCAGAGGAGGAGGGAAATTGTGAGAGAACACGAAAGCAATGAAGCACTTTTTAAACAAACATTCATTTAATCTGATTCCTGATATGAAAATTTTGGGAGTTGTCCTGATGTGGAGAGGGAGGGATGATGGGAGATTTGCTGAAAATTACATGAAATCCATGGAATAATGAAAGTTAATCTCAAAACATCTACATCTATGCCTATCTCTCTCAATAAACATAGATATATTTGTAAAAGGGGACAAAAGAGCAAATGATTCTAGGCAGGCTATTTCTCCCTCTCAGGTCACTTCTAAGTTTGAATTTGATTCCCAGAGAATTGCAACAGTTCTTGAAAAGGGTCTACTTAAACAGACAAATTCAGAGGCCTCTTTGTAAAGAAGGTCTTAGTAAGTATACTCACTGAATGGAAACATTTTGGTTTATCCTAAAGAGAATTTCCTAAGTAAATATGTATTCAACTGATATGCTCTTAATGAAGTAACCGTTGGATATATTACAGTTTTTAGTATCATATCTTCAGACAAGATTCTGTTGGTCACACAAAAAGTCAATGACAAACTACAGAAAGAAACATTACTCTTGAGCACAGGAAGGATAAAGTAACTAGACTTGTCCCAGTCATTAGTTTAGTAAATATTTCTTGAGTGTTTATTCTGTGTTAACAATTGTGGCAGATGTTATTAATACAAAGTTCAATAAAATAATAATAGTAATAAGAATAGCTTATTCATATTGGTTGCTGATTTTATCCAGGCCCCAAGCAAAATGCTTTACATACATTATCTCCTCTAATCCTCACCATAGCTTTGTGATATAGGTACTATCATTGTCCTCATTTTTACAAAGAACTTAGGTCCCAGAGAAGTCTAGCAATGTGTACAAGGTCAAAGAGCTAGGATATAAGTACAGCTATGCCTGACTCCAATGCCTAAGTTCCTACTCAGTGCATTAGACTGACTCACAACAGAGAGTGAATCAATTACTATAATTTTTCCCCAAATCCATAAAATTCAGGTTGAGCTTCTGATCTGAGGAAGATAACGTTAACAGTGAATTTGAGAAAGAGAATTTAATTCCACAGTAATACAGAAATGGCATTAAGTAACCTTTTCTTAGAATGAGTTTATGGACCATTTCACATAAGCTCCCCAAGTTCAAAAGTCAGGATTATAGTGATTTGGGCTCATCTCAAGTGAGCTTAAGAAAAACAGAAATGAAAGTAAGGGACTTTAGACGCTCAAGTTTTTCGTGTGTGTGTGTGTGTGTGTGTGTGTATGTGCACGCACGCGCGTGTATATGCATGCAAAATAAAAATAGTGCGGACAAGAGACCTGAAGTTTTGAGTCAAGAAAGAAATCTAATCTCTTTTTTAATCACTAGGGGAGAAATTGAGTTTGTACATATATATGGTAAGAAAGAATTCATACATTTCATGAAATTCTTTTAAAATACTCTGACCCCAAATTTTGAGCCAACACAGAAAGGAAAAGCATATTGTTCAAAAATTTAGACAGAAGATGGCATACAAATATAACTATTAGAGATATCAGAATTTTCAAGACCATGTTAAGGCTATCCCAGAATAAGGGAATCACTGGCCTCTGCTTTGTCACTGAGCCTGTGTACTTCCTGACATGTGTCATTTTGGTATAGTGTCTTTTGTGTTAGGAAAGGTATGCATCTTCCCCATCACTGATCTTTCAGTTTTTTTAATACTCTCTCTGCTTCTTTCACTCATGCAGTCCCAGAAGAGAAGGAGTGAGCTAACCTGGATGGTGAATTTGGGAGAGAAACTGTGAAAGCTTGCAGAAGCCACAAGCTCATTCTCCTCTACAGTTTGGGTGGGATCTGGACTTGGAGAAGAGGATGCCCACTCCATTCTAGTGCAGACAGTGCAAAACAGGTGAATCTCCTCATTCTAGATTCAGCACTGAGGGCAAACTTGTCCCAAGGTACAAGTCAAATTTCCAATAGCAGTTAAATCTGTAATTAAGGTCATAATTTTTGGCCTCTACATATTGATTCTTTTTTTCTTAGTTCACCATTATTCTGAAACATGAGGAAGCAGTGTATCATTTATTAGGTCCCTACAAAGACCCCAAACTGTAGCTAAATTGATAACACTGCACTGTGCCTGCTCAGTTGTGTCTGACTCTTTGTGATTCCCATGGAGTCTGTCAGGCTCCTCTGTCCATGGAATTCTCCAGACAAAAATACTGGAGTGGGTTGCTATTTGCTCCTCCAGGGGATCTCCCCGGACCAGGGATCAAACCTGTGTCGAGCCTATATTACAGGCAGATTCTTTATTGCTAGGCCATTTGGGAAGCCCAATGGTAGCTTGCAAACAGGACACAAAGAAAGAAAAGCTTATCTTTGGTATATTCTGGAAATAAAGAGCTAGAATTAGATAACTATATTGGTCCAATTTCTTCACCCTCAAGCATTACTAATGTAGCTCTGGTTGGCCAATCCTGTGTGACCATTTGTAAATGGGTAGGTTAACAGTTTAACTGGAGAGCCCAGAAAAGTTATAAGAAAATAACCTCTAACTCCAGTTCTGCAGTCAGCAGAAACATTTGATAGAGAATAATTAGAATTAACCTTAGAGGATTAGTGGGGGTAATTCTGAGTAATGAGGGAAAGGGCTCTATGTATTATTCAGATATTTTATTTTCTAGTCATGCTGTCTTTCATCTTTCATTTTCTTGTTTGTCCATCACAACTGAAGCAGAATTGTATGAGGTGTGAGGGCCATGAAGATGTGCTTTGCCTTCCTTCTACAACAGACAGCATAACTGACCAGGAGCCCCAGCTTAGAAATCCAGAGTTTGCTTTCAGGATGCCATTACCACAAGCTGTTCCAGCACTGACTGAATAGTAAGTCCAGCAGTGACACTAAGGCAGGTCCCTTTCCAGAGAGACATGAGACTTCAGTTGGCCAACTTCATCTGGGGGATTCCCTGATGGCCTTGCTGGAACTGTGTGGCCTTCCACCCAATAGCAAGGAGATCAACCCAGTCCATCCTAAAGGAAACCAACCCTGAATATTCACTGGAAGGACTGACGCTGAAGCTCCAATACTTTGGCCACCTGATGCGAAGAGCTGACCCATTGGAAAAGACCCTGATGCTGGGAAAGATTGAGGGCAGGAGGAGAAGGGGCAACAGAGGATGAGATGGTTGGATGGCATCATTTATTCAATGGACACTAGTTTGAGCAAACTCTGGGAGATAGTGAAGGACAGGGAAGGCTGGCGTGCTGCAGTCCATGGGTTTGAAAAGAGTCTGACACAACTGAGTGACTAAACAACCACCCAACATTCTCTCCTTCACTCTGGGTTAGATTGGCCAGGTGGTCGGAGGGATCCCGCAGCTTCCTCTGGGTACCTCTGTATTACCTTTCACGTGGGTACTTTCTCCTAAGACAACTCTTAAATGTTTAATCCCATCTTAGTATCTGCTTCTTAAAGGAAACCAAGGGAAAGTTTAACAGATTACACAAGTAGAGCCCACTGACATTGGAAAGGAGCCAGAGACGAGCATTTAAACAACGTTAAGAAAGAAGAACAGAGTTAGCTAAAGCTCTGGAATATAGTTAACACAACACTATAGCCAATGCAGAGTGACTCTGTATCTTTGTTTTCCCCCCAATTTTCCAGTTTTATTTAAGACATTGAATTTTTTCTCTTACAATACAGTGCTTGTAAAGTGCAATGTTTTTCCATGTGCACACACATTTCATGTTCAAGTATCAAGAATGCCCTTACTATAGCACCTCAACTTTGTAACTGCCATGAGATTTGCTACAAATCTGGGTCCTTTCATGTTTTGTGTGGAACAATGCTATATCTATGCTAGGCTGGCTTAATCAGCCTCTTCAATGGTGGGCCCAGAGAAGGCACTACCTGATGGAGGAGCTCCATCACCAGGGAAGCCCCCAGGCATTCCTCCTGGCATTCCCCTGGGCATGCCTCCTGTGTTCTGGTACAGCTCAGTAATGATGGGGTTGTAGACTTTTTCCAAGTCCTTCTGCTGATGTTCAAATTCTTTCTTCTCTGCAGTCTGGTTCTTATCCAGCCAGTTGATTATTTATTTGATTACACTTGTCAAGAATCTTCCCTTTGTCCTCATCATTAATCTTGCCCTGAAGTTTCTCATCCTCAACAGTAGCTCTCATGTTGAAGGCATAGGATTCAAGCGAGTTCTCTGAAGACACCTTATCCTGCTGCTTCTCCTCTTCAGCTTTGTACTTCTCTGCTTCTTGAACCATCTGTTGAATGTCATCCTTGCTCAAGCGGCCCTTGTCGTTCATGATGGTAATCTTATTCTCTTATCCTGTGCTCTTAGCCACAGCAAAGACGTTGAGAATGACATTGGCATCAATATCAAAAGTGACTTCGATCTGAGGAACACCACGGGGGGCAGGAGGCATGCCTGTGAGTTCAAACTTGCCAAGCAAGTTGTTATCCTTGGTCATGGTACACTCACTTTCATAAACCTCATTCAAGCACACAGGCTGGTTGTCAGAGTAGGTGGTGAAAGTCTGCGTCTGCTTGGTAGGAATGGTGGTATTGCGCTTGATGGGGACAGTCATGACTCCATGAAACCAGCAGTTTCAATTCAAAGGGAAAGAGGAGTGACATCCAACAGCAGCAAGTCTTGAACATTTTCAGATGTGTCTCTGACAAAATGGCTGCCTGGACAGCTGTTCCATATGCAAGAGCCTCACCGGGGTTAATGCTCTTGTTCAGTTCTTTCCCACTGAAGAAGTCCTGGAGAAGTTTCTGGGTCCTGGGGATGTGGGTTGAGCCACCCACCAAGACAATATCATGGACCTGAGACTTGTTCAGCTTGGCATCCTGAAGGGCTTTCTCCACAGCGTCCAGGGTGCCACAGAGCAAGTCAGCATTCAATTCGTCAAGTCAAAAGTTCATTCCTTCGTAGAGGAAATCAATCTTAATACTGGCCTGGGTAGAGAGAGTGCACTTAGCAAGCTCAGAAGCAGTGTGGAGGCAATGGACAGCCCTCTTATTCTCACTGATATCCTTCTTGTGTTTGTGCTTGAACTCAGCAATGAAATGGTTGACCATGCCATTGTCAAAGCCTTCTTTAGACAAGTAATATCTCCAGCTACAGATTTGACCTCAAAGATTCCATCCTCAATAGTGAGGACTGACACATCAAAATGCCACCTCCTAAATCAAAGATCAGCACATTTCTCTCTGCTCCAACCTTTTTGTCTAGCCATAGGCAATAGCAGCAGCAGTTGGTTCATTAATGGTTCTAAGTACATTGAGACCAGCAATAGTTCCAGCATCTTTGGTAGCCTGATGCTGAGAGTCATTAAAGTAGGCAGGTACTGTGACAACAGGGTTGGTAACAGTCTTCCCAAGGTAGTCATCTGTGATTTCCTTCATCTTTGTCAAGACCATGGATGACACCTCCTCTGGAGGTGTCAAAAACTCTTTGTCTCTCCCTTATATTCTGCTTAAACTTTAGATCTGCCAGCATCATTCACCACCATGAAAGGCCAATGTTTCATATCAGACTGGACAACAGCATCATCAAATCTTTATTCAATAAGTTGTTTGGCATCAAAAACTGTGTTGGTGGGATTCACTGAGACTTGGTTCTTTGCAGCATCACCGATCAATTGTTCAGTATTAGTAAAGGCAACATAGCTTGGGGTGGTTCGGTTCCCCTGATCGTTGGCAATTATTTCCATCTTTCCGTGCTCTCCCACACAAGAATTGGTGGTGCCAAGCTCAATGCTAACTGCAGGTCCCTTAGACATGGTTGCAAAAATGTAGGCCCAGCTCTGCTGGAGGAGAAATCAGCAACCTGGAAAGCTGTCAGTGCATCCAATGAGCTGGCTCTGTACTTTAATGGATGGATTTTGAGCAATGTCAAAAAGAGATAATAGTGTTTGGATTTGTCAGAACTGATGCTGACTTTTCGGCAATTATGAGTATTGGTGAATAATTAGCATGAGATCTAGTTGAAAGGAATTATCACTGTAGGCTCAAAGAATGTCAGAGACTTCCTGAGCCACACTGACTACAGATTTTATCAACACCACATACAGAAGTGATTGGTAATTAACATTTGAAATACATTATTTCACTCTATCCAGTATGGTTTCCAGAATGAACAAAGAAGTGACACTATTTACAAATTAGTACCTTGTTTATATATAGAAACTTTCCAGAATAATTCTGAGTCTCACCAGTCCCTCATTGGATCATATCTCATAAACAAGTAAAGTGCAAAATTTTGTACTTGGGCTGTAGTGTATTGGTAGGAAGATTCTAGAGCTTTGCTGTCTAATATGGTAGCCACTAGCCTCATCTTATTTTTTAAATTAAAAATTAAGTTACTTGAATTTGAATCAAATTTAAAATTCAGTAGCTCATGATACTATTCATACTACAAATGCTCAACAGCCACGCATGTTCATGGTTCCTTCATTGAACAGCACAGATATAGAATATTTCCAACGTTAAAGAATATTTTATTCAACAAGTGATATTCTAGAGGAGAATTTCCCCAAGGAAACAAGTTATCTGATTTTTTTAAGTAATTCTGCTACATTTGGTGTGGGGAGAGAGTGTTTCAAAGTCACTAGTTCAGCCCAGCTCCTCTTCACACCTACAAAAGATGCTTAATGACTGCTCTATAGACCATTGAGATTTTTAGCAATGATCTAGGAGGGCTCAGTTTCATCTAGAATAAGAATCAGTAACTAATATTTCACGGATATCTCTAGCTAATGTGATAATTTCTCACCCATTGCCTAATGAGATTATGTTTTAGGACAATGGAGTACCCTTAGCAACTTTGGGGTAAGTAAGCAATGGACATGTGGAAATGAGGCTGGACCACCCTGTTGTTGAAAGACGAGATGCACATAGCAGTCTATGTGATGTTTAGTGTGTCTGGGAAGAATCAGGGTTTGGGGGTCTCTTGTAGCTAGGGGTAGAAATCGAGCCTCAAACAGGAAGTTGAAAGGTAGCGTGTCTCACTCTGCAGAGGTACCAGGGCCAGGCTCCTGAGAAAGTCCATGTGTGCAGAGCCTGTTAGGCTTTAGACAGAGGGATGATGTCTCAAACAGAAAACAACCCTGCTAGGATTGTTGGCTCCACTGAAAAGAATATTGAAGGTAATAAGATATTAAATAGAGGCTTAGATAAGTTGATCCATGATGGCCTCTCAGAGAAGGTGAAACTGGAGTAGAAACGCAAATAAGAGTCAGTCATGTAAAGACATAGGAAACAACCCTGCCAGATTGAAAGAAGAGCAAGCATACAGGCCCCAAGGCATGAATGCGTCTGGCATGCTCTTGGGAGACAGAGAATCAGTGTGGCTGGAACAGTGTAAGAGAGGGAGAGACTGGAAAAAGATGAAATTGAGTGTACATTGAAGTTTCATCAAAAAGCTTGGATTTGACTCTAAGTGGAAAGGAAGGTCATTGGAGAGTTTGAAATAAGGGAGTGACCTTATTTGATTTAGGTTTGAAAAAGAGCTCTCCAGATACTATATGGAAAGGAATTCATTTCAGACAAGGTGCCTATAAAAAAGAGTCATGCTCAAAAGTGTTTAACTGAAGAGAGTTTAATGAAGGGACTGCCTACAGAGTAATGTGTAGATGAAGGCAGTTAACAAAGCTTAGTGAATTCCCCGCAACAGAGAGGAGTTATCACTACGACAAAGCCTAAAGGGACAAATAGAATGTACAGAAGTACCGAACCCTGCGAGAGCCAAAAGAAGAGAGCTCACCCCCACAGGAGCTATTATCTATGGAAGAACACCACCGCTGCCAGATGAGGGGAAGAATTGGGGCAGGATAAATATGCTTCCTCTCTCTCTTTCCCCCTCCAGTCTTCTAATGGGGCTCTCAATTTTATGGACTCAACCATCAAGGCAAGAGAGATACAGAGGCCAGACAATGCATTTTGTAAAACTGGGGGGTCAAAGCAGAGCAGAAAAGGATAGAAGTGAATGTGCAGGGTTGGGCAGCAGTAAATCTGTAAGAACAAATTGAGTATACAGCATGATAGTAAGTACTATGGAAAATAAAAGTACAACACAGTATAAAGAGTATTTGCTAATTTTAAATATCATTTCCCAAAATACAGTAGTGGTGAGATATTTATACATATTATGATTAACTAGTTTATTAAGCTGGCTTCATTCTACCTAAAGAAAACAGTGCCTATGAAAAATAGCCTAAGTATCTTTGAGATAAATAAAGGAAGAACTAGTTATGTCAAAGTCATAAAAAATAACAAAAAGCAGGTCATATGGGGAAAATCTACTTTATCTTCTGGGTCCGTTCCCCAGGGTCTTCATGCTGGCCTCCCTAGGTCTTAAATAAATATTCTCCCAGGTAGAAATATGAATGATAAATGATTGTGGGTAGACTTTAAAACTTTGCTTCCATGAGAAGTAAACATTAACTTCAAGAGGAATGTTCTCATAACCATGGTGCCTAAGACCTAATATTCCTCCCACTTTTGTAACATCTTAGTATTTTCTTCACTCTTCACTCTCAAGCTAAAAAAAACTTCAAAACAAGTTGTGAAATAATTAAACTAATCCACAGTGATTTAACTGTATTCAGAAAAACATAAAAACATTAAATGAACACAGAAATAAATATCTAGCACTCAATAATAAAATCAGAGGCTTAGCAATCATTAGAGAGATTAGAGATGCAAATATGCAGGAAAATAGGACAAATGACCAAAAGTATCATCAATAGAAACATATCCAGAAATAACAGAGACAGAATTAGAAGACTGAGACCTTAAAATGTTGCCATATATTTACTCAAAGGGGAAAAGTGAACACAACAATGAAGGAAATGGAAGATATACAAAAGAACCAAATGGGGCAGCTAGACATGAAAATCATAAAAATTAAATTTAAAATCTACTAGAAGCAATTAATTGTAGTTTAAACCCTGTAGAAGAAAAATCAGCGGAATTGGGGCCATAGCGGTAGCACTTATCCAAATGAAATATTGCACAAAAATTAAAAAGATGGAAAAATCAACAGAAAGTCAGTGACCTATAAATAATATCAAGAAGTCTAACAAATATAATTAGAGTCTAAACGGTGAGCAGAAAAAAAATATTTGAATAACAAATGGCCAGATATTTTCCAAATTTGAAGAATTCTATCAACAAACAGATCCAGGAAATTCAATGACACTCAAGCAAGATGAACATAAAGAAAATCACACAAAGGCTATTATGATTAATCTGTGGGGAAAAAAGCATTAAAAAGAACATTAAAAAAAATCACATGAAAAAAAGACATATGCACAGAGGGAAAAAAATGAGAATGTTCACAGACATCCTGCCAGAAACTAAGCAAGCTGTAAGACAGTGCAGAGAGAAAACTATTACCAGAAAATGTATATCCAGAGAAAATATTCTTGGAGGAAACAATTAGATTTTTATCAGAAAAACAAAAGCTGAGAGAATATAATGAATAAACTATTCATGGAAACAAATGTGAGAGTGCTCAGTCATGTACAACTCTTTGCAACCCTTTGGAATGTAGCCCACAAGGCTTCCTCTGTCCATGAATTTTGCAGGCAGAATACTAGAGTGGGTTGCCAATTCCTACTCCAGGGCATCTTCCTGACCTAGGAATCAAACCTACATTTCCTGCATTGCAGGTGGATTCTTTATCTGCTGAGCCATGGGGTAAGCAAAACAGAACCTCAAAACTATTAAGTTATTGAAATAAGGCAGGAAAATGATAATAAACACAGAGGATTCCCTAGCAGTCCAGTGGTTAGGACTCCACAATTTCACTGCCAAGTGCACAGGTTCGATTCCTGGTCAGGGAAATAAATTAAAAAAAGAAAAGAAGCAGAAAAAATAAACACCAAAATGGTAGATTTAAACTTAACTATATTAATAGTTACATATAAATAGTCTAAATATTTAAATTAAAAGATAGAAACTGTTAACAGGATTATTTAAAAAAAAGACAACTATATAGTGTCTACAAGAAATTAATTTTAAAAATAAGACATAGGTTAAAACTTAAAGAATGGAAGAAAGATGTAACTTGTAAACATCTGTTATACAAAAGCTGGAATGGATATTAATATCAGACAATGTTGTGTGTATATATATATATATATATATATATAAAATGTATATCTAACACATATAATGCTATTACGAAATATTGCACTTTTTTTCAAGAGCACAGAAAACATTCATCAAGATATACTAAAATGCCATGCCATAAAAACTAGCTTCGACAAATTTAGAAGGATTAAAATTATACCACACAAATTAGGTGGCACTAGTGGTAGGGGTAAAGAATCCACCTTCTAGTGCAGGAAATGTAAGAGACTTAGGTTTGATCCCTGGGTGGGAAAAATCCCCTGGAGGAGGAAATGGCAAGCCACTCCAGTATTTTTGCCTGAAAGATTCCATGGACAGAGGAACCTGGCAGCCCCAGTCCACGGGGTCACAAAGAGTCAGACTACAACTGAGCAGACATACACACATTACTTTACTACATTAAATTAAATTAGAAATAGCAAAAAAAAAAAAAACCCCAGAAAATTCCCAAATATTTGGAAAATAAACTTTTAAGCCGCATTGGTCAAAGAAGAAATCACACACACACACACACACACACACACACACACAAAACTGTTTTAAAATACATGAGATTAAAACAGAATATATTGGAATTTGTGGGACATAGCTAAAACAGAGCTTTTAGAGGAATTTACAGCTTTAATTGGTTGTATTAGTAAAGATCTCAAAATAATGGCCTAAGCATCATTCTTAAGAAGCTAGAAAAATAAGAACAGGTTAAACCCAAGGTAAATAGAAGGAAGAAAGTAATAAATAATAGAAATCAAGAAAAATAGAAAAGCAAATAGTAAAGAATCAAACCAACATGAAGCTGCTTCAAAAAAAAAAAACACAATCAATGAAGTTCAAAACTAGTGGCTAAACTTACAAGGAAAAAAAAATTACCAATATCAAAAACGAAACAGAATATCACTAGTAATACGACAAAAATATTGGCAAAAAAATTGACAAACTTAGATGAAATGGCAAACTTTCTTTAAGTCTATCACTGTTGTCTAGTCACTAAGTCATGTCTGGCTTTGTGACCCCATGGACTGCAGCACATCAGGCTCCCCTGTCCTTCACTCTCTCCCGGAGATTGCTCAGATTCATGTCCATTGAGTCGGGGATGCCATCAGCCATTTCATCCTCTTCTGCTGTGAGACTGTGGTTAACACGTGGTGCCTGGGTCTGAGTTAACCTTTTACTCATCCTTTGCTAAAATGTCAAGTCCAGTCTTATCACTACTGCTGTCATTGTGGGCATTTGCTGCTAATTGTAAAGCTGGTAGCAAAATGCATGTTGGAATTGCCTGCTCGGTACAGTTTTCCAAGGTGGAAGCCTCTCCTGGTACAAGCAAGTAGGAGAGTTTCATAGGGGTAGAGCCCTCCACGCCTTTGGGGCTAAAAGGGATGAGGGCAGGAGCCCAAAGCTGCCAGCACCAGTGTGATTCCTATTACCTATTTGCTCTATTCCAATAAAGCAGAGCTTCACACACATATACACACACAAAATGAACTGTCAAATGAGCTTAAGAGGCTATTAACTCTAATAGCTAATTCTAATAACTCTGTTTTCCCACCAAGATTGGGAGGAAGATGAGAATGGCCACTAGCTACTTCTACTCAAAATTTTATTGAAAGCTTTTGTGCCAAAGGAAGAAATTTTTAAAAATTCAAATTTGAAAGAAAAGTAAAATTTTTTCCAGAATACATAATCATGTCCACTTTTTAGATGACTAAGGAATCTAGAATCCCATGAACAGAGGAGCCTGGAGGGAGGGCTGCCGTCCATAGCGTCACAAAGAGTCAGACACAACTGAAGCAACTTAGCACAAGGAATCTAGTTTTTAAAAACTCTCTTAAAACTAATAATCTAGTTATTGTTGTTTAGTCGCTAAATTGTGTCCGACCCCAGGAACTGTAGCCCACCAGGCTCCTCTGTTCGTGGGATTTCCCAGGTGAGAATACTGGAGTGGATTGCCATCTCCCTTTCCAGAGGATCTTCCTGATCAAAAGATACACGTAAATCAACTATATTTCTATTTCATAGCAATAAACAATTAGAAATTGAAATTTTAAAATAATACCATTTATAGTAGCATTAGAAACATGAAATGCTGAGAAATAAATTCAATAAGATATGTTCAAGAATTGTTTAATTAAAATAACAAAATATTGCTAAGAGCAATTAAAGAAGATCAAAAGAAATGGATAAAGATACCTTGTTTCAACCTGGAGTAGGAAATGGCAACCCACTCCAGTATTCTTGCAGGGAGAATCCCCATGGAGAGAGGAGCCTGGAGGGCTACAGTCCATAAGGTCACAGAATCAGACACGACTGAAGTGACTGAGCATGCATCATGTTTCTGGAGTGGAAGAATCAATATTTAGAAAATAAATCTTTCCAAACTGACTTCAAATATGGTAATCATCTTGCCCTTCTGCAGGATGTCCTCCAGACTATCACTAGAGTGACCTTGTTAAACTGGAAAATTGATCATGTAATTCATCTACTTTAAAAATCTTTTATGGTTCCCCAGGGCTAATAGGATAAAGCTTAGATTTCCTCAGGATAATACAAGGCACTCTGTGATCAGAACCCACCTGCTGGTCTTTACAATGCCTTCTGAGGGAAATACCCACTTTTATCCCATTGGTGAACTCCTTTCTACCCCCCAAGATCCAGACTTGACCTTGATCCATGAAGACTTTTCTCATCTACCCAAGATTTAACCACTGCCTCTTTTAACTCTGTAGGACCCTGTGTTAGCCCTTTTCATCAATATTGCCATAATTTATTTGATAGTCTCTATCTCCCCAAAACAGACTGTGGGCTCTTTTGTGATCTCCAGCTTGAGGATAGGCACTGTAGCTCATGCATTTTTGTTTCTCCAGCTCTAGTATCTCACTTGGCACATAATAGGCACTCGGTAATTTTTTTAATAAATCATAGTCTGATCTACTGATTAGATGAAAGAGAATAGGAGTTCTTTCAAAGATGAAAGACTCAAAACAGGTTAAATTTCAGAAGTGAATGGTATCCCTTCTCTAAGTTTGGCTAAGATAAATATGAAAAAGGACATTTCATAACCGTAAGAATTATTAAACATTCTTTTCTGGCTCCCTCCTCATCCTGGCTTTACTTCTAATCTAAAGCAGTTCTGAGGAAATTATGTTTGACCACAAGCCCCACAAACTATTTCTAGTTTCCCATACTAAATCCAAGAGAGAAATTTTTATAATATGTCATCTATAGCCTCATTTTACCTCAATCTTCAAATTCACTCTCACCCCTTTTCACTCTCTCTTCCACACTAGGCAGATTTCCCCAGGGAAGAATGGAGATATTTATAGCAGCCAAATAAAGAACTCTCTCCCAGAAAGTCAGGGAAGTTTGGCCCAGGGAACTTTGCTCACTTCCTTTTCCATCCACAGAGTATCAGTTTATACCCACCTCTCAGCCCTCTGGAATTAGCTGTTCCCCTTTCTAGAGCTTGATTCTCCTGCATTTGCATTATCTGTGACCTGTAGGTTTGGATGTATGCACATTCTTTTACAAATCTTTTCATGGATTTCCAAAATTACATTGGCATAACTTTGCCAGATAAAAGAGTCCAGGCACCCCATGAAAACTAATTTCCTTTTGGTATCTGGAAATAAACCCATTTGTGCTAAATGATCTTCAATATTTAATAATTATTCAATACTATCTTACTATTTGTTTTTGAAACAAGGTCTAAACAATAGAGAGCTACTCAGAAAACATGACAAAGCTAAAATGAAGGCAAGAAGACTATTGGGAGAATTCTAGAAGTTCCTGTTCCAACCAGGGCAAAAGGCTGGCAAAACTGACAGAGGCAAAGTGTGCCTTCTGGAATGGCTTGTCTCCCCCTGTGTGTAACCTGATGCCCTCTCATGTGGCCTTTTCTCTTCCACCCTGTCAGCCAGCTCTTAGGAAATATTCTCAAATTTCTTCACCCTGAAGCTGTACCTAAATGTGTAGTAAGAATGAATGAATTTCTTCTCCTCAGAATTTGCCTTTTACAGGAGGACAAAGGTCTTTCCAACCTCACTTTGGTTTAAATCCAAAGGAATTATTTTTAGGAAGAAGCAAGGCAGAGGAGAGAGGGAGTAGATTTATTACTTCCTCACAGAGGAAGTGGAGAGTGCAAGGAATCGAACCTGAGTCTTTTGCATTGCAGGCAGATTTTTTTTACCACTGAGCCACCTGGGAAGTCACCATATTTAATATTTAGTAAATGGTCCTAACCTTGTCTAACTTTTTGCTCCACACTGTGGAGTGAATATCAGGCCTGGCTAAATATCAGTGCTTCTGAAAGCTTGATACCTCAGTCTTCCCAGAGCGCCCAGGTTTAGAATAAATAAAATTATTATAAGAGAAGAGAAGTAAAAGAGAATATATTTTGAGTCACAAAAGGGATTGTTCAGTAACTCCCTCTTTGGGTCAGGTAAGGAATGTTACACAGTGAGAGATGTGAAATATATACATACGTATGTATGTATGTGTGTGTATACATGAAAAATATTTAGGGACTTCCCTGGCAGTCCAGTGGTTGAGCCTTCACTTTCCAGTGCAGAGGGTGTGTGTTCGATTCCTGGTCAGGGAGCTAAGATCACACATGCCTCTGGGTGAAAAAAACAAAACATAAACTGAAGCAATATTGTAACAAATTTAATAAAGACTTTAAAAAAATGTTCTACATTAAAAAAAAACACCTTAAGAAAAGAATATTTTTAAAAAGTTACTAACGCTTCTTAAAGGCCCAAAGCAACACCTTAACTGGTGAAATAAAGGCTGAATTTGGCAGAAGGAGAGGTGTGGAGTAGATGACTGGTCATCCGCATGTACCCGAGGTGCCCAGAAGGTGTCTAAACTGTAGCAGAGTTGGGGCTCAGACCTGGGCAGAGGGAAGCAGATGTTTATTGGAGTTTGTTTTCCTTCAGACCAAGGACTATCTTGAGAAACATTGGTCTGCTGCTGTGAAAGTGAGAATCAGCTACACAAGCTAGGTTGAAAGCAGATGTTTCAAGGTCAGGAAGGAAAACTCACAGAGCCTGCTCCTCAGATAACCCCTGACCCAGCTCTCCTGGCCTTCTGTCTGATTCCCAGTGTCACCTGTGCAAAACAGAGTCACCAAAACCCCGTCATGCCAACATGTGCTAGGATCCAAAAATAATTAGCAAACATCTGTTCTCAAGGTCTCCTTTTATTCCACGTTAAGTGCTCCACAAAAAAAATCTCTCTAAAATGCATCCCAAGAGGCATCTTAAAATTCTTGGCTCCTTTCCATTCCCCTTTATGGTTATCCACGTGCCCCATTCCTCACTTTCCCACTTTCTTTAGATCTCTGCTCCATGTCAGCTTTTTATAGAGGCTTTCCTGATCACCTGATTGAAGCAACAAACTCCTAATACTCTCCCACCATCTAGCAGCTCCTTATCCCCCCTTCCTGTTTTATTTTTCATCATATTAATATTTAATTAATCCTGTGGATTTTGCTTGCTGATAATATTTCTCTCCTCTCTAGCAGGTAAGCACAATGAGAATGTGAAAGGGTCATTTTTGGGGGAGGGGAGGGGCTGGTTTGGTTCCCTACTTAGTATCTGAAATAATAAGTATGTACTCAATGAATTAATAAATCAAAGAGTGACTGCTGATATTGCTTCATATATTTCTCTCTTTCTGCAAATTCACAGAATCTTTCTCTTACCCTTATATGACTCCATCTACCCGAATTGGCTACAGAAGATTCTAGGTGAACTTAATAACACTAGACTCATAAGATGAGAAATAACTGCCTAAGGTTTCTATTGATTTTGGTCTTAACTGTGGGATGAGGGATATTACATTTCCTGAGCAAAAGGGGGCCCTAAAAGGAAATTGAGAATTAGGGAGAAATTGTTTCTTGGTGGAAACAATCCTTCTAGTTATCTCTGGTTTTAATCCTGTTTTGTGTGGTACTTTACCTCTGCTTGAAACTATTCTTGGATCAGGCTGTTCCTTTGTTGTGAATAATCACTTAAAACATCAATGAAAACCAGAATAAAAGAAGTATGCATATTTCACTTAGTAAATTCCCAGAATGATTTTATGACCAAATAGTAATTAGATTTTTTGGTTCTAATGCTTTGTCTCAGGATAGAAAGCACAGAATTGCACCATTAGGCCATTTGCTTTGCACAGTATCCAGCACAATGAGATGCATACCCACTTACAATTTCATGGATTTTTTTGGAATGATCACTGACACATTGATTGTATTTTGTACTAGATTATGTGCTGGAACCATGGTAAATCCAAGAAATATAGTCTCTTCTAAGTAGATTACAATTTTATATAAAAGGGGACATAACAAAAAAATACATGGCTAAGTCTTAGATAAGTTTATTGGGTATATTCATTTCACCATAATTTTTTTTCTTATTCTCCAATATCTTTGATAATTTAAGTTTCTCTTCTAATCAAGAGATCTAACATTGTTAGTAACCTAATGGGCAACCTAATTTTTATTCCTCACCTAGAAGTTCCATATCTCCATCCTAGCCTCAGTTTTGCTTCAGAATAAATTGTAACTTAAAGCAAGTTTAGCTCAAAGAATAAAATTTAGCTCAATTTGTCTTTCAAAAGAGGAAATTTATCTTACCCAGGAAGTAGGAGTTAGTGTCAATTAATTAATGATCATGAAGTACTTTTTAAATAATGACTGAGTGTTCACTCTTGTGATAATTAAAAGTAAAATGCAATGACTCAATAGCTCATGTATTAGTGGTTAGAGATAAAATTCTATTGGCTATTCATTGAAACTTTTTAAACTTTAATCTGTACAAGTTTCATTGATAAAGCTGCAGCACATCTGCATGAATTAAATATACCTAATTTTGTACAATATGTTTTAAAATTCATTAAATTCCAATAAAACCATGCTTTTTACATCATGGGTCTCTTTTCCCAATGTGTAAAATAAACTGTTTCAAACTTAGAAGTCTTAGAAGAACTTTCAAAGATAGCTTCAAATTACTCATTCACAGCTGTATGTGCCAGAATTTATCCCAAATAATTTTTGTTGCCAATTCAGATTTTTTTCTACCTTCGCAACAGCATGTTTCTTTGTCAACAACTCCTGTCACTCAGTAAATGGAGTGCAAACTAAATTGTAATATTATTAGGAGGAAACTAGCACTAGGATGTTAGGACAATCAAAAAAATTATTTTTCCCCAAATCAAGTATAAATTTGTTTAGATTATCTACACTGTTTTTCTCCTCCATGGATCATATGATTAAACATTGATTTTCATGAAATGTTGCCTTTAATTAGTTTTCACAGAATTAGAAACTGAACCCTCCAAGAATAATCAGGAGTGATGGTAGAGTGAAAAGAGTACAGCTTTGGAATCAAACTCTCTCCATGGACTTCCCTCATGGTACAGTGGATAAGAATCCACCTGCCAATAGAGGGGACATGGGTTCGATCTTCAGTCTGGGAGGAGTCCATATGCCACTGACCAACTAAGTCCATGTACCACACCTGCTAAAGCCTGCACACTTTAGGGCCTGTGAGCCACAACTATTGAGCCCACATGCCACAAATACTGAAGACTGCATGCCTAGAGCCTGTGCTCTGCAACATGAGAAACCACTGCAATGAGAAGCCCATGAAGTGTAATGAAGAGTAGCCTCTGCTCACTGCAACTAGAGAAACCCGTGCACAGCAACAAAAATCCAGTGTAAACAAAAATAAATAAATCTCTCTCCATAACTCCTAACTTTAAGACACTTTCATTTCTGAGCTTTAATTCTCTCATCTCAAAAATGTACTTAATGATAAATTACTCACAAGAGGTGTATGAAGATTCAATAAGCTTGCTGTATACTGAACATTTATGTCCTCTCAAAAATGTATGTGCTAAATCCTGACTCCTAATGTGATGCTATTTGGAGGTGGGGTCTTTGGGGTGATTAGGTCATGAGGGTGGTGCTGTCACGAGTAGGATAAGTGCCCTTATAAAAAGATCCCAGGGAACTCCCTTGTCCTTTCCACCATGTGAGGACATAGCAAAAAGAGGAAAACACAGTAGTCTGTGAACCTGAGAGCAGGCTCTCCCCAGACATCAAATCTGTCAAGCACCTTCATCTTAGACTTTCTTTTCTCTAGAACTCGGGGAAAAAAATTTGTTCTTTCTATAAATTACCCAGTCTAGGGTAGTCTGTTTTAGCAGCCCAATCAGACTAAGCCAGAAATTGGTACTGAGAAGTGGATGCTGCCATAACAAATATCTGAGGAGACACTTGCTCTCTGGGTGCCCTCAGCCCTGTGCTTGCATTTATCCAAGAGTAAGTGCCTCCTTAAATGGAGAATGCTAGTGCCACCCCTGGTGAAGGAAATGGCAACCCACTCCAGTATTCTTGCCCAGAGAATCCTGTGGACAGAGGAGCCTGGTGGGCTGCTGTCCATGGGGTCGCATAGAGTCAGACACGACTGAAGTGGCTTAGCATGCATGCATGCATTGGAGAAGGAAATGGCAACCCACTCCAGTATCCTTGCCTGGAGAATCCCAGGGATGGAGGAGCCAGGTGGGCTGCCATCTATGGGGTCGCACAGAGTCGGACACGACTGAAGCGACTTAGCAGCAGCAGCAGTACCACCCCAGTCCTCTTTTAATCCTAGATTCAGTTCAGTTCAGTCACTCAGTCGTGTCTGACTCCCTGTGGCCTCATGAATCACAGCACGCCAGGCTTCCTGTCCATTTCCAACTCCCAGAGTCCATCCAAACCCATGCCCATTGAGTCAGTGATGCCATCTAGCTATCTCATCCTCTGTCATCCCCTTCTCCTCCTGTCCCCAATCCCTCCCAGCATTAGGGTCTTTTCTAATGAGTAAACTCTTCACATGAGGTGGCCAAAGTATTGGAGTTTCAGCTTCAACATCAGTCCTTCCAATGAACACCCAGGACTGATCTCCTTTAGGATGGACTTGTTGGATCGTACAGTTCAAGGGACTCTCACGAGTCTTCTCCAACACCACAGTTCAAGAGCATCAATTCTTCGGTGCTCAGCTTTCTTCACCATCCAACTCTCACATCCATACATGACTACTGGAAAACCATAGCCTTCACTAGACGGACCTTTGTTGGCAAAGTAATGTCTCTGCTTTTTAATATGCTGTCTAGGTTGGTCATAACTTTCCTTTCAAGTAGTAAGCGTCTTTTAATTTCATGGCTGCAATCACCATCTGCAGTGATTTTGGAGCCTAAGAAAATAAAGTCTGACACTGTTCCCACTGTTTCCCCATCTATTTCCCATGAAGTGATGGGACCGAAAGCCATGATCTTAGTTTTCTGAATGTTGAGCTTTAAGGTCAACTTTTTCACTGTCCTCTTTCACTTTCATCAAGAGGCTTTCCAGTTCCTCTTCACTTTCTGCCATAAGGGTGGTGTCATATGCATATCTGAGATTATTGATATTTCTCCCAGCAATCTTGATCTAGCTTGTGCTTCTACCAGCCCAGCGTTTCTCATGATGCATTCTGCATATAAGTTAAACAAGCAAGGTGACAATATACAGCCTTGTTTCATTCCTTTTCCTATTCGGAATCAGTCTGTTGTTCCATGTCCAGTTCTAACTGTTGCTTCCTGACCTGCATACAGGTTTCTCTAGAGACAGGTCAGATGGTCTGGTATTCCCATTTCTTTCAGAATTTTCCACAGTACTTCTCTTAATTCTTAAGCTTTTTCATATTTTTTTTTTCTCATGTAATGTTATGGCTTGTTTAAATTATATGGCCACAATGACTGTTTATAAAGTCTTCAGAGCATTTGTCTGGATCAAGACAAAAGAAAACATATATTAGGTATTGACACCTGCATAACAAATTATTCCAAATACTTAGTAACTTAAACAACTGTCATCTCACATCCTTTCTGATGCTCAGCTGGTGCCTCTACCCCAGGATATCCCAGGAGGTTGCAATCAAGATGTTGCTTGGAGCCACAGTCATTTGAAGTCTTGACTGGGCTGAAGCACCTGCTTCCAAATTCACTAACATGGCTATAGGCAGGAGGCTTCAGTTGTTCAATACCTGGTCTCTTCATAGGGCTGCTCATGACAAAACAATTGGATTTCTCCAAATGAATGATCCATGGCAAGAGAGGGAAACCAAGACAGAGGCTCTGTTTCTTTTATAATCTAATATCAGAGGTGACCCTAGAGGAGCAAGTATCAACCCACTCCAGTATTCTTGGGCTTCCCAGGTGGCACTAGTGGTAAAGAACCCACCTGACAATGCAGTAAAAGTAAGAGACTTGGGTTCGATCTCTGGGTTGGGAAGAAACCCTGGAGGAGGGCACGGCAACCCATTCCAGTATTCTTGCCTGGAGAATCCCATGGACAGAAGGGCCTGGTGGGCTACCATCTATACAGTCACACAGAGTTGGACACAACTGAAGCAACTTAGCATGCACCAGTATTCTTGCCTGTAAAATTTCTATAGCTAGAGGAGCCTGGCAGGCTACAGTCCAGGGGGTCACCAAGAGTTGGACACAACTGAGCATGCGTGCATCAGATGCGACATGCCGTCACTTCTGCCGTATTCTACTGGCCACACAGACCAACCCTGATACAGAGTGAGAGGGAGGAAGAGGGATCATAGCAGGCCACTCTGGAGGTAACATCGATGTGTTTTTAGGGGTTTCAGTTTGATTCTATCAAATAAAAGCCATTCATTAAAAAAAATGTTGTATCTTCTTTAAACCTCACGTGTCTGGTCTATAGAATAAGAATAGCATATACAAAACCTGCTTCATCTTACAGTCAGATGGGTGGAGCTCCAAGCATGCAAGTAAAAAAAGAGAAACAAGACACAAGAACAATAAAATCACAGCATCCTGAGGTGAAGCCAGCTGTTGACTATGGAAAGCCAACAGAAGGGCGTTCACCTAGTGAAATTTCTAGGAGTGCAGGAGAGCCAGGAATTTCAACGGGATGAAGTTTCATGGAAGGTGCAGTCAAGGTGGGAGCAGTAGCAGACCCCCATCAGGCTGCATGCAGGAGAAAAGAAAAACTAAGCTACAAGTGACCTTTCCACACAGCAGCATGAGCCCACGGGGCCCATCCACAGAGCCAGACAAGGATGATGGTTTGAAAGTCAAGATCATCAAACAAAAGTAATCTCCTAGTGTAAATCAGAGGATTCCAGGAAGCTGTGGAGCTGCTGTGGAGCTGTTGTATACCTCTCAAATGTAATGTGCTTAAGGTTGCCTGGCAGTATTGCTACAGTATGGATTCTGAGTTGATAGATTTGGGGTAGGATACCGACTCTGTGTCTCTTACAAGTGCTCAGGTGATGCCACTGCTACTGGCTCATAGATCAAATTGAGGAGCCAGTTATATACCTGCTCATGTTAGGAATAATCAGAGCATTGCTGTGGGTCTGGAAGCCAGGAGCCACCTGAAAACATCTACTCAAACTTTCAGAATCATTTCTCTTCATTGTGGCTGCCAGCTACACCTCACCTAATACACTGGATAAACAAGTCCTTGTAGATTGGATTGATTATTCAATCTTTATAAAATAGGTTTTAAAAAGTAGAAAAAGTCAAAAGACTAATCCCATACAAATGAAATCTGGTTTTAAATAAAACACTCACTCATACAGGGTAAATAGTTCCTTCAAGGCTAAATGGTTCCCTAAATTGAACTTCCTTTTTTAATCTCACTTGTCCCCTCTGTCCTTGAAACTGCTTTCCCTCAAGGGAGTATTCAATTTCTTAGAAGTCACATTTTATGATTCTTGATTCAACCTGAAGTTAAGCTAAATGCTTAAATGCATCATAAATATTGAAGCAAGACCCTCAATATTTGTATGTACACAAAAGCCAAGTATTCAAGTTGTTAAGAATAGTTAATTTGGGGTAGGTATGACGATTACAGAAAATCTAAGCTTTCTTTTTTTGTGAAATTCTATGTTTTCCAAATTCTCTACAAGTAGAGTATGTTACTTTCATATAAATAAAACATATAGTTATTGGATATCAACTAATTTTTCTGGTCAAGCCATACAGCCATCATCGGATTTTGTCACCTCCCAAGATTCAGAAGTCCACAGAACATTGATTGATTTCTATTATGCTTTAAACACAATACTAGGAACTGGGGATATGTACACACACACACACACACACACACACACACACACACACACAGCGTCCCTGTTCTTAAAGAATGTCTAGTCCAGTCAATGATATATCCCAGGGTGCAGAGGAAACACAGGACAATGCTTACATCAGCACAGCAACCCAGGGAAGTCTTGAAGAACAAGTGAGAGAGTTTGCCAAGCAGAAAAGCATGGAGAAGACATTCCAGGCTAAGGGAAGGGCATGAAAGACACCTTCACTGCCTAATTCCTCAGCAAGCCTGATTTTAAAGCACATTATCGTCATTAACCGGTTAGTCCATGTCAAATCTCTAAGGGTTATTTCTGTGAACAGTAAATTTAGTTGATTAGACTTTGACGTTAATGAGAGCCCCAAGTTAACTGGACAGCTTGCCAAAAGAAAGTGTACAGAGAAACCAGGGTAAGAACCCTAAAAGACTTTAATCCCAGCCCATTAGGGCATTCTGAGACAGGCAGTCCCAGGATTTCGTTCAACAGCTAGTCCCAGGAATTTATTCTCCACTGCTCCTGAGAGTCAGGTTTATGAGGACAGCATTAGGGAAGTCATTTTTCCTGCAGCCTCTCCATCCACAAACACACACAGGCAAACACTCTCCTCATCACCCATCACCACAACATATGCATATAACACTTAACTCCAGAGAAACCAACAGAAGGAAGATCAACTAGTCAACATAAACAGCTTCACTTTTGAAGGGGAAAAACTGACTCAAAATGATGCCCCATTAATATTTGTAGAGCAGCTTTAGTTATCCCTTCCTTCATTTTTATTTATATAACAAACACCTACCAGGTCCTAAGGATTTAAATCTGACTGAGACATGGTGTTTTCCCTTAGAAAGCTGCAAATCAGACCACAGCACAGCACAGTCAGTGCCGTGGTGATGGATGGAGAAGGACAGTGTGTAGGGGAAAAGGTATAGTGCAGCTAAGTCACCCTGGGAGGACTTGTCCTGAAAAGTTGCCCGGTTCCCTTGAAGACTGCAGAGGACTACAAATTGCTCAATACAGCTGGAGCCAAGGGTAAATGTGAAGGAGTGTGGGCAATAAAGCTGAAAATATAGAAAGAAATGGGGTCACAAAAGCCTTAGATACTAAATGAAAGAGTTTGAACTTTCTCCTTGAAAGCTATGGGGAGCTATTGAAGGAGTTTAAGCAAGGAAATGGCATGATTAAAAAGATCAATATCACAGCAGTGCGGACAGATTGAAGGGAAGCCACTAGGGGAACAGGAAATGCATTTAGGGGACAATTTTAGGACCTAGAGATGGTTAATGAGTACAAATCAGGGGAGCTGTGTGAACAAAGCAAAAGGAAAGAAGTTAAGAAATAGTAAGAAACAAGATCTTCACAACAACGTGAGTCACCAATACCAACTCCAGGTACTGAAATTAAGGGGAGAAAAATTACAGGGAGAGCATGAAACTCATCTCAGAGGAGTTTTCCAGTTAGAGAAACTGGAGACTGAGCTTGTAAGGTGATTTGTTAGCTAGAGACCATGAGTTCTTGAGGCCCCAATGGAAAGTTCTGGAAGGTCTGGTGGGTGGCTTGATGGAATAGATTAGGAGGGACATAGGGCAGTTGAGAAATGAGTTTCAGATAAAGAAAGATAGGTTATCTGCGAGTCTTGACCAGGGATGTGGGTTTGATGTGGCCAGTCTCGGGTGTTTGAAGGATGTGGCATATCTGTGGTAGCCAAACTTATTTGACCTTGAAATGCTTTTAAAGTCATGATGTATTGCAGGGACATCAAAAGGAGTTTAGGAAATATGATGAGTTCTATAATCAAATGGTCTTAAGGATAAATTAGTTGCTACAGAAATGATCAAAAATGTTTTATCTGTATCATTTTAGTGCCTAACAGAGAAAAATTACAGGAACCAAATATTTTTATTTGTTTTAGTAAAAAACAGAAAAGAAAATCACAGGAAATGATAAAGATAGATGTCTATCTCTGAACAGGGGCCCTCCTTCCATATGCTCAGAGGTTTACTGTGACCTCAATCCCACTCAGGTTAGGTAATTTCTACACAGTATCCCAGCCTTTTTTCCAGGTTGGTATATGCCTTTTAGTTTCCTCAAAGGAACTTAAAACTGGACAGGCAGTTTGAATTTAGAATGAGTGGATTTTCTGGTGTCTTGTACCTGAAGCTGATGGGGAGGGAAGTTCAAACTCCAGTCCTGGCCCCAATTGCTAGCCTAAAATCCCTTCCACTTCCCAGCCCAAGCTTACCTCCAAATCACCAGGGTCAGCAACATGGCCTTCCCCATCGAAAGTCTCAATCAGTCCCCTGAAGTACATTCAGTGTGTTTGGATGAGGCATTCCAGGAACCAAAGCATCCAGAACACAACTAGATGGAGAGGTAGGGAGGGGCAGCAAGGGTTTCAGATCAGCCCATCCTCTTGGCTCCACAAACTCCTAAACCTCAGGAGAGGAGCTGTGCAGGAGGAGGGCCAGAGTGCCATCTTCTAATGTTCAGGATTCAGAGCAGGGATCTTCCTGCCAAGATGAAGTGTGGAGTTGAGCCCAGAAGTAAGAAACAGCATAGTTGTTTCTCACCATGTGCAGACTTCACCAACAAGCTATAAGAAAAAGAGTAACCATTGCTCAAAAACAAGACAAGAGGACAAAAATGAAGGCCCTTATGCTAAGCTCTTCATCACCAGCCTGAGAATTAACTCAATTATGCAGGTACCTGCTGAGCCCCTTGAACTTGCTGCCTGCTCACTGCCTCAGATGGTGGGTAAGACCTTCTAGGATCCTAGGCCTGCAGCAACCATCATTAGGAACTTTCAGGCTTTTTTGGAACATTTCTTTTTTCCCAAACTGGGTCTGGAAGCCAGTAAGAGTTTAGACTGGGTTTGACATAAAAACCAGACAGGGTTCAGAACTGAACTGGATCCAACTTAGAAACCAAATTGAGTCCAAGGTTAGACTAGGTCCAACTTAAGTAAACCTGCACCCGGTGTGAGGCCTCAGGTGAACAAAATCCTGTTTGAAGGCAGAGCAAGCAGGTTAACCTTATCAAAGATAATCTTGAGTTATAGTGGCCATAATGGAGAAATTCTAACCTAGATAAGTTTATCCATTTATGAGGTATCTTAAGGGCTTCCCCGTTGGCTCAGATGGTAAAGAATCTGCCTGCAATGCAAGCAGGGACAGCTGTTGTCTGCTTGGTTCAATCCCTGGGTTTGGAGATCCCCTGGAGAAGGAAATGGCAACCCATTCCAGTATTCGTGCCTGGAGAATTCCATGGACACAGGAGCCTGGCATACTACAGTCCATGGGATTTCAGAGTCTGATATGACTAACACATTAGGCAAAAAGGGCCCTTAGTCAAGCACTACTATTAAGAGTGGAGGGAAAATTGTTTTCCCTCCTCTACAGTTTCTTTTTTTTTTTTTTTAATTATTGTTTTTGCCATACATTGTCATGATATCACCATGGGTTTACATATGCTTCCCCTCCGGGTCCCCCCTCCCTCCTCCCTCCCCCCTGGGAAATCTCGCTGCACCAGTCCCGAGCATCAATCCTGGGCTGGCGATTGATTAGACACATGACAATTAACATGCTTCAATGCCCTTCTCCCATATCATCCCACCCTTACCCTCATCCACAAAGTCCACAAGTCTATTCTATACATCTGCGTTCCTTTTGTTGTCTCCCATGTTGGGTTCTCGTTACTGTCTTTCTAAATTCCATATATATGCGTTAATATACTGTATTGTTGTTTTTGCTTCTGGCTTACTTCACTCTGGATAATGGGCTCCAGTTTCATCCATCTGAGTAGAATTGCTTCACATGAATTTTTTTTTAATGCTGAGTAATATTCCATTGTGTATATATACCACAGCTTTCTTATCCATTCGTCAGTTGATGGGCATCTAGGTTGCTTCCATGTCCTGGCTATTGTAAACAATGCAGCGATGAACATTGGGGTGCACCTCTACAGTTTCTGATGACCAGGTTGAGAACTACTGGGAGTAGCCCCTCAGTACAGAGCCTGCAGCCAGGATTCTGGGAAAACTGGCAGGAGCCAGCAAAAGGTGAGAATTCAAAGTCTACTCTCATTTCATTCTTTTACAAGTGGCTGTCCAGTTTTCCCAGCACCACTTGTTAAAGAGATTGTCTTTTCTCCATTGTATATTCATGCCTCCTTTGTCAAAGATAAGGTGTCCATAGATGTGTGGATTTATCTCTGGGCTTTCTATTTTGTTCCATTGATCTATATTTCTGTCTTTGTGCCAGTACCATACTGTCTTAATGACTGTGGATTTGTAGTATAGCCTAAAGTCAGGTAGGTTGATTCCTCCAGTTCCATTCTTCTTTCTCAAGATTGCTTTGGCTATACAAGGTTTTTTGTATTTCCATACAAATTGTGAAGTTATTTGTTCTAATTCTTTGAAAAAGACCTCTGGTAGCTTGATAGGAATTGCATTGAATCTATAGATTGCTCTGGGTAGTATACTCATTTTCACTATATTGATTCTTCCAATCCACGAACACGGTATATTTCTCCATCTATTTGTGTCCTCTTTGATTTCTTTCATCAGTGTTTTATAGTTTTCTATATACAAGTATTTTGTTTCTTTAGGTAGAAATACTCCTAAGTATTTTATTCTTTTTGAATCAGTTCTACTCAAGTGGACGGAACTGGAGCCTACCAGAGTGAAGTAAGCCAGAAGGAAAAACAACAATACAGTATACTAACGCATATATATGGAATTTAGAAAGATGGTAATGAGAACCCTGCATGCGAGACAGCAAAAGGAACACAGATGTACAGAACAGACTCGTGGACTCTGTGGAAGAGGGCAAGGGTGGGATGATATGGGAGAATGGCATTGAAACATGTTAATTACCATATGTGAAATCAGTCGCCAGCCCAGGGCTGATGCTCGGGGCTGGTGCACCGAGATGTCCCAGGGGGAGGGAATCGGGAGGGAGGAGGGGGGTTCTGGAGGGGGAGAATATGTAAACCCATGGCGGTTTCATGTCATTGTATGGCAAAACCAACACAATAAAGTAAAGAAAATTTTAAAAAAAAAAGTCTGCTCTCCCAGATTTCTGGTGCCTGATTCAGAGAGGAATGTAAGATCATCCTTTCCTTTCCAAATGCATATTTGTAGGCAAAAAATATTTGTAAGAATTAAATCTCTGATATGCTGCCAGATACCTATTGGTTGTCAATTCTTTCTGTCCCAGGGACAGCTGTTGTCTGCTTGTGTGTCTCATTTCATGTCCTGGGAACCTGACTTGGCAACTATCAGTTTGGGATCCCCCAAATCTGACCAGGCAGGAATACGTGGCTAAGGTCCTATCAACTATTCCCAACAATTTTCTAAAAATAATAGATGAGTGTTGGCTGCCATTACAGAGAGAATTTTCCTAATAAATCTGAACTAAATTTTCTCCCCAATTCAGGTTTCTATTTTAAGTGGCAAGAGTATAATTATATATCCAGAAATTCAGATTCAGAGAAAATATAAACTACTTTTAAGTCTTTTTTTTTGTTATCATCATAAAATCAAAGTTGGCAATAGACTGCCTATTCTTTCCAAGGACATTGAAAGCTGTGATCAAACTTTGTCCAAACTATTCTTTTAATTCTTTAATGCAATCGGGTGGTAAAATGGCTGAAAGGAGTGTGTCTGACAGTGACCTTGGTGATTTTCTCCATAATTTATATTTCTAGTTATCTAGTTATCTCCTCCCATACCCTAGTTGGCTGAAATTCTAGTGAGATAGAATTTGCTTTCTGAAACTATTGGTCTATAGTCAGTAATTCTTCCTTTACCCTCCATCTCTTTTTCTGAGTATGTCATCCACTTCTTTGCCTTCACTCCTGATTCTCCCATTAGGGCTCCATGTTCCCAGCAGCCTCAGTGTCAGCAGTTGGGATCAAGAATTTCTTACTCCCCATTGTTACTTCCAAACTATTCTTCCCCATCTCTGCCTAGAAGATAATATCTCTACTCCCAGGGAATCATGAACAGAAGTTTCAGGAAGGTAGCTGTCTTGGAGTGTAGTTGGCAAATAAGTTCCAGACCGCCTACTCAACTTCCCAACTTTCACATAAACTGTTCACAGACAAGCAAAATATTCCTCTACAGACTCATTTTTACTTTCCAGAAATGGAACCAACTTTCAGTTGGTCAAATCATAAACCCAAGAAGCCTCCTTGATTTCTCCTTCTCCCTCAGACCTCAAAACTAAACTATTCTGTTTTCTTGCTATGTTTACTTCCTATAGATATCTTGAAGACATCTACTTTCTTTTATCTGTGTGTGTTAGTTGCTTAGTCGTTTCCGACTCTTTGCATCCCCATAGACTGTAGCCCACCAGAACCCTCCATCCATGGGATTCCCCAGGCAAGAACACTGGAGTGGTTGCCATTTCCTTCTCCAAAAGGGACTATAGAAAGAAAGAAAGAAAGTGAAGTCGCTCAGTTGTGTCCGACTCTTTGCGTTCCCATGGATGGCAGCCTACAAGACTCCTCCATCCACGGAATTTTCCAGGCAGGAGTACTGGAGTGGGTTACCATTTCCTTCTTCAACTTTCTTCTAACTCCACAGCCTTAATTAGTACAACCACCATCATCTTTAGCCTTGTTAGGTGTAATATTTATCTAAATGATCTCGCCACTCTAATCTAGTTCTACCATCCAATCTGTTCTCCACCCAAAGACTAGAGTATTGTTTTCAAAATACTAATCTGATAATGCCACTGCATAGAAAGTTTGCAATGGCTTCTAAAAACTTGTAGGAAAAAAAATTCCAAATCTTTATCAAGGCCTTGCATTGTCCTATGGCTAATAGCACCATCAGCCTGTGGGATCCAGTCACGGTGGACTTCTCTGTGGTCTTAGAACATGCTATGTGCTATCAAACAACTAGTCCCTCTGTCTGAAATATAAGAACATTTTCTCTCACCTCACCCTACCTTTTGTGACCCTGAACCCCTGATTTTCACTCAAATCTCAGATTCAATCACTTCCCTAGAAAATCTTCTTTGATGCCCATGAGTAGATGAGGTCAATTTCTTATATATTCCAAGAATAATGTTTTTGCTCTAAAAGTGTATAAGTTTATTAATCATTATCTCCTCAAATCAATGATCAGTTCCATGAGGACAGAAATCATGCTTGGTTTTGCTAATTATTTTATTCTTAGCAACTGGCCTAGTATTCAGGACATAGTAAGATTTCAATTAAATTGTTAAATTGTATAGGATAGTATATTAATTAACTTTTGCCTCATGACAAAGAACCAAACAAAAACTTGGTGGTATACAGCAAAAAGTACTTTTCCCCACACTCTATATGTCTATGGGCAATTGAGTGTAGACTCAGCTAACTGACTCCACCTTAGACCCAACTGCATTTGGCTTTAGGCTGAATGTTGCACTCTTGTCTACCTCATAAGTCTTCCCCAGGACATGATCTCATAGAAAAGTCAGGAGCACTAAAAGAAAAATAAGTCACCTAGTCATGTCTGACTCTTTGAGACCCCATAGACTGTAGCCTGCCAGGCTCCTCTGTCCATAGAGTTCTCCAGCCCAGCATACTGGGGTGGGTAGCTTTTCCCTTCTACTGGGGATCTTCCCAACTCAGGGATTGAACCAAGGTCTCCCACATTGCAGGTGGATTCTTTACCATCTGAGCCATCAGGAAAGCCCCAGGAGCTCTAGATGCAAGCCAAATCACAAACACATTTATGGTCTCTGTTCATGTCAGGTGCACTAGCATTCCTTGGTCAAAACAAATGTCATGGCTAGACCCCAACACTTATGAAGAAGAGAAATATATTCCATCCAAAAGGGGGAAGGGGAGTTGAATATTTGTGGGGCAATAATTCAAACTATCATAGATAGAATCAGAACTTACTGTAATTCAATTTATAAAGGGTTCAATGACATAGAGATGACATATTAATAAAGGCCAGTGGAATTTGTTTCAAAGCTAGGGCATCATAAAAGAAAAGAGATTCATGAAAGAAGTTTCATTTCAGGTAGTCCTTGATAATGAAAGCATTTGAACTTGTAGAGACAGAGGTACCTAGATATCTCAAGGGGATGAAACAGTCAAAGCAAAGGCCTAGAGATAGGAATGTGTGAACATATTTAAATATTGAATAATTAAGAGAGAATCTATAGGGCAGTAGACACAGAAAATGCAAAGTGATTTTATTCAGCAGTGATAAGTCAGTAAATGACTTTTAAGCAGTGGAATAACATGGTCAGGGCTGTGCTTTGGGGCTACCAATTTAGCAGTAATGCAGGCATGAGACTTTCTGAAGGAAAAGAGATCGAATGGAGGAAGAACCATTAGTAAATTCTTAGGATATTTATGAAGGTGTGACAACTGCTTGGTCCAGAAAAGTATTAGTAAGAAATTGACAATTAGTTGGCAGTGGAGAGTCAAAACCCAAAAGAATGAAAGATAATTGAGATGTTTTTTAACTCAGTAGACTTGGAAAAGAGTAGTAAAATTATCAGCAGTCAAAAACCTCAGAAAGAAGAAAAGACTCAGAGAAGATGAACATATATTTTTGATATATTTTCCTTGATACCTCAGCACAAACACTGAGATGAAGATATTCAACAGGTGTGGAGATTAAAAGTGAGACTAGGCTGAAGACAGATACTCATCTATTCAAGAACCATGTATTACCAAGATCTTTTCAGGGGTCACCCCATCTTGTCACCATTGTATGTCTAGTATTAGCAGGTTCCTGGTTTAGTGCAGGTTCCTGGTTTTGTAACACACTAACTGAATGAATGCCAGGCAATGGACCTACAATGGTGAGGGAGATGCAGATCATATTCTCAGTAAGGTCACAGCCTAGATTTGAGTGTTATTATAGGAGAAGTCATGCTGAAGCCATAAGCGGAAGTACAATCGCCTAGAATCTTTACCCAATCCTAACTTCCCCAAGGCAAAATCTTCATGAATATGAACATGCAGGAGTGAGGCGGGGAGAACAAGGAGGAAGCTGGAGCCGTCAAAGGACTTAATTACAGAATAGAAGCCATGTTAAGAGAAAACCACCTTAATGTCATATAGGTGAAGACTAACAATTTTTAGCAGGACAAAAATACTAGCACATTATTTGACTTGTCAACAGCAGGCCTGTGATGCTTTTTAGGATTTGAACAGCAGGTGCAGAAATGAGATAGCAAGATCTTAAAGAAACAATAAGTCTATGTGAGTCAAGGCAGTGCGTTCACTCTCAACTCTTTTTTTTTTTTTTTTTAAATGATAGTAGTTGGAAAACAAGGAATAGGGAGTAGTTCAGGAGGTTCTAAATTATTGAATTAAGATAACCCATAACCATGCATGAATGACTAACATCCTTTTTTTCTTGTTCCCTGTTCAGTGATTTCACATTCCATGCCAGGTAAGTCCCAATATCTAATCTTGTGACTTTCCTCATAACACTTCCATTGGTCACTACCTCTTAAAGTCTCAGATTAGATTTTTGCTCTGGTTCAAATGCCAAACCTGTATTTAAGCATTTTCATCCAGGTAGTTTCCTTATAATGTCCAAAAAAATTGAAGAATTTTCTATCCACTCCTTCCATTAAAAAAAAATATTTTCAACCAGATAACTGTTCATACTTCTACTTATTTTTTCTTATTCTTGCAATCTTGCCTTCCCCATAAGGCAATTGATACATGAAGTCTTTATCAGTCTCCTCAAGCCACTGTCTTTTTCTCTTTTCTGAATAGAAAGATACAAACACCAAAATAGTGAACAGCAGCCAGTAAGTATAGGAACACAGAGGTTTTAAAAATAATAAACAGATGATTTGAACAACTCTGTGTTAAAAAATTGATAATCTAAATTAAATGAACAAATGTTATGTTCACCAGAACACAAAATGTTGATATAAATATCAAGAAAATATAGTACCTCAAATGGAGTAGTAACAATGCAATTAATCTCAGACCTAGAGAATTTCAGGTTAAGTTTATGAAATTCTTAATGAACATCTAACCCTGTATTACACTAACTGTTCCATAATTTTAAACATGGTTGGAGAAGTTAAGAGATCTTAGGATGCAAACATGGCCTTGATTCCAAAATTTGTTTTGACTGCACAAAAAAAATTAAAAAAAGATATGGGACAATTTCATGGGACTTCCCAGGTGGCACAGTAGGAAAAAAATTGCTTGCCAGTGCCTGCACATAGGAGATTTGGGGTCAATCCCTGAGTCAGGAAGATCCCCTGGAGGAAGAAATGGCAACCCACTCTACTATTCTTGCCTGGAAAATTTCATGGACAGAGGAGCCTGGCAGGCTACAGTCCATGAGGTCTCAAAGAGTTGGACATGACTGAGCATAATTTATATTTAGATTTAGAAAAGGATTTAGAAAAGGCAGAGGAACCAGAGATCAAATTGCCAACATCCATTGGATCTTCAAAAAAGCAACAGAGTTCCAGAAAAATATCTATTTCTGCTTTATTGACTATGCCAAAGCCTTTGACTGTGTGGATCACAATAAACTGTGGAAAATTCTAAAGGAGATGGAAATATCAGACCACCTGACCTGCCTCTTGAGAAACCTGTATGCAGATCAGGAAGCAACAGAACTGGACATAGAACGACAGACTGGTTCCAAATAGGAAAAGGAGTACGTCAAGGCTGTATATTTTCATCCTGCTTATTTAACTTATATGTAGAGTACATCATGAGAAGCGCTGGGCTGGAGGAAGCACAAACTGGAAACAAGATTACTGGGAGAAATATCAATAACCTCAGATATGCAGATGACACCACCCTTATGGCAGAAATTGAAAAAGAACTAAAGAGCCTCTTGATGAAAGTGAAAGAGAGTGAAAAGTTGAGCTTAAAGCTCAACATTCAGAAAACTAAGATCATGGCATCTGGTCCCATCACTTCATGGCAAATAGATGGGGAGACAGTGGAAACAACATCAGACTTTATTTTTCTGGGCTCCAAAATCACTGCAGATGGTGACTGCAGCCATGAAATTAAAAGACGCTTACTCCTAGGAAGGAAAATTATGACTAACCTAGACAGCATATTAAAAAGCTGAGACATTACTTTGCCAACAAATGTCCATCTAGTCAAGGCTATGGTTTTTCCAGTAGTCATATATGGAGGTGAGAGTTGGACTATAAAGAAAGCTGAGCACCAAAGAATTCATGCTTTTGAACCGTGGTGTTGGAGAAGACCCTTGAAAGTCCCTTGGACTGCAAGGAGATCCAACCAGTCCATCCCAAAGGAAATCAGTCCTGAATATTCATTGGAAGGACTAATGTTGAAGCTGAAACTCCAATACTTTGGTCACCTGATTCAAAGAACTGACTCATTTGAAAAGACCCTGATGTCAAGAAAGATTGAAGGCGGAAGGAAAAGGGGATGACAGAGGATGAGATGAGTGGATAGCATCTCCAACTCAATGGGCATGAGTTTGAGTAAACTCCGGGAGTTGGTGATGGATAGGAAGACCTGGCATGCTGCAGTCCACGGTATCGCAAAGAGTCAGACACAACTAAAAGACTGAACTAAACTGAACTGAACACACACGCACACACACACACACACACACACACAGGACCATTTCACTTATGAATGCAGACACCAATGTTCTGAATAACATATTATCCTCCCAATTCCAAACAATCAAGTAAAGGTCAACTCAGATTGAAAAAAGAAAAAGAAAAGATTGGATAACAGAAAAACCTACCAAATCTAATTCACCAAATCAATGATTATCCGGATTATCATGTGATTTCTCAAATGATATGGGAAATAGTTGAGTATTTATTACTTAAAAACTAAAGCAAAGCAAAACATTTCCAAGACCAGGAATGGAAACTTTGGAACTTCCATAATTTCATAAGGCCTGACCACCAAAATTCTCTATCAACATGAAAGAAATGATCTATTAGAGCAGTTTCAATAAATCAGCGAGCTTTTTAAAATCAGTTTGAAAAATTAAAAGCTCTCTTCTCCACCAGAATAACCAGCTACCAAATGAAGATTCATTCACAATAGCAACAGAAACTGGAATTAACCTTATAAGGAATGCCCAAGAACTCTACAGAGCAGATATTCCATGTTGGACAGAGGGATGACTTAACATCTATAATTTCAAAATCATCTCAACCAAAATTCCAGATTTTTTTATCCTGTTCTGAGACTTTTGAAATCTTCCTCCTTGCATCACAGTTGTTATATACTTGCTTTCCTCTCCAAAACCTGAAGTCATTTAAGGATAGTAATGTCTTCTCCATTTTAAAAATTCTTTGGCATTCCTATTTGTATGATAGGTGCTTAAAGAAACATATGTTGAAGAAAAAGGAAGAGACTGTGACAGTATGTTTTCCATTTTTCATTGTGTCTCCTAGATGAGCTCTTAACATATGTGCATAAAGTAGCACATCAAGGTTGATGAGCTTCTCAATTTCCCTTCCTCTCCTATAGTTTTCTTTTCTCTCCTATAGTTTTTAATATTATGATCGACTCTATCCTAAACTGGCTGAGGTTCTAATAAAGGTTTGGCATACTTATATTTATATATCACTGATTTTTAAAGAAATAATAAAACGGAGACGACATCACTGTCCTCAAATGACTTTAGGTTTAGGAGAGAAAAACAAGTATACAATAATTGTAATGCAAGGGAGAGGATTTTAGAAGTCTCAGAACAGGGTAAAAAATCTGGAATTTTGGTTGAAAATTATATATTTGGGGTATAAATATATATTATATATTTGGGGAAATTATATTATTTTTAAAGATTATATGTATATAACTGTTCCTTCTCTTCTTGAAACACACACACACACACAAAACCCCACATACCTCTATTTTGTTTCTAAATTACTTATTTGAATCTCTTTAAATAGCATATGAATCAAGCAATGCATCTGGCAAATTACTAGCTTATATAATGTCCAAATAATTCCTCAATAGAAATAGAACCAGAATACTCACCAAAATTATTCAATGGTATGAAGGTTGTGTCTATTACATGAAAAACTTAAATTCTCAGGAAATTTATGAGCCCATAGACTCATAAATATTAGACTTCAAAATTGATCTCAATAATTAGATGAAGACAGAGAGAGGTTAAGTTACTTTTTCACAGTCTCAGAGAAGTTGGTGAAAGAAAATACAGTATACACAATAAATAAATCAATCAGCTGTTCATTGACTACCCATACATTTTTGTTTTTATCATGAAACCATTATTCATGGCAGGATAAACTTAAGCAAAGTAGTACAGAACAACCAGACTCACACAAAATTGTGAGCTCAGTAAGTAAGGTTTTCCTTTCTTTCACAAATTTCTCTTCAGTAGAATACCAATTCCTCACTTTCTGGGTAACCTTGGAACCATTACTTAACTTGTGCGAGCTTGATACTTTACATGTACATTGGAGATAATGCCTATTTATAAGGCTGTTGGAAAAATTAAAGGATTAATATAAATCCTTGCTTCATAGTAGCTGATGAAGAGCATCCTTTCTTTCTTCATCTCTTTAAGACAATATGATTTCTTAGTCTCTTATATTCTACTTCTGTCAAATCAGGAAAAATATCTTGCAGTCTAACTTACTTTTTTTAATGTTTGACAAGTAAGTAAATGATTGAACTGATCCTCTGGAAGCTGTATTTTATTTTTTATTATTTTTTGGTCACACTGTGTGGCAAGTGGGATCTTAGTTCCCCGACCAGGGATCAAACCCATGCCCCTTGCTTTGAAAGCACTGGAGTCCTAATCACTGGACTGCCAGAGAAGTCTTCTAACTTATTTTCTAATGAAAATAATTTATATCATTTTCCAAAGATATTCCTAAATTATTTTATTCTAAAATAAAAATTACATTTGGCTATATAAACGAATTATTGGCTAGGTTATTTACGTGAATTCCTTCTTTGTGTCTACATATCATACTGAAAAATATTTATTTAGATCCTAAACTCTGACACATTAGCCTTATGACAAGTTTATGACAACCCAAAGGGAAGATACAGTAGAGGCAGAACTACAGTCAGAGTCAGGAAAACATGCTTCTAACACTGCTTTGCCGTTATTAATCATATCAATTAGAGTGAATCACTTCATCTCCCTAGCTACTCCTCTCCTCATCTGCAGACTTGAGGAGCTGAGTTGGGTGAATTCTGAGGTTCTTTGCTCTAGAAATGTCTCCGTTTTTTTTTTTTTTAAACTCAGTATTTTATTTTTTTTCCCCATTTTTTTTTTTATTGGTTTTGCCATACAATGACATGAAACCACCATGGGTTTACATATGCTCCCCCTCCAGAACCCCCCTCCCTCCTCCCTCCCGATTCCCTCCCCCTGGGAAATCTCGGTGCACCAGCCCCGAGCATCGATCCTGGGCTGGCGATTGATTTCACATATGATAGAAATGTCTCTGTTTTTTAGTGCTTTTACAGATGCTCTCTTCCCGAGATTTCTTTTTTCCTCATATATTGTAACACGCTGCTGCTGCTAAGTCGCTTCAGTCATGTCTGACTCTTAGCGACCCCATGGACTGCAGCCCAACAGGCTTCTCTGTCCGTGGGGTTTTCCAGGCAAGAGTACTGGAGTGGGGTGCCATTGCCTTCTCCAATATTGTAACATACAAAAAACACAATACTTATACTAATAATACTTACACAAAAAACAATACTAATAATACTGATACTTGTAACTTACACAAAGCTACCAAGGACCTTACCACTTATCAGACATTAGCTCTTGGAAATTGGAGACACAGCCTAAAAATTACAGCACTGCAGGCAGATTCTTTACTATCTGATTTACCATGGAAGCCCAGTAAGGAAATGATAAAACATAATTATTATGTTTATGGTTATGTTTATGGTTACACAAATGCTCAGATGTATATAGAATAATTTTAGAGTTTTATCTCACCTAAACATAGCAGTTTCCCTCAGTATACATGTTAGACATAAAAAGAACTTGAAGGGTAAGCGTACCTACATTTTGCACTTGGTGAATGGAAAAGGCTAAGCTAACTGTCAAAGTTGACACCATATGTAATCACAGCACTACCATCTCCAACGTTCACAACCTGAACATTCTAAATGATAAAATACTTAAGCTATCCTAAGTTTTTTTTAATTCCCTAGTTACAGCGCTCTCTAAAGCCACAATTACCTTCTACTAACCTAACCACAGCTATCTGAAGAAAATACTTTTCATTCATTTCATTCACTTATACAGCACTTCATGTATTCAAAAGCAATTTTTAAAAGATGGAATCCCTCCACTTATGCCCTGGATTCCAACTCTTTTACCTAATCAAGGAAATTTATGTAACAATTCTTCCCTAGCACACATAAAATTGTCATCTTTTCTGAATATTTCCCATCTGTATAAAAATGCTATAATTTCTCCCATGAAACTAGTAACCCCTCTTGACTTCACAATCCCTCTAGCTTTTCTTCTCCTTGTAGAAAAATTCCCCCAAAGAATTGCCTATACGTCTTCTCTCCAATTATTCTCCTTCATTATCTCCCAACTCCTACCCCAACCAGGCTTTGGCCATCACCACTTAACCCAAAAAGCTCATGCCAAAGTCAACAATTGCCTTCATGCTGTTAAATCCAACAGCCAAGTTTCAGTTCTCATTTTAGATGACATATCAGCAGCGTGGGACATAGATGGTCACTTCCTTTTCCTGGAAACAGTTTCTTCATTTAGTTTCCAGGATAACCATTATAAAAACAGTAATAATGACTCATACAAGATAACACTATTCCATTTTGAAGTTCACCTGCATCTACCATGATGCATCTTGTTTTCCATAAAGGTGACTACAGATATATATAGCTTCATTATAGCTTTGATATAATGAAGGCTGAAGCTCCAATACTCTGGCCACCTGATGCAAAGAGCCAACTCATTGGAAAAGACCCTGATGCTGGGAAAGATAGAAGACAAAGGAGACGACAGGGAAAAAAAATGGCTGGATGGCATCACTGACTCAACGGATGTGAGTTTGAGCAAGCTCTGGGAAAAAGTAAAGGACAGGGAAGCCTGGCGTGCTGCAGTCTATGGAGTTGCAAAGAATTTGACATGACTGAGTGACTGAACAGCAACAACCAGCCCTCAATCTTATTAGTCTTCTGTAGGATTACTGCAACTCCTCCTGGGATGGAGTCCTGTGGCATTGCTATGATTTACTACCTTAACTAGAGCACAAGGTGGGAGTTGGGAGGTGGAGGGCAATGTCAGAGGTTTCTACTTGGCTTTTCTTAACAGAACAGCTTGTATTCCACAGGTGAGGGAATCAACGTGATGTTTCTGCCAGCTGCAGGGTACAGCTGCATGATTAGATCCACAAGAACTGAAGAAATGACCACAGATAGGGTGTGGCTTGGCCTTACTGTGAGTTGAATGTAGGCCAGGACTCTGCTTGCTTCTCGACCCTTTTGCTGAGCGGGATGCCATGACAGCATTTGAGGTCATTGGTATTAGCGCTGGCTGAGCCTCCTTTCTCAATAATCCTCATAAGATCTGAGCATTTCCCCAACCCCAGCATACAGTGCATCGGTAAATGGCTCTACAGCCCTTTAGTAATATATTGGGAAGAAAAAAAATAAATAAATAAAAACTTCTGGAAATAATATTGTAGCAATATATAGTCCTTCCTCATGGAGACTAGCCTCATCTTCAATTTGAAGCAGTTAACTTACCAAGCAGTTCACTTACAAATCTTATACTAACAAAGTCTTAGTAATTTGGTTTTATAATTCAAGCAATCCTCTTATTGCATGCCCATCTATATTGACCCTAGGAAGCCATGGTCCATCGGCCATTGCCATAGAGCCCCATGACATCAAGTCCAGCTATGCTTCCCATTCTAGTAATTATGACCACTTTGTCTCTGGTAGAGAAGGGCCACCACTTTTGTTCTAGAATCCTATCATCCCACTGATACTACAGAGTTAGTTTGGCAATAGCACTTCCTACTGTCAACTTGCTTACAGAGGACTACCTTCACTGAGCTTCTTGGTGATACCAATGCCCCCTCCCCATGCCCCAGGCGCCCTGCCCAGCACCAGTGCATTCTTCATTGCTCAAGTGAAGGATGTGTTCTCTGCCTTCAAGGGGAACATAGTCAGCTGCTTCTGCTATAAATGTTTAGCATGGCCACCTCTCTGTGCTTTCTGATCCCTTGCTCATTGGTCTACCAAGGCAATTACAGCAGCAGCCTGGCGTACTGCAGTCCAGTCCATGGGGTCACAAAGAGTTGGGCATGACCCAGCAGTGAAGCAACAACCACCTCTTTACTATCATTGCTATCTCCATAGTTTTAAGGAGTGAAAGCACAGCACATCAGGACCAGATCCAGGTGTTTTTGTCAGTATGTTAAAACCTGAGTCATGATATGTTAAACTTCGTAGCAACAAACTCTTCCCTATCCAGTCTTATATTTTGCCCCTGCTTCTAATACACACTATTCCCATACATCTCCCAGTCTCTGTCAGTATTAGCCATGTACTATAACTCTTTAGGATATAACAACTTCCTCCAATCACAGACTGTACTTTTGGTTTTTCCACACTAAGACTTGATCCCAGATATCGGCCTGAAAACAATGAGAAAAGGAGTAAGCAGAACTTGAGCGGGGCAAGCACCTTGGAAGTTGTCAAGTGAAGCCCTTTCAAGCTTCCAGCCAACAGGAGCTGCTAGCCCAAGGGAAGGGCTGCTTCTACCAATTTTTTTTGTTTCCTGGAAACCTCATAATAGCAATAATACATGCCAGGATTATTATCACTCCAAATTGTATCAGTCATAGAATCCTTATCTCATCTCAAAAATGATGAAATTTTAGACTTTTATTCTAAAGATCTTTTTCTAGGACCACTTTTCATACCAAATGTTTTAGATTGAGTTTCCTAGAGCAGGCTTTATACAGTCAGCAAAAACAAGACTGGGAGATGACTGTGACTCAGATCATGAACTCCTTATGGAAAAATTCATACCTGAGTTGAAGAAAGTAGGGAAAACCACTAGACCATTCAGGTATGATCTAAATCAAACCCCTTATGATTTTACAGTGGAAGTGAGAAATAGATTCAAGGATTAGATCTAATAGAGTGCTTGAAGAACTATGGATGGAGGTTCATGACATTGTATAGGAGGCAGTGATCGAGATCATCCTCAGGAAAAAGAAATGCAAAAAGGCAAAATGGTTGTCTGAGAAAAGTAGCTGAGAAAAGAAGAGAAGCTAAAGGCAAAGGAGAAAAGGAAAGACATACTCATCTGAATGCAGAGTTCCAAAAAATTCCAAGGAGAGATAAGAAAGCCTTTCTCATTGATCAGTGCGAAGAAATAGAGGGAAATGATAGAATGGGAAAGACTACAGATCTCTTCAAGAAAATTAGAGATACCAAGGGAACATTTCAGGAAAATATGGGCACAATAAAGGACAGAAGTGGTATTGACCTAACAGAAGCAGTAGATAACAAGAAAAGGTGGAAAGAATACACAGAAGAACTATACAAAAAAGATCTTCATGATCCAGATAACCACAATCACTCACCTAGAGCCAGACATCCTGGAGTCTGAAGTCAAGTGGGCCTTAGGAAGTATCACTACAAACAAAGCTAGTATAGGTGATGGAATTCCAGTTGAGCTAATTCAAATCCTAAAGATGATTCTGTGAAAGTGCTGCACTCAATATGCCAGCAAATTTGGAAAACTCACCAGTGGCTACAGGACTGGAAGAGGTCAGTTTTCACTCTAGTCCCAAAGAAAGGTAATGCCAAAGAATGCTCAAACTACTGCACAATTGCACTCATCTCACACACTAGCAAAGTAATGCTCAAAATTCTCCAAGCCAGGCTTCAATGGTATGTGAACCAAGACCTTCCAGATGTTCAAGCTGAATTTAGAAAAGTCAGAGAAACCAGACATCAGGTTGCCAACATCCATTGAATCATAGAAGAAGCAAGAGAGTTCCAGAAAAACATCTACTTCTGCTTTACTGACCACACCAAAACCATTGACTATGTGGATCACAACAAACTGATGAAAATTCTTAAAAAGATGGGAATACCAGACCATCTTACCTCCCTTCTGAGAAATCTGTATACAGGTCAAGAAGCAACAGTTAGAACTGGACATGGAACAACAGACTGGTTCCACGGGAAAGGGGTACATCAAGGCTGTATATTTTCACCCTGCTTATTTAACTTATATGCAGAGTATATCATGCAAAATGCCAGGCTGAATGAAGCACAAGTTGGAATCTAGATTGTCGGGAGAAATATCAATAACCACAGATATGCAGGTGACACCACTCTTAATGGCAGAAAACAAAGAACTAAAGAGCCTCTTGATGAAAGTGAAAAAGGAAAGTGAAAAAATTGGCTTAAAACTCAACATTAAAAAAACAAAGATCATGGCTTCCAGTCCCATCATTTCATGGCAAATAGATGGGGAAACAATGGAAACAGTGACAGACTTTATTTTCCTGGGTTCCAAAATCACTGTTGATGGTGACTGCAGCCATGAAATTAAAAGATGCTTCCTTCTTGGAAGAAAAGCTACGACCAACCTAGACAGGATATTAAAAAGCAGAGACATTATTTTGCCAACAAAGGTCCCTCTAATCAAAGCTATGGTTTTTCCAGTAGCCATTCATGGATGTGAGAGTTGGACCAGAAAGAAAGCTGAGCCCCAAAGAATTGACGCTTTTGAACTGTGGTGTTGGAGAAAACTCTTGAGAGTCCCTTGGACTGCAAGGAGATCCAACCAGTCCATCCTCAAGGAAATCAGTCTTGAATATTCATTGGAAGAACAGATGCTAAAGCTGAAACTCCAATACTTTGCCCACCTGATGCAAAGAACTGACTCATTGGAGAAGACTCTGAAGCTGAGAAAGATTGAAGGCAGGAGGAGAAGGGGATGACAGAGGATGAGATGGTTGGATGGCATCACTGATTCAATAGACACGAGTTTGAGCAAGCTCCAGGAGTTGGTGATGGCCAGGAAAGCCTGGTATACTCCAGTCCATGGAGTCGCAAAGAGTCAGACATGACTGAGTGACTGAACTGAACTAAGTCAAGGATTTGGATGCAGTCAGTTTCCTTGGGGAGTATTCTAGAAAGAAGGTTAACGGTATAGGGAATTGTGACAGAGATGGAGGAAATCACATAAACAGAATGTTAAAGTGAAGGATTGCACAGTGAACAATTGACATACACTGGAAAACTATAGAATCCACCTCAGAATTGTGCCATAAAGGAGCAGAGAAGTTAAGGTATTTATTCAGAAACTCCTGGCCTCCACCATTGTAGGCTGAGAGGAGTGACTCTCAGTTCCCTTCAGGCCCATCCCCTAGCACAGGTCACACAGGCTCCGTCAGTCAGTCAGTGAGAAGTGGGTTTGCATAATGCTGAGAGCCAGGTGGGCTGAGGAAAAATGGGGGGACACTGATAGGACCTACTACATATGATACTATACACTGGAAACCTGCCTCTCCATCCTTAGAAAGAAGGAGGCTATTATTAATATACTATTCAGAGCGTTAACCAAGTAACTGTGGGTAGAATGGAGAAAGGGACAGTTTTGAAAGATCTTAATGAGAAGGAGTTTATAGGACTCACTGACTGATAGAAAACAGGGATTAGATGAATAGAGAAACAAAGATAGAGTTAACGTCTCTTCCTTTCTTTTAGATATGAAAGTTAAGTACTTAATAGCAGTCAAGTGAAAGAAATCATAGACATCTGCATAAAAATATATGAAATCCTCATACTGAATTTTGAACTAAACTCCTCAAATTATTTTGATAGTTACCAAAGTTTGAGGACCAAGGCCTAACAGGATAAAACTAGAATTCCTTCTTAAGAGATCTGGGTGTCTTTAACCATCCTACAGGTATCAATACACAGAGCATTATCTATTTTAGGTGTTAAGTTTCAACATGAAAATTTACAAAGTCATACTAGCATGATCCAAAAAGTTTAACCATACGTATCTCAGACTTCCTGTAACTACCTTGGCACATCACCAAATGGTGTGTTAACCATTGTCAGACATCATTCTGAGCAGAAACTTCCAGGAAAGGAGGGGAACTGGGAGAAACATTGAAAAGTGAAAAAAAAACAAGCAAAAGCAAAAATCCAAGCGCCAAAATATAAATGATTCTTACTCTGTCTCTATTAAGCACTGAATGAATATCAATTGACACAGCTTCAGGATGAAGCAGGATGGATTCATGATTGGCCACTAAAATTTATATGAATTGCCTCATGTTAAATTCATAATATGGTACAACCTGGTTGCCCTGTGACTAACACAAGCCATCTGTGACACATTCCTTCCACCAGAGAGACTGACTTAATGCACCATTCAACAGAAGACTGTATCTCTGTCAACTTTGCATGAGGAGTTGTTGTAGCAAAAGCATAACACAAAGAAGCCACTTTTTCTCCAGCTTCCTAATTACTGAAAATGTTAAAAAAAATCATTAAATTTCAGCAGAAATAAAAACTGTAGGTTCAGTATGAGAGAAGTTATTGACATTTTAGGGATAAGGATGGTAAAATATACATCCTGGAAACATCTTTAAGAAAAGTAGAAACAAATATTTATTTCTGACTGGTTTGGTATGGCTTAATGCATTCAACAAATATTTACAGTGTGTCTATTTTTTATATTTGACTGGCACTTTCTCTGAATACTGGGGACATAGCAATGAACAAAGTGTGTCCTGTGAAAACCACAGTGGTAAATATTTAACAACCAGCTCTCCAGAGAGAAATGTTCTGATCTGTAAACTTCACTGATTCCTATAGTGTAAATACTCCAATTGTGGTTGACTTCAATCTACTTGCATGACATAACCAAGGAGCTGGGAAGTGACGCACACAATCAGCTTTCAGGAGCCAGTAGGAGCTAGTTCCAGCACACCTCTGGAACACAGGGACAATGGGCTCTCTCCCAAAAAAAGCTGAATTATGTAGAACACATGAGTTCTAAAAAACACTCTATCTTTTTATTATATAGGGCTTACCTGGTGGCTCAGATGGTGAAGAGCCTGCCTCCAATGCAGGAGAACCAGATTTGATCCAGGGGTTGGGAAGATCCCCTGGAGAAGGGAATGGCAATCCACTCCATTATTCTTACCTAGAGAATTCCATGGGCAAAGGAGCTTGGTGGGCCACAGTCCACAGAATCGCAGAGTCGGACACAACTGAGTGACTAACGGATTTTATTATATATTCTGTTCTTCTATTCCAGGTTCTCCAAACACATTAGCCCAGTAAAAGTCCCAGAGTAAAGATTTACTTAAAGTGACCTAGCCAGTCTTTCTCAAAATATGACCATAGAACTAGCTTGCCAGCCTGGATAATCTTTAAACTACATGATCAGCCCTTGAAGTCAGTCCATCAGACTGTGAAGGACTTAAAAGGTAAGAATCTCAAAATCCTCAGACTGGCAAGGGCAGGAACACCTTAATGCAGCCAGAATAACTTTTCCCAAAGCGATTATGTACTCCAAAGACAGGGAAAGTCTGATCCAGATATGAGTTGGTTCTCACCACCAAGACTTGTTTCAGTAACCATATACTTATCTATTTCTCAGTGATTCAGGGAACTGTCAGATTATATCTTAATTTGTGATGTAAACAAATCCATTTTATTTTCTCCTAAATTCTTCCTTGTCATCCATTTAAGGCTGATACAATTTTTTAAAAAGAAATTAAAAGTCACACTAAACCAGTAGTTTTAGTTGATAATAACTCTACAATAAAAACAACAGCAACCAAAACTTAGGCTTCAAAACTATTGACTGGGGGTAGGAAGTGGGAAGGAGGTTTAAGAGGGAGGGGACATATGTATACCTATGGCTGATTCATGTTGATGTATGACAGAAACCAATACAATATTGTAAAGCAATTATCCTCCAAGTAAAAATATATATATTGATTAAAAGACCATGATTGGACCAATGGTTGAGCCAATTGTCCAACCAGCACTGATAACTGAAAAATTATAATAATTCAGTTATACTTCTATGACAAAACTATGGAACACTTTTTTTTAACTTCATATATATGTATTTAAAATATGAGACCCAGAGCAATGAGGTACACTAGAAAATATCTAGCAGAGATTTTGTGTTGCAGACTTAGTATATGTACAATTCTGAAAACCCATATTCTATCAAATAATGCCATTTTCCATCTGAAGCTTTAAGAAAATTACAGAACGTTGAAAGCTTCTTGGATAATATTTCTATCTATCTATCTATCTATCTATCTGAGTTTTGCTATGGGATCAAGATGCTAAAAGATAAAATATGTTTATATACACTCATGAAAATATTTCTAGATGTTTTTAATAGGATTTTTTGCATATATTTAGCTTTTGTAGAAAAAGGTCCTATGTATAATTTATGGAAACTGTGATGATTAAGCCTTGGACTCTAGAAAATGAGATTTCAAGAACAACCTGGGTAAGTGATAAAATGTGATGTTAAATCAAACAATATTTGAATCTAATTCAGTGAATTTTCACCAAGAACATGCTACAAAAGAGAGTCTATGCATGACAAGGAAGAAATCAGTCTTACATGTCAAGAGTTCAAGCCTGTCAGAAGCCAAAGTGTTTTAAAATATTTTAATGATAGTTTTTCCAAGGGGAACAGAGACAGTGAAATAAATATTTGCTATATAAAATAATCTTTAAAAATTTTTGGTTAAATTAAAGAGAACCCATTCAAATTTGGCTTTACCACACTGATGAGTTTATGCTGAAGAGTTATTGACTCCACTCCCACAGTTTTTGTTAACTTATGAAGTCACTGCCTAGAATAGAACCTACCAAATATTATAGAATGCTGACCTCATCCATCTTGGCAATGATAGTTATTCTGCAAAATCTGTTGAAGCAACTGATTGCAGTCTTCTTAGATTCTGTTTAAAAGGTTTTCTGCTGTGAAATAGATGAATTTGAATGAAATATTACTCCTATGCTTTCTGACCATTTTTTTCCTCATAAAAATGAAATTTGTTATCTGCCTTCTCTTTGGTTGCTAGGATAAAATGTCTCCTTAAGGTTGCTAATAGTAGTAGCAACAACAGCTGGTAAATCTAATTTGCATTTAAATGAACAACTCACAACTCTGTCCTTCAAGTCTTGGATGCTCCTGATGGATTCTCTGAGCACAGATGCAATAGTAGCTGCAAGATGGATATGCAGTCAACAGTACAATCTAAAAGCTGCATCTGTCAAAGGATCAGTCACTCTATGAAGGGCCGCTGATATATTCACCACCCTTTTGAAAAAAGAGTCATCCCAAATCTAATGTGAGCTCTCCATGCCAGCCTCTCTTCTTATATTTCATGTCGTTCGAAGGTTAATTCCAGCAAAACTAGACCTGACATGAGTTATTTTACCAAGTAAAAAGAGCTACCAAAAACCCTTTATCCTGGTCAAGATATGGAACATATGATTATACTGTTGTCCTGTACCCTTGGGTCCAAGAAATTTCAGAGTCTGAACCAACTTGTTAGCATTGTTTAGTGGTAACAGTGAGACTGATGATTTGTACCTAATCTTTGTGAGACCCCTGAAGTTCTGTCATTGGTGTTGCGAAGTTCTGTCATTGGTGTTGCCAGTAGGAACAGACAGGTTTCAATGACTGAAGGACATCCCCAGGATCCAACATGACATTATTTTCCAATTTAGAGATTTCCGAGAAAAACATACAATGTGGCAATTATTAAAGTGCCCCTGGTGCTGGATACGGGCTTCCCAGGTGGCTCCAGGGTAAAGAATCCACCTACCAATGTAGGAGTCACAAGAGAAGCAGGTTTAGTCCTTAGGTTAGGAAGATTCCCTGGAGAAGGAAATTGCAACCCATTCCAGTATTCTTGCCTGGGAAATCCTATTGTTAGAGGAGCCTGGTGAGCTACAGTCCATGGGGTCACAAAGAATTGGACGTGACTGAGTAACTAAGCACACACAGCCTTTACAGAGGTACAACAATTGGAGCTCCTGGAAGCCACTATGGATTCCTATTGATGAGATAGCTTTGGACTGTGAAGTATATTCTTACTTTTATCCTTATTTTGAAAGTTCTTCTCAATAATCACTCTTAAGAGGAATCACCTTTTTATGACCACAAATTATTACCTGCTTATCAGAAAGCTTGTGATTTAGTTGCTAAGTAATGTCTGATTCTTTGCAACCCCATAGACTACAGCCCACCACAAAATTTGTCTGTCCATGGAATCTTTCAGGCAAGAATACTGGAATGGGTTGCCATTTCTTGCCCCAGGGTATCTTCCCCACCCAGGGATTGAACCTGGGTCTCCTGCACTGCAGGTGGATTCTTTACCAACTGAGCCACCAAGGAAGCCCAACTTATCAAAAAATCTTAAAGATGATAAAAAATTCTACTGAACAACATTGCAGTTACTCATAATCTTACAATTGAGAAATAACTCTATTCTTAACAGTTTGAGTCCTTCTCTGCCAGGTTTTCTCTTTGCTTTCCTGGGATCCATATGCTCATAAGAATTTTGTATTCTGCTTTTCAGGTCACCTTGATAACACTAGCATAACTTCCTTAGTAATGTCATTTTACTGACTACATAATAATAACACATGGATATCACATTATCACAAAAAGAAGTGTATAGTTGAAATTTTCATTTATTTTCATTTTTTTCTCATCAACTTAAAGGCAAACAAGTAACATTAGAGTTGTGAGTTTAAGTTTTATTCCACATCTCACTGAGGACTATAGCCTGGGAGGTAGCTCTGAATAACTGTCAGAGCTGTCTTAATTTCCAAAGAGATAATACCTGTGTTTGCACTCACAAAAGCTGTTGGATCACTTTACTAATCCTGTCATATATGTTGGAAATATTTATCCCTTCTTCATCATATCTATTGGAATACATTTTTTTGCCTTTTATGTATTTTGGCTTATAGGCATTTTATGATTTTATATAATCAAATTTATTATCCTTCCTCTCTGATTTCTTGCTTGAAAAAACCTTTCTCCTACAGACTTTTGATAATATAATAATTTCTATTTTTTCCTAGGCTTTCTACACTCTGATTTTTTATATTAAAAAGCATTTTAAGTATTTCCCCAAGTCATAAACTCATTTATTTCTAGTATCATTTATTGAAAATTTTTAATGTATGTTAATATATGCATTATTAAATATGCTGTGGGAAAATATCTTCCCTGGATTTCTCAGTGTTCTTGCAAAGTCCTGGCCTCCTGAGCCATGGAAATGGATACATCATAAAAACTGAGATTATTTTGTTTTACTTTCACCAGTAAAAATGTTGATTTTCACTTGCCTGAGTATCAGATATTTGGCTCTCTACCTCCTTAATGGTGAAACTTATTGCTCACATGCAAAGGATTATAAACTTTTATCCCTAAGAAGTTTCCATTCCAGGCTAGGCAACTGAATTAAAGGAAAGGGAGACTGAGTAAAGCCTAGACCACTGAAGGGATTTAGAAAAGTTATCTTTCCATGTATTTACATTTCAAAACACAGAGTCAGAACCAAGGGCTGTAAATTTCAGAACAGGTCTTAAAATCCCTAAAAGAGATTTATTTGCATTCCGAAGGTAAGAACCTAGTATCCTTCCCCCTCCTGCAGGAGACGGGACAGACATAGCCCCTTTCTGTGTGGGGGAGATTTCACAGTTCTGGATCCGTAGCCAGCACACAATCCTACAGCACGTGTAGGATTTATTCATCTACCTCTCATCATGTTATCTGTGAGTTCGGGCCCTGCAAGGGGACTGACTCTGGGAACAGTTCCAACTGTGAGTGAAAACAAGCCTCTGATCTCTGAGGGAGTACCTGCACATGTTTCTCTCTCTCTCTCTCTCTCTTATTTGACTATACTTTCTATCATTCTTGATAATAGTATATCTTATATTTAGCCTTTTTTTAACATAATTTTTACAGGTTTTCACCTGACAGATTTAAATTTCTTATCCATCCAATCATATCCACTGGATATAATCATTAAGTACTATTTTGCATTTTTTAGCACTGGAATTTCTAAAATACATTTAATGGTGAAAATGATTGTCTAAGCACAGAACTAAAAATTTTTCTTGTTGATCTAGTCATGTATCAAATATATTCATCATGAGAATTTGTAGTTACCAAGTACAAGAATGCCAAATCTTGAAAAATGACATAATCATGACCACAACCTAGTTAAGGAGAGAGTAAATTCCCCAAAAAACTCAAAAACTTCTATACATCTCTGCATCATCTGCAGACTTCAGGCATCAGAGAAACAAGATAGCAAATGATCAAGAAATCGGTGGATAGAAATTTTCTTGAGTTGCTGCTCTAAAAAACAATCTATATAGTTTAGTACATTTATAGACTTCAAAATGTGTGTGTAGTCAGTTGTTCAGTCATATCCAACTCTTTGCAACCCCATGGACTGTAGCCTGCCAGGCTCCTCCAACCATGGGATTCTCCAGGCAAGAATACTGGAGTGGGTTGCCATGCCCTCCTCCAGGGGATCTTCCCGACCCAGGGATTGAACCAGGGCTTCCTGCATTGCAGGTGGATTCTTTACCATCTGAGCCATCAGGGAAGGGGCAGACTTCAAAATAATTTTTTAATTTTATTTTCATTTTTTTAATTAGTTAATTTTAAAAATTAAAATTATACATTTAAAAAAGAGAAACAAACTTTATTGTTATTATTTTTTACTCATTGCAAACTCATGTCAAGGCATATATAGTATGGTGAATAGTCTAACAAAACTCAGATGTGGCAAAGAAAAAATTTCTTCCCTATACAAGTACCATACCATGATTCAACCTTTCTGAAGTCCTAAGGACCTTTGGAATATAGTTTCTGAAGTTTAAAGATTATTGGTCAATATGAATGATTTCTGATTTTTTTGAGTTTGTTCCTATCATGTGAGGATTCATAGCAGAGATTAGATAAAATATATGAAAGTACCTAGCAGAATTTGTGGACCAAGGAAAATACACAAAAAACAATAGTTCCCTATTACTGTGGGGTGGGTGTGTGTGTGTGTGTGTGTGTGACTTGAATTAAACTTTTGGTTTTACTAAACTTGGACTCACTTTATGGTGGAAATAAATAACCTATAATTTTTCCAAAAATGAGTTGTGAAATTTTTACATTCAGCTGTTAAGAATTCTAATTTTGGCAGTTATAAAGCAAAATATAATTTTTCATGAATAGCAACCAGTTTGTATTTGTCATGGAGTGCAAAATTAAAACACTGGATTCCTTATAGAAATACGTGCAAAATAACATTGATATAATGATTAATAGATTTCCTTTTAAAATCCATGTAGACTTTATACCTATTATACCTAAAATTGTGATTTTCTAAATTTAAATAATCTCAAAAGCTATTCTGGGGTTCTTATATTTGCCATATATATGTACCTATATTCAGAATGAATTGACACAAAGCAAATGGACAGGTGGATAGATAGAGGAAGAAAGAAAGAAATCAAAGAAGGAAGTGAACGGAGGAATTTTTCTGTAATACATTTATAAACAAAAACTGTCATTTCTTGGAATCTAAATTATAACAAAGCTGAAGTTAGTTTAAAAAAGTCACTCATGATCTAGCATATAAATCAAACAGTTATCCACTTACTGCCCATTTCACCAACATTTTCCATCTTATCAAGGATTGATTTATCACAAACTGCCAGGAGGAAAATTTGCTGCCCAGTCTATTACAAGTATTTCTGTTTTCTAAAACTTGGATATTCTACTGGGAAAATTTGAGAAAAAAAGTTAATAAACCCAGTTCTTCTAGAATGCTTGTTTTGAAAGTACACATTTGTTCCAAGGTAATTGACATATTAGGGAATCAGTTCAGTGCAGTTCAGTTGCTCAGTTGTGTCTGACTCTTTGTGATCCCATGGACTGCAGCACGCCAGGCTTCCCTGTCCATCACCAATTCCCAGAGTTTGCTAAAGCTCATGTCCATTGAGTCAGTGATGCCATCCAATCATCTCATCCTCTGTCGTCCCCTTTTCCTCCTGCCTTCAATCTTTCCCAGCAACAGGGTCTTTTCAAATGAGTCAGTTCTTCAAATCAGGTGACCAAAGTATTGGAGTTTCAGCTTCAACATCAGTCCTTCCAATGAATATTCAGGGTTGATTTCTTTTAGGATTGACTGGTTGAATCTCCTTACAGTCCAAGGGACTCTCAAGAGTTTTCTCCAACACCACAGTTCAAAAGCCTCAATTATTTTTTTTCTTGCAATTTAACACATATATTAACTGAGGTAGTAGATGTTTAAGATGAATGTGCTTTGTGTATTCTGACTCATCTCAGTTCAGTTTGGTGCAATTTTTTTTCTCTACAGATAAAACCATACCTACATAAATGTGAAATTCTCATTATGCCCCAAAATTTCACACAAAACACATTCATTCAAACACCTTAAAGATCTACTACCTCTGTTAAAGCATGTGTTAAATTGCAGGAAAAAAATATTGGTAAGCATGTGGATTGAAGACCAAATAAAAGAAAATCAGAAACAATCTTCCTGACAGTCAAAGAGAAAGCACTACCTACAAAATACACAAAGATCTTCAGCCTGTGTTTCCCTGGTGGCTCAGACAGTAAAGCATCTGCCTGCAATGCAGGAAACCTGGGTTCAATCCCTGGGTCAGGAAGATCCCCTGGAGAAGGAAACAGCATCCTGGAGACTTCCATGGATGGAGGAGCCTGGTGGGCTACAGCCCCTGGGGTTGCAAAGAGTCAGACACAACTGAGAGACCTCACTTTTTATTCTTTCTTCAGCCTGAAATTGACCTCTTAAATCACAATTTTTAAACACAGTGGGGTCGTCAGCAGTTTCAAACATGGCTAAGACTCCCAAAACCTTCAACTGTTGGATGAAGCCAGAAGTAAAATAAGAAAGGCACAAAAAAGTTTCCATTGGTGGTACAGAATTTAATTGAAAGAAAAGACCATACTCTAGACCAAATTTTTAAGAAACAGGTGTCTATTCTATATATGCCTAGAAAGACCAACAGCTCAAAGGTAGAAAAGCATGTCCTCGGGTTGAAGGTGATAAATCATATAACTCTGGCGTTTGGCTCAAGCCCAACATACCACAGTTACCCAAACTTTCCATCTGACTTCAGATACAGTCCTGCCACAATTCCCAACAACTCACTAGTCTCAACCCTTCTGATGTACACTTCCACAAACTTCTGATCCTTCTCAAGACTGTGTCCATATTTATTGTATTGCATGCATGCTTGCTCAGTCACATTGGGTCTCACTCTTTGAAACTACATAGACTGTACCCTGCCAGGCTTCTCTGTCCACGGGATTTTCCAGGCAAGAATATTGCAGTGGGTTGCCATTTCCTCCTCCAGGGGATCTTCCCAACCAAGGGATCAAGCTCACATCTCCTGCATTGGCAGGTGGCTTCTTTACCACTGAGCCACCTGGGAAGCCCCATTTATCATAGTACTGTATATTAATCACTTAACATGTGTAAAAGCATGCTATCATTTCTTCTTTTTATATATATATATAATATATAAATACATTATATTTATAATATATTTATAAATATAAGTTATAAATTTATAAATATATATTTATAAATATTATATATATATATATATATATATATATATATAAAAACATGGCACTGATGATGCTTTTGAGTGTTGTGACCCATTTGTCCAATAAACATTTTTGTTACATAATTTTCATAGCTTTTCCATTTTGAGGAAATATCTTGTTATAGCAGAACTGGCTGTATTTCCCTTCAAAGAAGTTCTGTAGCTTTCTACCAATACAACTCTTATATACATTATATTTAGCATGATAATTATCCAGAAAGAGTCTAGTAAATAAGATTAATGGTTCATCAATAATGAGAAGTGTAACTTCCCTGGTGGTCCAGTGGTTATGAATTCACCTTTCAATGCAGAAGACATGGTTTAGTCCCTGGTGGGGTAGCAATAAGCCTGTGTACCCCAAGTAGAGAGTCTGTGTGCTACAGTGAAAAATCCTGCATGAGGCAACTACACAGCCAAATAAATAAATAGTTTAAAAACAATGGTAATAAGAAGGGCAGGGGGTAGGATGGGGAATAGGGGTTTTATCTCTATGCTGACAACTCCTAAATTTACACATTGAGCTCAGAATCTCCTTCTGGCCCCCAGACTTAGGTAATCAACAGTGTACGTGACATTTCTTCTTAGACATCTTACTGCCATTTCAAATGCACTTCATGCATCCAAAGTCAAATTTTTCATCTTCTCTTGAAAAGCTATTCCTCCTCCAGTTTCCATCATCTGAGGTAACCGCTCCTCTGCTCTTGTTCTTTCTCCCACTCATGGGTGAATCTTGGTCATTCTGAATAACGCCCCCCTGACCCTGCTCCCTAATACCGTTGACATCAAAACCATCATGACACCTGTCTAGTCTGTTCCAGATGCATTTCTATTCTCTCCCTTCTGTCTCCACTGCCCTCGTCCAGCCCACATTTCCTAGGGACCCCACAGCCTCTTCCTGGTGCCCCTGCTCTAGGGTCTCCCCCAGAGTAATTTGAGGGAAAACTAGGATCAGCTCACACCTCTGACTAAAAAAGTCAATGACTTCCTATTACAACCTACACAATTTCTTAAATTCAAAATTCCTTAAATAACATGACCCAGACTACCTCTTAAATCTCATCTCACTTTACTCCTCATCACTCCTGTTTCCTGCTTCCTGAAACCTGGCTTAATGGAACTGAGTTCTTTCTTGCCTCACACCTCCACTCATACTGTTCATTTTGTGAACACGTCTCTCCTATTTAATTTCTACTCAGCCTTCAGATCTCTGGCAAAGATCACTTTTTGGGAAATACTTTTCTACTTCCTACTCTAAATTAGCACCCCCTCATTCTCTTTCTGATATTACAATCACTGTCTTTCTTAAGCTTTATCACAATACTTATTCACCTGTGTAATTATTTCTCAGAAGATTGGATGGCATCACCAACTCAGTGGACATGAATTTGAGCAAACTCCAGCAGATGGTGAAGGACAAGGAAGGCTGGTGTGCTGCAGTCCATGGGGACATGACTTAGCAACTGAACAATTGTTTGTTAAATTCTCAACTTCCCACTAGACTATGAATCCTATGAAGTCAGAGAGCATCTGTGTTTTGGTCACAGTGTTATCTAAAATGTGACTGGTACCAAGCACACACGTAAAAATATTTACTGAATGAATAAACTCCTTCAGAAAATGCTTGCTCCTTGGAAGAAAAGCAATGACAAACTTAGTGTATTAAAAAGCAAAGACATTACATTGCTGACAAAGATCCATCTAATCAAAGCTATGGTTTTTCCAGTAGTCATGTGTGGATGTGAGAGTTGGACTCCAAAGAAAGCTGAGTGCTGAAGAATTGGTGCTTTGAAACTGTGGTGTTGGAGAAAACTCTTGGGAGTCCCTTGGACTGCAAGGAGATCCAACCAGTCCATCCTAAAGGAGATCAGTCCTGAATATTCATTGGAAGGACTGATGCTGAAGCTGAAGCTCCAATAATTTGGCCACCTAATGCAAAGAACTGATTCATTGGAAAAGACCCTATTGCTGGGAAAGATTGAAGGCAGGAGGAGAAGGGGACGGTAGAGAATGAGACGGTTGGATGGCATCACCAATTCAATGGACATGAGTTTGAGCAAGCTCTGGGGTTGGTGATGGACAGGGAAGCATGATGTGCTACAGTCCATGGGGTCACAAAGAGTTAGATATGACTGAGTGACTGAGCTGAGAAAATGTTTATCATACAATGTTTTAGATCTTGGATTAAGTTTTGTGAGTATACCTAAGAACATATGATCTTTTGGGGGAAACATTTAGTTAGATAATCATCATAATAGCAATCATTAGCATGCTGACAATTTGTGTTGGATGATGCATTATCAAAATCCACCTTGATAACAACTCTATGAAGTTGATACTATTGTATTATTATCCCTAATTCACAGGAGAAGAAACTGGGGTTCATCAAGGATAAGCAATTTGTCCAGACTTACTCAGCCAATCAGAGGCAGAAGTTTAATCACATATGTTCTAATTACTCTCTACAGAGGCAGGAAACACCTCCCTATCCCTAGGGAGTTGGGACAGATTGTACTAAGGAGTGACATTTAACCTGCATCTCAAAGAATGAGTCAAAGGTTTCCAGATAGAAGGAGGTGAAGGCATGCTGGGAGGAAGAAAAAGCAGAATCAACTGTGTGAGAGAGCAGGACATATTTGTTGTAGTAGGGCAAAGAGTTCAGAACAGCTGAAGTGTTAAGTCATAGGGCAGAAAGTACATTGAAAGGAGGCAAATGAAATAGATTGGGATCTAACTGAGAAAGTCCTGTGTTAATTCTAATCTGATGAAAGGAAAGCCAGTGGTAGTTTTGGTCTAACAAAACATACATACACACACACACACACATATATATATTCCAGGTAACTTATCTCTTAAAATACTAGGTTCAGATAGCTCAGTAGGTAAAGAATCTGCCTACAATGCAAGAGACCCAGGAGACGTGGGTTCAATCCCCGGGTCAGGAAGTTTCCTTGGAGGAGGCCACAGCAATGCGCTTCAGTTATCTTGCTTGGGAAATCCCATGGACAAGAGGAGCCTGGTGGGATACAGTTCAAAGGATTGCAAAGAGTTGGACACACTTAGCAACTAGTATGGCACAGCACATAGATTCCACCACAGAAAAACAAAAGTGCCAGACATATTAAAACACAGGGATAATCAAAGACAAAATGCTAGAGATTCTACTTACTAATAAGCCAACTGCTGTCTTCCTCTTCCCTTCACTTCCTTTCCTGGACACATCAGTCCCAGATAAACAGGTGTGGCCTAGCGTGGTGGGTGTCCACCTCAGCACAGGAGAGCCATGGGAACCCAGAGCAAGATTTTACAGTAAGATCAGGGTGAGATGAGTGTCAACACAGGAAGGCAGGCCAGGGTGGGATGTCAGCACTCAAGCGGGGTGAGAAGATATCTCCGGGAAGCAAATTTGTACACATGACGTAGAAAACTGAGCATTTCCATGGAGACATAGTCCACTGCAAGATAAGATAGCTTAGAAGGGTAAGAAAGGACTCACAGAGGTGGGTACCTGGCACAGGATGTCAAAGGCCAAGCAAAATGAGGAGGGTGTAAGTGGGGGAAAGGTGGCCTGGGATGGGGAACTGGAGCCTGAGTTGGGTGAGGAGGAGGTCTGGGTGTGGGGGTGATTCAGTTCTGAGTATCAGAGCCTGGAGGGGAGGGGGCGCAGGTGAGGTAGGCTTCTGGATGGAGTTTGGTCCAGTGTGGGGCATGGGGGCCCAAATAGAGTAAAGAGGATGCCTGTATGGGAGAGGGAGCCATGACATCAGCGTAGCATGGGGACTTAAAACCTGAGCCAAGTGACAACAACATCTCTGAGAGGAAAAGGGCTGGATCAACGAAGGGAGGGAATTACATACATACAGTTTAATCAATCAATAAATATATGAGGAATAATGGGGTAGGTTTTTCACTGCCAGAGAATGGAGTGAGCAGGGTGGAAAAAACACTATGGTGTTGATCAGAATCAATGGCTTAAGTGTAAACTCAGTGTTTTACAAAATTATCTATATGATACAGAAATAAATACAGATGTAAGTGTGTGTATGTGTTCATGGGGGGTGGGGGGAATGTATGTAATTCACATCTCTGTCCACTAAAATGGCACAGTAAGGGAAAAAGCAATATGCACACTAAGCATCCAGACCTTCCTTTCTGAAGACCTCTATCCACTGGAAACAGTACTTCTTTGAACAAGTAGCTGATTTCAAGGCTGAGGAAGAAAAGGTAGAAGAGCCTAAAATATTTTGTGTGTCTGAAAGTGAGGGAGTATTAAAAAATGATGGGGACTTATCAAAAGCCAGATTGAAGGACTTCTACTGGACGAGTCAGGGGTAATTTGAAGGTCAAAATAAATATACAGGAACAGATTATAATCAATTAAACAGAACTGTAAGGAATGGACCACTCAGGTAGGGGATGATGATAATGAAGGAGACTATGTGTGTACTTCCCTCTCAGTTTTGCTGTGTACTTAAAACTTAAAAAAAAAAAAGCTTTAAAAATAAAATAGAAAATCATGAGTCCAAATTCATATAAGTAATTAAATAAATAAACAGATAACTGAAACTGATGAGAAAGGAGATTTTACAGTCTCAAAACACCTTACCATAGGGAGAAAAATGTTGTTATTATCTGCAAAGAGAAAAAGAGTAACTTCACAGTGAACAACACAGGTAGATACCACCTTACTGAAGCAATTAAAGTAAACACCACTAACAAGAGGACAAAATGAAATCATGCCCCATCTGATAAAATGCAAAGAAAAGAACACAGCATCACTTTTGTGGTATTTCTGCCAATGATGCACAACTTGAATCTAAAGATAAGGAAATATTAGACAAACCCAATGGAAGGACATTCTCTCTGTGATATTCCAAAGTGTCAGGATCATCAGTAAAGGAGAGACTGAGATGTTCCAGACTGCGGTAGGCTAAAGAGATAAGACAGCTAAATGCAACAACTGATTTTGAACTGCAGCCTTTAGCTATGAAGGATATTACTTCCATGCCGTCTGAGGATGAGGTGGGAGTAAGGTATCAATGATCATTTCCTGATTTGGAGGGTTGTACTGTGGTTATCTCTTTGTCTATAGTAAATGCACATTAAAGTAATTGGGATGCTGAAAAAGATCAGCAATCTACTCAAAACAAAGACAGGAAAAAAGTTCTCTGCTGGAGATTACTTATTGTAATTTAACCTTTTGGTGGTTGGAATGTTTCTTTTAAGTAAAGAAGCTCGCAAACAATGTCATACTGATGTCGGTTCTCCAGAACTCAGCTTGAACTTGAATGTAATAAAAGAGAATCTTCATCTTTTAATCCCTGGCAATATACTGCTTCCCTCCATTACATACTAAACATCACATTCATTCTTATTTAACGCACATCCTTAGCAAGTTATACTTGGTTTTCAGTCTTTCCTGCCAATTACTTACTACATCACCACTGTTGAGACTGACATATCAAAGAGTACCAGGAATACACCTGGGAAACAAACAAAGAACAGTGAGTTTATTTAGCTTGTACAGTAAGAAAGACTGCAAGCCCTTGGGAACCCCAGAGTATCTTAGCAGTGGAAGCTGAGAAAAGATTCTTATGAGGTTTGAGCTCATGCTGGAGGATTCTAAGGAGAAGTTGAGGAAGCAAGGACCAGTTCTGGACTGGAAGCTCTCAAGGAGCTAGGGAAGTTCTGTGGTTGGAAATCTTAACACTTTTCCTCTAGGAGGTGGGGAGATTAAGTAGGTCTAGAGTTGCCAGTGTAAAGCAACTGCGCCCTTTCGTGTTAGCACTAAGAGAAGGGTGTTTTTCATTTCTGTGGTCACATACGGGCCTTGTCTATGGCTTGTTCTCAGTATTGTTTATGTTCTATTGAGAATACTGTGGTCTGGTTGTCATTAAGGCCATTTTTCAATTTCTCACCAAAGCACTAGAATAAGGAGATAAGTAATACTAGAAGAGCAGACCCAGGGTTAACAGAGGAAGTAATCACTGACTATTTGTTATTAAGGGAAGAGTCAAAAATTAAAAAGAAAACATGAAACAGTGATAACCATCGTCATCAGCTAAGGCTTTACCTGGGCCAAATATTTTTAATTCTCAAAACTAAACAATAAATTAGCTTAAACAATAAATATTATCTGCATTTAACAGATGAGAAAACTGAGTGATAGATTAATTTGTCCAGTGTCATTCAGCTAGCAAAAAGCAAAGCCAAGTTCACTATATAACACATTTGTGGATTTATATATCCAAAGACCAAATATTTACTGAAGTTACTACAAACAAAGTATCATCTGGACATTGCATGGAATAATAGGATTGTAGCACACTCTAAAATATTCCTTAATCTCTCCCACAAACATTTGCTCCTCTCATCCATCCCCTTTCTTACATTTTCAAAGGATGTGACCTAGTCTCTTATTCATGATTGAAATATGGGATAAAAAATAACTTTCCTTTAACTTTGACATACCCTCAACTCAGTCCTCTATTTGCTTTCACTCTTTTCTCTTTGCTTACATTGTTTTCTGTTTTGAACTCTAATTGCCTCACATATGCTCCATTCCCAGTCTTGCAACTTGTTTATGTATCTGTGTCTTAGGAGACACTTTTTATTTATGGTTGTGGCTGTTCAGCATCCTCAGTTCCTCTTGACAATTACTCCTACCCAGTGATAAGTTGATAAATGTTTAACAACTAGCTCCCCAGGAAAAAAACATGTAGAGATGATAGATATATAGATAGACAGACAGACAGAGTTATATAAATATACAAATTATAAATTTCGTTCATGTAAGGAATATGTTCAGATGCTTTACCCTCTGAGCCACCAGGGAAGCCCCAAGGAATATGTAACATTTTATAAACAATAACAAACAACAATATAACACTCTAAATTCCATGCAGTCAATTAATTTTCCAAACCAAAGAATGCTTTTGTTGATTTTTTGGCTGAACTCTTAGAACCAAACTACACTTGTAGTTGATGAGTGAATGTAATTACAACTCAAAGCTTGTTGGATTTTTTGGGGTCTATGACTGACTAAGGCAAAGTGAAACAATAAAGATGTATGTCAAAATGTTCTTTTTCATCAATGGTATAAAAAAGTTCTTTGCTGAACTTGGTAATAGTTTTGAAAAATATTAGAAGACAATTTCCTCAGGTTTTTTTGTGCTCTTCACAATGTAATACCTATAAATGTGACATAATTTTAAGCTTTATCTGCATTATTTATATTTCTCTATGACTTTTGTAATTTAGACAACACAGCAATAAACCAAGCACTACTTTGCAGCATTTGTGAATCTCTATGGTGTGAAACAGTCCCACTTTGGCCAGTCTTGAGCTACCAACTCGATGTCACTAAAAACAGAGCTGTGAAGAGACCTACAGGCACACCCATATATGACATTTCCACGTCACAGCCATATTAGATGTAACTAACCTCAAGAACATAAATAATAGTAAAACAATTTAGAAGTCATAAGTCTTGAGGATTTATGACCTTTGCTTTTAAATGTTATTTATTTAGCAAATTTTCTGAGAATGTACTAATTGGCTCTTGTGAGCAATACAAGCTGGTCCTAACATATAACTGCTTCTTCCCCACTCATCTTAGGTTGAGTGGGAGGTATCATTTTCCATAAAGGAGATGAAATGAAATATGCCTTCTTTCCACACTGAACCAAGGGACAGACCTGGAACCCAAGCTTGGTCACTCTGCACTCTCTCATGGGGTTCTGAATGCTGACTGAGACATTAAAGGAGAGAAGAAATAGTTGGAGACCAATCATCCATCATGGTGGCTGTTGTTAACCAAACAGTTCCTGCTATGGGACTGTGCCTGCTTCCCTTTCTACTGTCCAGAGTGCCCTTGGTTACTGTCCTTTTCTACTATCTCTGTTCTCTCTTTTTTTTTTTTAACCCCTGTCCTCAAGCCTGTGATTCTCCCATGTTCTTCCCCAAAATTACATACAGTATGTTTTTATCACTCACAGGCAATAAATCTAACAGTTACTGCATTGGTTTCTTAGTAACAAGGGCTGGATCATCTTCCTGTTTCTAAGTCTTACACATTACATGGCTCTAGGACCAGGTATTTCTCATGATAGCCCTACCAAACTAATTTATATGTTATCAGAAATGAATATATATCAAAAATAAATATCAGGAAAAAAATCAGTATTTTTTTTCCCTCCACTAGTATGTTTCACTGACTACACTAAGGCCTTTGTGTGGATCATGAAAAACTGTGGGAAGCTCTCAGATGGAAATACCAGATCACCTTACCTGTCTCCTGAGAAACCTGCATGTGGGCCAAGAAGCAACAGTTAGAACCCTATATGGAACAATTGATTGGTTCAAGGTCGAGAAAGGAAGATATGACAGGGCTGTCTGCTGTCACCCTGTTTTTTTAACCTATAAACTGAGCACATCATGAGAAATGCTGTGCTGGATGAGTTACAAGCTGGAATCAAGATGGGCGGGTGAAATATCAACAACCTCAGATAAGCAGATGATACCACTCTAATGGCAGAAAACGAAGAGGAACTAAAGAGTCTCTTGATGAGGGTGAAGGAGGAGAATGAAAGAGCCAGCTTAACTAAATATTGGAAAACTAAGATCATGGTATCTGTCCCCATTACTGCATGGCAAATAGAAGGAGAAATGGTGAAACTTGCGATAGATTTCCTCTTCTTGGGCTCTAAAATCACTGCAGATGGTTACTGCAGACATGAAATCAGAAGAAGATTGCTTCTTGGCAGGAAAGTGATGACAAACCTAAACAGTGTGTTGAAAAGCAGAGACATTACTCTTTCAGCAAAAAGGTACATATAGTCAACGCTATGGTCTTCTCAGTGATCACACATGGTTGTGAGAGCTGGACCATAAAGAAGGCAGAACATCAAAGAATTGATGCCTTTGAACTATGGTGCTGGAGAAACACTCCTGAAAGTCCCTTGGACAGCAAGGAGATCAAACCAGCCAATCTCAAGGGAGGTCAACCCAGAATATTCACTGGAAGGACTGATGCTGAAGGTGAAGCTCTGATATTTTGGTCATCTGATGCAAACAGATGAATCACTGGAAAAGTCCCTGATGCTGGGAAAATCAGAAGGCAGAAAGATAAGAGGGCATCAGAGGATGAGATGGCTAGAAGGCATCATCAATGCAATGAATGTGAACTTTGGAAAACCCCAGGAGATGGTGAGGGACAGGGAAGCCTGGTGTGCTGCAGTCCATTGGCATTGCAAAGAGTTGGACATGACTGGGTGACTGAACAACAACAACAGTAGAAGATCTACTTACCAATCAATGAAGAGATAGTTATTTTAGAAAGGTGCAGAGATTTAATATTCATAATGATGGTGCTGAGTCATCAACAAAATATAAAATTATTTCTACAATTCTCTCTATATGACACCCTTTTTCTGGGGGGAGGGGGGTGGAGCTTAATGACATAAACCTCTCCAGGACTACAATTGATCAGAAATGTTGCTTTATAAAGAATACATCTCTATCTTGGCAGACTAATCTAGCTTTCAGATTTGGAAGAAGCATGCTTTTCTGATGTTTCCACAGGGAGAAGCATGACTGGACAGTAATGCTGAAAACTGGTAAAACCTGGGAAATGTTTATGGATTGTAGAAAGTATCTCAGATTGTGGAATAAAGATGGTGAATTACATTCAGTGTCTTTCTGTATTGATTTAATGCCTCATTATTTATTCTAGATCCTAAAGTGTTCCCAGAACACTGCTAAAAATTCTCCTTTCCTTTTTCCCTTGGATCCATTACAATTGTGCAAGCTGATGAGCCACTGTTAGGCTGGAGGGCATGTGCGCATGCTCAGTCACTCAGTCGTGTCCGACTCTTTGTGACCCCGTGGACTGGAGCCCGCCAGGCTCCTCTGTCCATGGGACTTTCCCGGCAAGAATACTGGGGTGGATTGCCATTCACTTCTCCAGGGGATCTTCCCAACCCAGGGAATGAATCCTTATCTCTTGCATTGGCAGGCAGAGAGAGGGAATACAGGGAAGGCCAATATGGCAAGGCCTATAAGCTGAGCTGAAATGAATGAAAGAGGCTCTCTAAAGGGAAAAAAAAATATATTTTAATTCCTTCTCCCATAACCCACAGTTAAAATTAAAATAGATTACCGATGATATCGATACCATAAGAAGAAATTTTATCTAAAACTGTTAGGATAGGCTGGGACACAGGCATATAAACAAACATCTGTAAGCACCTGAGTAACTTAACACCAGGGCAGCGATCATGGGTCATGTTTTCTAAAACACCACCCTGAAACTCCTGAGTTGCAATGGATATTTTTGAAGGGAAAAAATTTTTTTTCTAAGGAACTTTTTAGTCAACTTTAAGTGTATTGCTTAAAACTGATCCAATCAAATAAAGTGACTACCATAGAAACATAAGATTATCGAATTCTATGATAATAGTAGAGACAAAAACTGACTTCAGCCGAAATGATATGACGTGGTAACCGTGTCATATGTAGATAAACGTATCTGTGTATCTAAATAAGCAGACCTGATATGTGTGAAGAGTGGCGACCTGACTTGCTGAAGAGTCACAAGCCCGTTGTCTTTTGTGATCCCCAGAACAGTCATGAAAGGCATACTGTATCTCCCAAGGGGGACTGCTGAATCTTTACTCATTCCGGCCTGAGGACTACACAGGTTTTAATATTCCACTACTTAATTTGTTGGATATGTTTGCAAGAGTTGAATGCAAGTTGCTCTGGGCTCCACTGGTTAGAGCCCTGTGTATGATGAGAAATAATTACATCGTTTGAGAACAGTAATTATTAGCTAGTGATGATGCAGGTGCTGGATCACTTTCATTTGGTCATCAATTTTTAATATCAGCTGAGAGATTTACTTAAAATGGCATATTTAATCAACACAGATAAAGAAGAAATACGTCATCAACAGAAAAAGAGGTGGCCATTACAGGTTATCTAAATCACTACCTAGGATGATAGATGGAAATTGACCTCATGCCGGGTTCAATAGTAACCAGCCTTCATGTCTAAGCTTCAAAACCCACTCTGAAATACAAACATGTTCTTTCTCTCCACAATCTGTGCTGCTTTTTCTAGTCTGCCAGTGAGCAGATCACGTTTTTGTTTTTTTCCATTTATCTGTTCCTGTTTTCATGCTTTCTTCCTTGCATTTTGAAGATGTGTAAGTTCTGGACCCTACTTTGTGTTACAGTCTGTCAAGAAGGTCGAATAGATAGAATGGAAGAGAAACCTTAGAGGCCCACATATGAAGAAATGGATAGATGTTTGGGCATGACATTCTGGGAAGTAAGAAAAATCTATCTTGAAAAATTCAGATACATACCCAAGACTCCTAATGCTAAAAGAGACAAGGGTCTGGATATAGTAAAAATTTCTGGAATGGTTGATGTTTACTAATAAAGAGACAGTGCAATGCACTGTAGAGCTTTAATAGGGTGGTACTTAATTCTTACCAAAAAACCTTTGAACTCTACCTGTTGACCTGAATCACTACAAAACAAGAAGACAGAAACTCTAATAGAATTTCTCTGTAATTGAGCAAAATACACCAACTTTGCACAACAGCCTCTGTATATGAGAGCAACTCAGTAATGTAATTACTACTATTACTCTCCGAGAAAGTAGGGATGCTCACAGATTTGGGAGAGCATGTGGTCTGATGGAAACAGCAGTGAACTTAGACATATGTGATGGGCACTGACATGTAATCTTGGCAAGCTGCTTAATCTCTTTGAAACCTAGCTTTTCTCCATCAATGAAGTGTGGATAATAATAGCCCTAAGTAATACAGTTATTTTCAAAGGGCTAGTCACATGTGGAAATGGTTCCAAGATTTAAAGTAAAAAAAAAATGCACTTAAAGCACATAACTTAATGCATAGATACATGAAAAATGTTAGTTTCCATCTTTTTTCCCCTTCTTCATGTACCTATTTCCCTGTTCATAGAATCTGTGGCATGAATGAATGAAGGAGACCAATTAATCAATAACCACTTAAGCAAGAATGGCCAAACTGTTGGACATTCCAACTCTGCTGAGCACAAGTCCCATAGCAGAGGAGACAGGTATGATATTTCTCCCTGCCTGGATCTCATTTTCTACAAGAGGCACACATTCAACAGTTTTGTAAAACTAATATGTTGACATGAAGGATGAGAAAAAGTATGAGAGCAAGACTTCCAAACTGGAGTTAGAAGGCAGTCAAGGGAGCTGCCTGATCAGCATCTTACCTTTCCCCTCCAATTATAGGGCAGGTGAGGCTGCTGAGGCTCAGCCATGCCCAGGCTCCCACCTCCTGACCCCCCAAAAATATTAGAATTAGAACCTCTATCAAAGTAAACTTATCCAAAACTAATATTACCCCATTTCTAGGAATATATCTAGAGAAAATTAATTTGAAAAAATACATGCACTCCAGTAGTCACAGCAGCTCTATTTACAACCACCAGGATATGGAAACAACCTCAACGTCCACTGACAGAAATGGATAAAGAAGATGTGGTATATGTGTGTGTGTGTATATATATACACACACAATTGGGATGTCACTGAGTCATGAAAAGAATAAAATAATGCCATTTGTAGCAACATGGATGGACCTAGAGATTATCATACAATGTGAAGTCAGAAAGAGAAAGACAAATACCATATGATAACACTTATATGTGGAATCTAAAATATGATGCGAATGAACTTATTTACAAAATAGAAAGAGACTCACAGAGACAACAGACTTGTGATTGCCAAGGGATGGGAGGAGAGATGGATTAGGAGTTTGGAATTCACAGAAATAAACTATAATACATAGAAAGGATAAACAACAAGGTCCTACTGTTTAGCACAGGGAACTATAGTCAATATCCTGTGATAAACCGTAGTGGAAATGAATAGGAAAAGAACATGAAAAGTGAAAGTGAAAATGTTAGTTGCTCATTTGTGTCTGATTCTTTGAGACCGCATGGACTGTAGCCCGCCAGGCTTCTCTGTCCATAGAATTCTCCAGGCAAGAATACTGGAGTGGGTAGCCATTCCCTTCTCTAGGGATCTTTACAACCCAGGGATCAAACCAAGGCTTCCTGTGCTGCAGGCAGATTCTTTACTGTTTGAGCCACCAGAGAAGAACATATATATGTACGACTGAATCACTTTGCTAGAAAGTAGAAATTAACACAACATTATAAATCAGCTATACTTTAATAAAATAAATTTTTTAAAAGGCTCTGCCCCTCAATCCTTTCTATGGAGCTAGAGTAACAAAATGCACCTTTATGGCAGAGCATAGGAAAACACACAGGAAAAACATGCATACAAGGGCTAAATTTTCCGCTCAAATGCAACCTTTTCAGATGTGACTTAAAATCTTTAAATATTCTATTTAGAACAATAAAAGATCTGCCCTGATCATGAGTGATCTTTCTTGTGAATACTCAACATTGTCACAATCATTCTTGCCGTGTGCTCTAACACACAAAGGAGGGTGGAGAGGAGGACTGATTCAGACAACAGGTCTGAAGCATAATTAAACACACACTGGCAGCCTCGAGCTCTAGCCGGCAGCAGACTTGGACAGTCACATTTCCACAGTATTTGCAGGGAAACAGATATTCTATGACCACTGGCTTATGCTGTTCTCATAATGATTTCATCAAAGTTCTCCAACCCTCCTGAAGTCTGAATTGGGTAAATCATGAAATCGCTTAAGTTTTAGTTTTTAAATCAGCCTCTCATGAGGACAAAATAATTTTAAACTGTTACGTATCAGACACTTAGTAGTTTCTGGTAATATTTATCTATATAATAGACCTTGCCATGAATATAAGCTTGCCAAATACAAACCCAGAAGCAAACAAATTGGCACAGAATGTCAAAATCACTAAGGTCATAAATGTGCATATACAGAGGACATAAGATCAACTAGTGCCAAAGCTGACGTAGGAATTTGCCTCCAATTTTGTTGACAGCCAACGTGAAGGAGAAGCATTCAATTCCACAAATATTGATTTTGTTAGGATCTGCTATGAGTCAAGCATTGTTCTAGGTGCCAAGAATACAGTAGTCAAAACCGAAAAATGTCTTGGTTTCTCTAGCACGGTTCAGTTCAGTTCAGTCGCTAATTCGTGTCTGACTCTTTGCGACCCCACAAACTGCAGCACGCCAGGCCTCCCTGTCCATCACCAACTCTCGGAGTCCAGAGTAGCCAATTATTTAATTCTCTTTGATAATAAGAAATAGCAGTTCTTTAAGGCAGGTGAAGCCTTCCCTGACATAGAGCAATAATTTCACTCGGAGTTTCACGTACGTAACACTGCTGTGCTACAAAGACCCTTGTCTCAATGACATACCTGTGAAAGTGCAATATTAAATTTCTTCTTGCATCATTCAGTCAAGAGCTGTTTGGGATTTTCTTCTATACACCAAATTTTGAGAACTTTTAACTTTGAGGAAGAATTTTTAAACTGTTTTCATTCTTCAGGGGTTGTGAAATAAGTTTAGGGGGAAAGTAATTTTTTATGAAATAGATTAAAATAAGATGGAAAGAATGAAATAGTAAATATTAAAGTGTATTGTACTTTATATAAATATTTACCTAAATATTGCAGATAACATAAGAATGGTTTTGTGAAATCTTTATTTTTATGAATACGTAGAGTATAATAGGTTATATATACAGCTTACTCTGGCTTTCAATCAAAATACTCTGAAAACAGTAATCTAAAGGTATATATTGACTTCAGATCTTTCAAAAACTCTCTGAAAGTATCAGTCTTTTCTGGTTTATTTGAGAATTAAAAGTAAACAGTTGTGCATATTATAACACAAGATGCTTATAATACATATTATATATATAATATGTAATATATATGAATCACAAGTTTTTGCTTATACTAGCAATAGGAAACATCAAATACCCTTTGGCTACCATGGTGTCCCTTCATATTTTTAAAAATATGTATTGTTAGAAGAGTTGAGATGTCCCTCAGGATTAAACACTCTTGTAAACCATATGCAAATTCATTACCAACAGCAGAAGTCTTCTGGCTATATCCTGCTGAGATGTTAAGAATAAAATAAAAATAAATTTTCCCTAGCCATTTTTATGTTCTTGATTTATTACTATACATGAAGCAGTAACTCACTCCAATTTTATTTATGATATTAGAAGATAATACTTATACCATTTCAATCCATTGACTGTGATTAATGTACCTGAATTTAATTTTCCATCCAATTCTATATAGTAAACTCTTTGTAAATTGATTCTCCTCCCAAAATTATGATACATGTCAGATTATAGCTGGTACTATTTCAGACAGAGCAGATGCTTCCCTTAGTTTCAATGTGTATAATATGAATACCCAAGAATTCTGCAGAAAACATAACTGTCTAAGATTCACAGAGCAGAAAGTGGCTTTAGTACCTCAGGACTTCAATAACAATATTGTCAGTTCAGAAGCAGAAGTACCAAGACTATATTTCCCACTTGAATACATTTTCCTTTTTTGAAAAATACATTTTCATGGTAAGCAATTTAGTTAGCTATTAAACATTCTTTATTTGGGGAAAACTGTTCTCTAGAGCAAGTGTTTTTAACATAAAATTCACAGAAAAGTTTCAGGATCTTTGTGAACTCTATAAAATCCCATGAAGAATTCTGTGTATGTTGCTGTACAGACTTCTCTAGAGAACTGATTCACAGCTTTCAGAAGTTCCTGAAGGTATCCATGACAAACAAAAACATCACAAGACAAACTTTTACTGCTTTAAAGCCAATCCTTCTCTCATTCCATAATTTAAACTTTAGATCTTTTGCATCTGTCTTCAGACAAGATCGAACACAGTTTTTTTCCTAGTGTTTGCACAATTTGTTCTTGAGAGCTCTCATTAGGTAATCCTCTGACATGCTCTTCTCCAAAAGAGAGACAAACAAAGCTCATTGGAAAGAATGATTGTTTAGAGGAATGGTCTTAAATAAAGTAAAATTGCCAGAGTCTGGAAAAAAATTTTTTCTACTCTGGAGCAGTAGGATAAGGTACCAAACTTGCTGATAAATAAGGTGTAACTTCCATAGTACTGAATGAAATCACAATGGAATGTCAAGCCAGCTAAGTCATTAGGAAAGTATTTACCTTTGAGAAGTCAACACTTCCTTCAAATAGTGGTGATAAATATTAATGTAACTTCCTAGAAAATGGTATCTCTTTACCACAAATCATACAACAAATGCACAACAGAAGTCATTTTTGATATATCTTTTAAAAGCTGCATACTGGGCAGTATAAGTATAGTAAAATATATGTGTGTGTATGTGTGTGTGTTCAGTCACTCAGTCATGTTTGAGTCTTTGTGAACCCATGAACTGTAGCCCACCACACTCCTCAGTCTATGGAATTTTTCAGGCAAGAATACTGGAGTGAGTTGCCATTTCCTCCTCCACATATAATATGTTGTAAAAGATATGTGGCAAATTTCATAAAATGGTGATATTCTCAAGTAAAACTGCTCTTCCTCCACTGGATTAAGATAAGCTTAGAATATGATATCCTTATGTGGATTTTTATTAAGGAAATCCCAAAATACAAAAACCAAAGTATCCGTTGTTCAACAGAAGTTTTATCAGACATTTTCAAGGAAATGTCAGACTTTTTTTAACTAACACTGTTTAGATTTCAATATATGTGTGTGTGGCAACAGTTAGGAGTGATATTTTAGTTTGCTTGTTCTTAAATCACAGAAATTAATCAATCATTATCACATTATATCCCAAATGCATTCACTGAACAGATCATCATTTGATGTTCGTTATGTGCCAGATAACCTAAGGAGTAATAGTACCTAAGTGCACATAATGATGAAAAAGAACAGGAATGACTGCTTAACCTAAACATGAACAGAATGGATGGTAAATGAGTAAATCATTTTGTCTTGGACAGGCATAGTGATTAGGAAATCTGGAAAATACAGGTCAGATATGAAAAAGTGTATTGCTTTAAATAATAACAATATTCTGTATGCTTCATAAGTGCCAGCTATTCTCCTAAGAAACTGAACAGGCTTGCTGCTTCTACCCTGAGCAGAAATCCTACAAAGTGAGTATTTGTGATAAGACTCTGATCACAAGGACAGAAACTAACTCACAGAACCCAGTCTTTAGAATGCAAAGACAACTTTCAAACCACTGCCACCAAATCACTGGTTTTAGAAGGGGTGCTCAAATTCTTATTCTGCCTTCTCTGCTCCTCTTTGCAAGTCTCCCACAGTCTTCTTTCTTGGGTTTCCTCTGATCCTTGTGTCGATATGACAGAAAACAAGATCACTAATAATTCAATTCTCAGACTTTGCATACCAACAAAAGCTATCCTTTCTGAGTTGCAATTTTAGTATCCCTGGCAAAGAACCACCATCGAGCAAGGTTTATTCAGATGCCCAACACCAGATCAGCGGGTTTGGTAAGCCCTGCCTATTATATCAAGGTAACAAGACTTTGAAATGTCAATCTTTAAGATTTTACTTTTTTTCATGCACTTTCATTCTTCTCCCAATTTGTCAGAGGAGCATGGAAGCATTAATATTTTTTGACAAGGAAAGTAAAGAGAAAAAAATACATGTACTTTCATTTGTAGGTTTGTTCTGGTCATTGGTGGTTGGTTTTGTTTTGTTTTTTATGCTTCCTAACTAGTCTCTTAAGACTCAAAAGGAAGTCCCTGAAGGAAGTGGATCAAAGGATTTATAAAGCAGAGATTAAAAAGCAAAAAAGAGGGAAGGAAATGACTCTAACTCCCACATTTGGAAAATGATAGCTGAGGGTTCCCTGGGCTGAGAGAAAGAGAAAAGGGAATGGTGGGCCAACCTCATCAGAAGACCAAACTTCCAGACCAGAAGGGTCTCAGGGGAGTTAGGGCTGAGAGGATAGTATTAGCATGGAAATGTGTCTAACAATCAGTAAGGGGTCAGCATTAGGAGGCAGAGTGGAAGCCAAGATAATAGACTACTCTTCTTCTTACAGAAAAGCAATGTCAGTGACTCATCATCCCTGGGTAGAGAATGGCTGCCTTTACCAGCTGCCACCACCTCTCTCTATGCTCAAGATTTTGCAGAGTCTCCTGTTCTCACCATCTTTTTCTTTCTTTTTTTTTTTAATTTTATTTACTTTATTGTGTTGGTTTTGCCATACAATGACATGAAACCGCCATGGGTATACATATGCTCCCCCTCCAGAACCCCCCTCCCTCCCCCTTCCCGATTCCCTCCCCCTGGGACATCTCGGTGCACCAGCCCTGAGCATCAATCCTGGGCTGATGATTTCACATATGGTAATTAACATGTTTCAATGCCATTCTCCCATATCATCCCACCCTTGCCCTCTTCCACAGAGTCCACGTGTCTATTCTATACATCTGCGTTCCTTTTGCTGTCTCGCATGAAGGGTTCTCGTTACCATCTTTCTAAATTCCATATATATGCATTAGTATACTGTATTGTTGTTTGTCCTTCTGGCTTACTTTGCTCTGGATAATAGGCTCCAGTTCCGTCCACCTGAGTAGAACTGATTCAAATGAATTTTTTTTTAATGCTGAGTAATATTCCATTGTGTATATGTACCACAGCTTTCTTATCCATTTGTCAGTTGATGGGCATCTAGGTTGCTTCCATGTCCTGGCTATTGTAAACAATGCGGCGATGAACACTGGGGTACACGTGGCTCTTTCAATTCTGGTTTCCTCGGTGTATATGCCCAGCAGTGGGATTGCTGGGTCATATGGCAGGTCTATTTGCAGTTTTTTAAGGAATCTCCACACTGTTTTCCATAGTGGCTGTACTAGTTTGCATTCCCACCAACAGTGTAAGAGGGTTCCCTTTTCTCCACATCCTCTCCAGCATTTATTGCTTGTAGATTTTTGGATTGCAGCCATTCTGACTGGTGTAAAGTGGTACCTCATTGTGGTTTTGATTTGCATTTCTCTGTTAATGAGTGATGTTGAGCATCTTTTCATGTGTTTGTTAGCCATTTTTATGTCTTCTTTGGAGAAATGTCTGTAAGTTCTTTGGCCCACTTTTTGATTGGGTCGTTTATTTTTCTGGAATGGAGCTGCAGGAGTTGCTTGTATATTTTTGAGATTAATTGTTTGTCTGTTGCTTCATTGGCTATTATTTTCTCCCATTCTGAAGGCTGTCTTTTCACCTTGCTTATAGTTTCCTTTGTTGTGCAGAAGCTTTTAATTTTAATTAGGTCCCATTTGTTTATTCATGCTTTTATTTCCAATATTCTGGGAGGTGGGTCATAGAGGATCCCGCTTTGGTTTATGTCGGAGAGTGTTTTGCCTATGTTATCCTCTAGGAGTTTTATAGTTTCTGGTCTTATGATTAGATCTTTGATCCATTTGGAGTTTATTTTTGTGTGTGGTGTTAGAAAGTGTTCTAGTTTCGTTCTTTTACAAGTGGCTGTCCAGTTTTCCCAGCACCACTTGTTAAAGAGGTTGTCTTTTCTCCATTGTATATTCTTGCCTCCTTTGTCAAAGATAAGGTGTCCATAGATGCGTGGATTTATCTCTGGGCTTTCTATTTTGTTCCATTGATCTATATTTCTGTCTTTGTGCCAGTACCATACTGTCTTAATGACTGTGGATTTGTAGTATAGCCTAAAGTCAGGTAGGTTGATTCCTCCAGTTCCATTCTTCTTTCTCAAGATTGCTTTGGCTATACGAGGTTTTTTGTATTTCCATACAAATTGTCTCACCATCTTTTTCATCCATCCAGGACACTCATAATTACCCCCCAAAGAGAGCACAGGAAACTTCACCCATCATATAATAGCAGTGGTGGGAAAGGGAAAGTTCTAGTACAGTTATTGGGGTATGCTGAAGAGTGGAAAAAATCACCCTTGTTTTACCACCCTATTTGCTCAGACAGTAAAGAATGCACCTGCAATGCAGAAAACCTAGGTTCGATCCTTGGGTCAGGAAGATTCCCCTGGAGAAGGGAATGACTACCCACTCCAGTATTCTTACCTGGAGAATTCTATGGACAGAGGAGCCTAGAGGGCTATAGTCCATGGGGTCGCAAGGAGTCACGTACAACTGAGCGACTAACACTTATCACCACCCTGGCAAATCCAGGACAGTCGGGAAGATCCCAGTCAGGAAGATCCGCTGGAGAAGGGATAGGCTACACACTCCAGTATTCTTGGGCTTCCCTGGTGGCTCAGCTGATAAAGAATCTGCCTGCAATGCAGGAGACCTGGGTTGGGAAGATCCCCTGGAGAAGCAAATGACTACCCACTCCAGTATTCTGGCCTGCAGAATTCCATGGGGTTACAAAGAGTCGGCCATGACTGAGCTTTCAGTCATGAGTGACTTTCACTCACTTCATATGTAAATGTCAGGAGAGGAAGGAGAACGTTTCAGGAAAAGTGCTGACTTGGCTTACAGGGCAGATGAAAAACTAGGAATCTCTTAGAGCATAAATATTCTCATTTGACACATGAGGTACCGAACCAAGATCACATGGTCGGGAAATGCTGAGCCACAATACAGACCAAGCCGTTGCGCTCAGATGCAGGAGTGCCTCCACACTCAGATCCCTGCAGCAGCTTCTTTAACAAACAAAAATGAGCAAGAGGCATTTTGGAAAGTTTTGCAGTCACAGTTTCAACTCCTGGCACCATGGGAGGCAGCTAGCTATCTGAGCAGACTTGGCAACAGATGGTTCTAAGATATTGCGTACAGTACTGGGAGAAGGGGTTCATTTTTTTCATTTGTTTTTGAAGAAAAATATATTTATTGTTATCCATTATTTCTCTAGATCTCCTCATCTACAGCCTGAACTCAACTGGTGCCTGAGGTTATTCATTATGAATTTTGTATATGTGTATTTCCATTTTGATAAAAAAAATAATATAGAGAGAGAATGGATCACTTGACCCACTAAAGGGCAAATTTTCAAGAAACCACAGGGAACCCAAAAGCCACAGAAAATGTGCAACTGCAATCTGTATACATTTTTTTCAACTTTTAAAATAACATGTAAATGATCATATGTGAAATGAATCGCCAGCCCAGGTTTGATGCATGATACAGGGTGCTTAGGGCTGGTGCACTGGGATGACCCAGGGGGATGGAATAGGAAGGGAGGTGGGAAGGGGGTTCCAGAAGGGGAACACATGTATACCCATGGTGGATTCATGTCAATGTATGGCAAAACCAACATGATAATGTAAAAAATAAATAAATAAGTAAATATAAAATTAAAAAAACAAAAGCCCTTGAACCTAGGCAGCCCTCGTGTGTATTCTAAAAAAAATAAAATAAATAAAATAAAATATCTTAAATAAAATTTATGGTAATTGAAAGGAAATCTTCAAATGTGAATTTTTATGCTTCTAAATCATCAATTTTAATAGATCTACAGTATTCTATTGTTTGAATACACCAGATAGGCACTAAATGGCAAGTTGGAGAAATTGAATTCAAGTTAACTGAAGCAACAAATGGAAATTCTGGCTCACATAGCTTTAAAAAATATTGAAAATATGATGATGTTAATCTCTCCCTCAGTTTTGCATCTCACCCAGTCCCTGCTGATCCTCATTCTGTCCCTTCACATATGCATGAAGAATAAGGCTGTAGGAGGATTTCCCTGGTGATTCTGTAGTTAGGACTCTGAGCTTCCACTGCAGGGGCACCTGGGTTCGAACACTGGTCAGTGAAATGAGATCCTAGAAGGCTCAAAGGGCAGTCAAAGGAAAGAAAAAAAGAATAAGGCTGTAGAAGTTCTGAGTTGATGACATCACAGCTCATTATTCAAGAACAAACAAGAACTTCTCTCCAGTATTCAAATATCAAATTCTTTATATCAAATCAAACAATCCTAAAGGAAATCAACCCTGAATATTCACTGGAAGGATTGATGCTAAGGCTGAAGTTCTAATATTTTGGCCACCTGATGCGAAGAGCTGAATCATTGGAAAAGACCTTGATGCTAGGGAAGATTGATGGCAGAATAAGGGGGTGACAGAAGATTAGATGGTTGGATGGCATCATCGACTCAATGGATATAAGTTTGAGCAAACTCTGGGAGATAGTGAAGGACAGGGAAGCCTGATGTGCTGCAGTCCATGGGGTCTCAAAGAGTTGGACACGACTGAGTGACTGAACAACAACAAAATAGATACCTTGATTAACCCAAACTGGGACACATGTTCACTTGGGGATGAATATCTGAGGCAAAGGACAGAGCTCAGGAATGGGTTGCATCTTGTCCACATTTTGTCTGAATGTTGCTAGTATCATTCCCACCAGAGTCAAAGTCAGGTAAGGGATAAGAAGTGTGGTATGCTGCCCCAGCTCCAGCCCACTGGAAATGACTATATATATATATATCTCCTCTCAAATACAGACAGGTAGCTTAAGATCAGCCATGGTTGAAATACCTATGCAACAGAAATAAGCATACACTGCAAACCAGGACTTTTTTAATTTCTTGAGGGCAGGTTGTTGAACATTTACCAGAAATTCTTGGACGGGAACTTTTTGCCACAGGGCTGTGGTAAGGGAGACAGAGTGCTAGACAGAGACATCAGTATGCTGGTACCAGACCCACTTGTTCTCTACGAGTACAACTAATAAGTAGTATTCATAAAACCAGCATATGCATTAACATTTACAATGATTCTTCATGAGCAGAATGCTGATTAAATAGGTCTTTTAAAACTTCCATCCGTTTTCAAACCCTTCAAAGAAAAGTTTTGGAATTTTTTTTTTAATAGCATTTACTCACCTCACTAGTGTTCCAATAGAGGAAAATAAGATCAGCATGATCCAAGAAGAGAAAAATACCATCTACATTCTGATAATTCTGAAAAGACGTAACCTGTAGACCATGGTATTTCACTTGAAAGAAATTTCGTATCAGCCTTTCCTCAGATCATTTAGGAAAAATAGCCCTGTTGGTGAGTCTGTCTTTGTAAAGGAAAATATCATGTCTTGATGCGTATCACCCACTGTGCTATCTACATACCAGTCTCTGGTGTCATCTTATTGCAAGAGTGAAACTTTTCAAGAGCCAACTTCTATCACTCTCTCTCAATGCTGATTTTTTCCTAAGATTTGTTAGAATCTGCTGGTAAAATGGCTCATGACCTTGAGCTAGGCTGCCTATTTACCTACTCAGATAACACACAGGGCCTCCTGGGTTTGCCTCAAATATTTCTTTTTCCAGAAAGAAACTTCCATTTTGCCAAATTTAGATGTAACCACATTCATTGAGCAACTATGGAATAACTTAACACAGTAACACAACTAGCATTTTTTGAACATTTACTAGTTTGCTAGGCACTGTGCTAAACACTACTTTCATCACTTTATTTGATGCAGACAACAGCCCTGTGAGACAGGAAATGTTATCCTCATTTAACATACAAGGACAGGAGATAGAAGATGATCTCTATCTATCTTAGAGAAAATGATTCTCTAAGGTCACATAACAATTGAACAGCATTGCCAGGAATGAGATGCCTGTGTGATACCAAAATCCACTCAGCTCCTGAATATACTGGTCATGCCATGCACTGAGGTGCTTACGTACTCTTTCCCATTCAGTTCCAAGTGTGACGTGGGTTTTGTTATTCTCCTTTGCAAATGATAACAACATGGCTCAAGGGGTTTAAGAAATGTGTCCAAATTTCCAAAGCCATAGGTAATAACTGTACAAGGTGGATCTCAAATCCATATGTAACTCCTTGCCCAGGTTTTTTTTTCCCTACTATAATGCACCTTTCCGAAGAGGTAAACCATCTGAATATGTTCTAAGTTTAGCTATTTAAAAAATTTTAAGGGAACAACTTTTGAAATGATGGATATACACTGGTATTTAGCTATATAAAAACATAGCATTTATTTCGAGTCTTAATTCTATTACACTTTGAGGTAACAACAGAGAGTGAGGTCTAGGTGAATCATCAATCCTGGCAATTTTGTGGGAAGGAAATGTCAGGGAGGAATCTATGCTCTAGAAGAAGTAGAAATGTATTATATAACATCAGCCAGTAGAAACAAAGCTGAACTGCGAAATCCAGGAGGCACTGTGCCAGTCAGACAGAACTTGAGGAGACAGAGAAAACAGGCAGAATCATTTGTATTCTTTAATCACAATAGTTAGAGTAGCCCAGCAAAGAGCAAACTGAGTTCGTCAAAGCTCCACTGCACAAATTCAACTCCCAGTCATTCCAGCCTTGCACCAACTCCTCATGGCAATGGTTTCCTCATGAGAAAACCACGTGCAAGTGAGTCAACAGTGGCTAGGGGGCAGAGTTAAGATGTTTATTACCTCAATTTTGAAGAGTTTTGGGAAGGATTTAGGGGGATGGTTTGCAACACAAAACAAGAGTGATTATCACGAAGTGAAAGAATACGACAAACAGAAGAGTTAGCTAGAGCCCGTGCAGTGACAAGAGGCAACCCAGATCAGCAGAGTTCTGCCACCTGCTGCTTCTCAAGTTGACTCCAACAGGAGTACATCTGAATAACAAGTCATGTGTGCCCTCATTGCCTTGCTGCCACATGATCATTCTTTCTTGGAAGGAAACCCTGGAATTCAGAAACAATGGGCAGGGATGAAGAACTGGGAAATTATGCCATATTTCTCTTAGAAGAATCAACATCACAAAGATATCAGTTCTCAAGTTGCTGGAAAAAGCAAACACAGTGCCCTCATTTAAGGCAAGGAATGCACAGGAAGCCAAGATCTTGGCCAGTTTAAATCACCTCAGAATCTTGAAATTACAGAGGGAAACTTTAAGAGAAATCACAAGTAAAACAAAGGTTACTGATCAGTAAGTAGGGTCCCTGAACATAGATTGGAAGGAGTTAAGATTATCAGAATTTCTACTCAGTAGGCATAGAATTCTACTTGGAATTCTAACAAATTGAAGAAAAAGCATGATATTTAGGAGGTTGGAGAGGTGAGCAGATGCAGGTAAGGGGTGTTGTAGGAGGTGTTTGGGGAGGTGGGCAAACAGGAAGGAAACCACTGGTCATGACAACAGGCTCAGAGAATTTCAAGATCTATATTTAGATGTCCATTCACACTGGCATATTTGTGGACTAAGAAATCTGGAACTTGTGTTTGTTTTTTGGAATAATCAAAAAAAAAATGGGATGCTTTCCTAAACTCCTCCAGAGTAGATGAAGTGGTCTACCTCACTGACAGAGAGGTCTACAGTATTTGCTTTCTGTATACATACATACATATACATACATATATATACAAAGGAATACTACTCTGTCAAAAAAAAGGAATGAAATTTTGCCATTTTCAAAAACACGGATGGACATAGAGGGTATCATGCTAAAAGTGAAACAAGTCAGAGAAGACAAGTACTGTATGATTTTACTTTATGTGGAATCAAAAAAACTAATGAATAAGAATAGTAAAACAATCATAGATACAAAAGACAAACAGGTGGTTGCCAGTGGGGAGAGGGTTGGGAAGGAAAGAAATGTGTGAGGGAGATAAAGAGGTACAAACTTCCAGTTGTAAAATAAATAAATCATGGTGGTGATTAGTTTGAAATGTATGGAAATAACAAATCACTGCATTAACAGGAACTAACCTACTACTGTAGGTCAATTATACTTTAGAAACAACAAAGTTTTGAAGAAATCAGATATATGATTACTGGATATGGGGGTTGGGGAAAAAGCAGGCAAAACGTACAGACTTTCAGTTATAAGTAAGTGCTAAGGATGTAACGTACAACATGAAAAATGTAATTAATGCTTTTCAGTTCAATTCAGTCATTCAGTTGTCTCTGATTCTTTGTGACCCCATGAATTGCAGCATGCCAGGCCTCCCTGTCCATCACCAACTCCTGGAGTCCTCCACCCAAACTCATGTCCATTGAGTCGGTGATGCCATCCAGCCATCTCATCCTCTGTTGTCCCTTTCTCCTCCTGCCCTCAATCCTTCTCAACACCAGGGTCTTTTCCAGTGAGTCAACTCTTCGCATGAGGTGGCCAAAGCATTGGAGTTTCAGCTTCAACATCAGTCCTTCCAATGTTCAAATAGAGGAAAATAAGATCAGCATGATCCAAGAAGAGAAAAATACCATCTACATTCTGATAATTTTGTAAAGACATAACCTGTAGACTATGGTATTTCACTTGAAAGAAATTTCGTATCAGCCTTTCCTCAGATTATTTAGGAAAAATAGCCCTGTTGTTGAGTCTGTCTTTGCAAAGAAAAATATCCTTCCAATGAACACCCAGGATTGATCTCCTTTAGGATGGACTGGTTGGATCTCCTTGCAGTCCAAGGGACTCTCAAGAGTCTTCTCCAACACCACAGTTCAAAAGCATCAATTCTTCAGTGCTCAGGTTTCTTTATAGTCCAACTCTCACATCCATACACGACCATTGGAAAAACCATAGCCTTGACTAGATGGAACTTTGTTGACAAGTAGTATCTCTGCTTTTTAATATGTTGTCTAGGTTGGTCATAATTTTCCTTCCAAGGAGTAAGCAACTTTTAATTTCATGGCTGCAATCACCATATGCAGGGATTTTTGAGCCCCCGAAAATAAAGTTTGACACTGTTTTCACTGTCGCTCCATCTATTTGCCATGAAGTGATGGGACCAGATGCCATGATCTTAGTTTTCTGAATGTTGAACCTTAAGCCAACTTTTTCACTTTCCTCTTTCACTTTCATCAAAAGGCTCTTTAGTTCTTCTTCACTTTCTGCCATAAGGGTGGTGTCATCTGCATATCTGAGGTTATTGATATTTCTCCCGGCAATCTTGATTCAAGCTTGTGCTTCATACAGCCTGGCATTTCTCATGATGTACTCTGCATGTCCAGTTCTAACTGTTGCTTCCTGACCTGCATACAGGTTTCTCAAGAGGCAGGTCAGGTCGTCTGGTATTCCCATCTCTTTCAGAATTTTCCACAGTTTATTGTGATCCACACAGTCAAAGGCTTTGGCATAGTCAATAAAGAAGAAATCGATATTTTTCTGGAACTCTCTTGCTTTTTCAATGATCCAGTGGATGTTGGCAATATGATCTCTGGTTCCTCTGCCTTTTCTAAAGCCAGCTTGAGCATCTGGAAGTTCATGGTTCATGTATTGCTGAAGTCTGGCTTGGAGAATTTTGAGCATTACTTTACTAGTGTGTGAGATGAGTGCAATTGTGCGGAAACTTGAGCATTCTTTGGCATTGCCTTTCTTAGGGATTGTAATGAAACTGACCTTTTCCAGTCCTGTGGACACTGCTGAGTTTTACAAATTTGCTGACATATTGAGTGCAGCACTTTCAGAGTTATCATCTTTTAGGATTTGAAATAGATCAACTGGAATTCCATCACCTCCACTAGCTTTGTTTGTAGTGATACTTCCTAAGGCCCACTTGACTTCACATTCCAGGATGTCTAGCTCTAGGTGAGTGATCACACCATCGTGATTATCTGGGTCGCGAAGAATTTTGTACAGTTCTGTATAGTCTTGCCACTTCTTCTTAATATCTTCTGCTTCTGCTAGGTCCATACTATTTCTGTCCTTTATTGAGCCCATCTTTGCATGAAATGTTCCCTTGGCATCTCTAATTTTCTTGAAGAGATCTCTAGTCTTTCCCATTCTACTGTCTTCCTCTATTTCTTTACATTGATTGCTGAGGAAGACTTTCTTATCTCTCCTTGCTATTCTTTGGAACTCTGCATTCAAATGGGTACATCTTTCCTTCTCTCCTTTGCTTTTCACTTCTCTTCTTTTCTCAGCTATTTGTAAGCCCTCCTCAGACACCCATTTTGCTTTTTTGCATTTCTTTATCTCAGGGATGGTCTTGCTCCCTTTTCCCTGTACAATGTCAAGAACCTCCATCCATAGCTTATCAGGCACTCTATCAGATCTAGTCCCTTAAATCTATTTCTCACTTCCACTGTATAATCATCAGGGATTTGATTTAGGTCATACCTGAATGGTCTAGTGGTTTTCCTCACTTTCTTCAATTTAAGTCTGAATTTGGCAATAAGGAGTTCATGATCTGAGCCAGAGTCAGCTCCCAGTCTTGTTTTTGCTGACCGTAGAGAGCTTCTCCATCTTTGGCTGCAAATAATATAATGAATCTGATTTCAGTGTTGACCATCTGGTGATGTCCATGTGTACAGTCTTCTCTTGTGTTGTTGGAAGCGTACATCATAAAAATTAAGAGAGTAAATCCTAGGCTTTTCAGGTTGTGCTGGTGGTATAGAACCCACCTGCCAATGCAGAAGACCCAAGAGATGCCTGTTCAATGCCTAGATGGGTAAGATGCCCTGGAGAAGGAAATGGTAATGCACTCCAATATTGTTGCCTGGGAAATCTTATGGGAAGAGGAGCCTGGAGGGCTACAGTTTATGAGGCTCTAGAAACTTGGACACAACTGAACAACTAAGCACAGTATAAGCAACTAAGCGCAGCTAAGCACGTGCGCACATACACACACACACACACAGACGTATAGATATATACACATTTGTGTGTGTATATATATATGTGTGTGTGTGTGTGTGTGTGTGTGTGCTTAGTTGCTCACATATATACACACATATGTACCACATCTTCTTTATCCATTCATCTATTGATAGGCACTTAGTTTGCTTCTACTTCTTAACTATTATAAATAATCCTTCAGAGTACATAGATGTATATAGCCTTTCAAATTAGAGGGGATTTTTTCCAGATAAATACCCAGAAGTGGAATTCATGAATCAAATGGCAACTTAATTTTTTGAGGAACCTCAATACTGTTTTCCATCATGTATGCCCCAGTTTACATTCCCACCACCAGTGCACGAGGGTTCCCTTTTCTTCACACCCTTGCCCACACTTTGTTCCTTGTCTTTTTATTAATAGCCATTCTGACACGTGTGAGGTGATAACTTATTTTTTTGGTTTGCATTTGCCTGATGATTAGCAACGTTGACCATCTGCATGTCTTCTTTGGAAAATGTCTATTCAGATGCTGTGCTCATTTTTAAAATTGAGTTGTTTGGGTTTTTATGATGTTCAGTTTTATAAGTTCATTTATTTTAGATATTAACCCCTTAACAAATATATTGTTTGCAAATATCTTCTCTCATTCAGTAGTGGCCTATTTATGTTGTTTATAGTTTCCTTCACTGTACAAAAAGTTTTTGAGGTAGTCTTGTTTTTGCTTATTCTTGCATTTCCTTGATTCTTATAAGTATTCTCCTCTGCCTTCTGGTATTTAATGTTGCTATGACAAAATCTGAGATCAGCCTTATATTAGTTTTCTAGTGATTCTTCTGAGTGATTTAATGCTTTGTTTGTTTGTTTTCCTCCCAGGCTACTTCTATCAGAGTCCAATTAGAAAAACAGAAAATCCCTTAGATGTTTCAAGCAACACTTGCAAAAGTGCTGGCAGAACTGTAAGAGGAAAAGGAATTAGATGATGATATCCAGAGATCAGGAACTGTAGGTAGCAGCAACGACCTGCAGGAACCCAAAAAACTATCCTTGCCATGGAAACTGCTGGAACTGCTGCTCTGCATTGATCGGACACCCAGGAGCCAGCACTCACTGTTGTTGCTACTGAAGCTCTGGGTCCCTGGCAGAACTGGTGCTTCTTTTGCTTGCATCTCACAACTGGCTCCCGCTGGCAGACTCTAACTGAAACATCTGGCAAAAAGAGCCTGGAAAATGTGGCATACTCCCCACCAGCAATACACAAGAGAATAGCATCTGAATAACAGACTATTTCTGGCATGTTTCCCAAAGAAAAAGGGGAAAATAATCAAAGGACTTTCCTTTAAAGTCAACTTTATTAGCTATATATTCCAGCACTGGCTATTTTGAGTCAATTTCCAAGGTTCAAGATGTATTCTTCCAATATATAGATTCAGGTTTTAGCTCAAGGAAGTTTTCCTGGTTGCATTTGTGAATATTTGTTCCAGTCCATCATTTTTATTTTATTCGAAAGAGGCTTTTCAATGGTATATACCTTGGATTGCTATTTCTCCTCGATGGGTGCTCAGTTGTGTCCAGCTCTTTGTGACCCCAGGCACTGCAGCCCTCTGTCCATGGGACTCTCCAGACAAGAATACTGGAGTGGGTTGCCTTTTCCTCTTCCAGGGGATCTTCCCAACCCAGGTATCAAACCCATGTCTCCTGCACTGTTGAGCCACCATTGTCTATACCTTTTTCTCCATTTACCTGTGCTTTGTTCCCAACTTCCTTTTATTTCACTTGGCATTTTTCTCTATTTTCATTGTTTTCTGCAGTATCTATTCTGCTTTGGGTTCTTAAATCTATTGTAATTTCTATAAAAAGTTTTTCCTTTTTTTCAGTTCACATTATATCTTTTCATTTTTCATCAGCACTTTTTCTCTGAGCTTTTCCATTTTTTTTTCTTTGTGGTTTTCCACTAAAGTAAAACATTTAAAATTTTCATCTGCAACATAACATTTTTTATGGTTAGTGTTCTGTTAATAAGAATTTACTACTACTTTCTCTACTTCCTTTATTAGTGTTTCTTAGCATCTAAATTTTACCAGTTCCTTTTTATTACTTGTCATGAATGTCTTGGATTTTGCAAGACCAGCTGTTTTCAGTGGTCTCCAAGCCAAGGATACATCATGTTGTTATATTAAAAGTCTCTCCCATTTTTCAGCTACAGAAACAAACTGCTTCCAGCAACTATGGCTTGTCTGGGTGATTCCTCTGTAAACGCAGTATCCTCTGCTTCTTGGAACCAAATCAGCTCCAAGGTAATTCTATCAACGCAGGTTGCACAACACAGGTGGTCACCAAAAATGTTTAAGCCCAAGATGACCTTCTTTATGAGCGGCTGCCACTGGCCCTCCCACTGTTAATATTTTTCTCAATTGTTTCTGATCTACGCTTCTTTTCAAAAGGATGACTACTTAGTCCTAAAGGCCTATTGAAACGCTTTTACATAACTGAAGATCATGCTTGTCTATTTTCATCATAAATGGTATTTTCAGAGGTTCCCCCCAGCCAAAGGTTTTGATCCTTATTTTTCAGTAATTTGTAGAAGGCTCTTGGCCTGTAACCCACAGGCCTGCAAGCCTCTTAGCTGTCCAGTCTTAAAATTCAGGAGCCTGGAAACATGGACAAGGATGGAGGTTTATTGGACATGTGATCACACACATCTGAGCGAAAGGTCCTGGAGCAACACCCGACTGTGTATGGCAGACAGCTGGCAGGACATGACAGCCATCTGCACTACCGGGGAAGAAGGCCATCACTTACAGGGGGAATTGATGTCAAGTTGGCTCATCAGTTACCAGGGAAACCAGCTCTAGGGCTCCTCCCTCACAGTCCCGCTGCCTCCCTCTGCCCCATTTAACAACCATCACGGCTGCAGATATTTTCCTTCAATCAACTAGCAGGTGGAGATGTTCTGGCCAAATGATTAGAACAGTCACTAATTGGAGCAGGGGGAAGCACGTTCATGTACTAAGGTGTAGGTGTAGCAGGGACTGGTGAGCAGGGGATGTACAGAGAGCACAAACACAGCCATCTTGAGTGGCCTGACCACACATTCCACCCCCACATGCCCTGCATGACCTTTACAATCTTGGACTACCCCTCTTGGGTGATATCCCTGCAGTCAGGTATGCAGAGGTTCACTGCAACCAAATACCACAAATCCAATACAGACACCAACAGCTAAACAACATCACGAGTCCAAGAGGTGGGCAATCTTGGGAGCCAGGTCAATTTTTCATGGAAGTCCAGAGGATGACGACAATGGCATAGCACTGTAGACCCAAGCAATCAGACTAATTTCTCAGTGAGATACCACCATTGTTGCCAGTGCACAAAGATCCCTCCACTCTAACTGGTACAAAATGTTTACCAGGCACAATAAGGAAAATTCATTACAAAAATTACAAGCAGTAACAGCATTCTGATATAATACCACCTCTGCCTGTGGTTTTTGCCCTGGCCTGCCATATCATATTGCCTGTCCACCCTCAGTCCCCAGAGTCATGCTAAATTCTGGACAGGCGGTATAACAGACCACAGGTTAACAAAACAGTGCCTTTCTCCAAAGGGGGCCCAGATTAATTACCTTAGTAGTCTTAGATTTCACCTGTCTTCTTCCTGGCCCCACCTAAGTCTCTAATTCTACTGAGGACTTCCCTGCCAGTCCCAGGGCCATTTTACAACATGTTTCTCTAGGGATTACGTTATAGGGCAAAAGATTGCCCTGATAGTTGGCAATGGTCCCAGTGCCTAACAGTTGGTGTGACTGGTTAGTTGCCTCTGGCTTAACATAGCATAGATACTGGGACAGTTGCTCCTGAGATGTTCAGTTCTTAGGGCTTGAGTTAGCCTTCTGGACCGTATGTTGAGAGATTGAATTTCCAGTATCAACTGTTAAGTAGTCCATTCTTCCTTTCAATTAGCCCGGCAGCAGCAGAGCTGCAGGGCAGGCGGGAATGCCAGTGCACGTTATTTTTATTGGCTCATTCCTGAACTTTATGGCTGGTGAAGTGGGTCCCTTAGTCACTAGCAATGTCCATGGGGGTCCCTGTGTCATCCACAGCTGTTCTAGTCCTCAGGTAGTGTTTTTTGCATTGCTCAGCAACCCAGGTAAGCCTTTTGTAATACCTTACACCTGTCATAACATGTTGTAGACTGTACACAGCTGTCCCATCACCCTACATCATTGCTCTATTCCCTTCCATAGCTAGGACCAGAAACCCCAAGAGTACTCTTACTATTTTGCCATTGCCACAGGTCCCAGAAATACCCCTCCAGGGGACTGGCCATGTCTAACTCACAAACTGTCACTTAGTTAATATCCCTAAAGTCCATGTCTGTAATTATTTAGGGGTGGTGAGTCTGTGTTCGTGCTCTGCCACGTTGTACAATGTGCTGTCACGTTGTACAATTTGCAAACTCATGGACACATTAGGCTCCTCTGTCCATGGAGTTTTCCAGGCAAGAATACTGAGGTGGGTAGCCATTTCCTTCTCTAGGGGATCTTCTTGACCCAGGGATTGAACCCCAGTCTCTTACGTCTCCTGCATTGGAGGCAGATTCTCTTACCGTTTATCCACTGGGGAAGCTGCTTTTCTTATCCAGCCAGATAACACCAGACAAGTACTTAATAGATAACCCAGATCCTCGTATTTTGTCTGCTTTCACCAGCCTTCTCCGTGTAGTCAGATGAGTCACGAGTGCCAGGCCACTACCTCTCAACTGGAAAGAGACTGAGATTTCCAGGTGCCACATGCTAAAGGACAGTCAACTCTCTCTTTCTTGTTCCCATTTCCCAGACATCTCAGCGCTCTCAGGAGCTTCCTTGGCATACCGGCTAACTCACCAATTGTTGGGCCGCACCCCACAGACCTGCAAGCCTTTTAGTTAGTTACCCAGCCCCAAGACCAAAAAACGAGCCCAGAAATAGAGACAGAGATATCAACGGTTATTGGAAAGGGGCTCTTACAAGTCTGAAGTGCAAGTTCCTAGACAGCCACGCTCCATTGTGTACAGCAAGCAAGCCGGGCAGCCATCTTTGCTCCTTGGGGCAGAAGGAGGCGCCATTTAGAGGGGCAATTGGTGTCAGGTTGGCTCACCAGTTACCAGGGAAACCAGTAGCTGCAGCGTGTCCCGCCCAGCCCCTCAGGCTAACGACCTTCAAGAGGGAACCCTCTTACACTGTTGGTGGGATTGCAAACTAGTACAGCCACTATGGAGAACAGTGTGGAGGTTCCTTAAAAAGCTACAAATAGTCCTGCCATATGACCCAGCAATCCCACTGCTGGGCATATACACCGAGGAAACCAGAATTGAAAGAGCCATGTGTACCCCAATGTTCATCCCTGCATTGTTTACAATAGCCAGGACATGGAAGCAACCTAGATGCCCATCAACTGACTAATGGATAAGAAAGCTGTGGTACACATACACAATGGAATATTACTCAGCATTAAAAAAAAATTCATTTGAAGCAACTCTACTCAGATGGACGAAACTGGAGCCCATTATCCAGAGTGAAGTAAGCCAGAAGCAAAAACAACAATACAGTATATTAACGCATATATATGGAATTTAGAAAGACGGTAACGAGAACCCAACATACGAGACAGCGAAAGGAATGCAGATGTATAGAATAGACTCGTGGACTTTGTGGATGAGGGTAAGGGTGGGATGATATGGGAGAAGGGCATTGAAGCATGTTAATTTTCATGTGTCTAATCAATCGCCAGCCCAGGATTGATGCTCGGGGCTGGTGCAGGGAGATTTCCCCGGCCGGGGGGGGGGGGGGGGGGGGGGGGGAGGGGGGTTCCGGAGGGGAAGCATATGTAAACCCATGGTGATATCATGACAATGTATGGCAAAAACAATAAAAATAAATAAATAAATAAATAAAAGAGGGCAACTGTTTCCTTTTAGTTAATTAGCAGGTGGAACTATTCTGGCCTAAGGATTAGAACAATTACTAGCAAGGGGAAGGGCAAGCCAGGGACTGGCTGACAGGGGAGGCACAAAGGGCATGAGAACAGCCTTCTTGAGTGGGGGGAAAATGGTGATTTATGCAGCCATGTTCATATATGAAAAATCCTTGTGCTGGTAACCCATAGACACAATTACAGTGAAAAATCTTATATATTGATGGCCTGATTGCTATGATGCAAGGCAAAACATATTCAGTATCAAACAAATAATACAAAAAATAAAAGTAATATCAAGAATGGCACCAGGGTCTTTGTTGGAAGGATAGAAGAAAGGAAGGATTCAGAGGCAGAAGGAATGACTCCAAGGAATGACTCCACTGCTTAGAGAATTGTGAGGCTAGCACATCAGAGAAGTACGTGTATGTAAGTGAGTAGAGGGAGATACTGTTCACAGAGGCAGTTTATAAATCCCAGGACTATTCGAGTTTTAAAGAGGATTACTAACCCTGGAAAGTTAGACAGTGACACACCTGGATTGAAGAGATATTTTCAATCCTACCACACAGATAAATATCTTTTTTGACCAACTCTAAGATATCTGTTCACCCTTTAATCGTATTTAAAAGTGAGTTTCTAATTGAAACCTAAAAGCATCACTAAGTAGTGGATAAATGTAATGAAAGCAACTGTGAATCTAACATGGACATCCTTTTAATTTATTTCCCTTCAGACTGAGGGTAAGAACAGTAGCTACTTTATTCAATCTTGTGTATTAAGCATGTACCACAATACCTTGTAATAGGCATTTGATACATAAAGTCTGAATACATTGTAAATAAATAAATTCCCTAAGTGTAGCTTCTTAAGAGTTCCAGTTCTTTCTCATACTGTTTTATCATTTGCAATTTTTCCTGTGATATATTAAAATGTAAACCAAATCGAAAGATTTTAAACTTGGAATTCAACAATAATAACTTTTCCCCATCTCTCAAAATAATTGTAGTTAATGTGGTGACTTAACTGGCAAGATAATCCAAAAAGAGGGGATATATGTATACATACAGCTGATCTGCTTTGCTGTAGAGCAGAAACTAATACTACATTATAGAGCAATTATGCTTCAATAATTTTTTTTTAATCGGAATTAAAGAAACTGGAGTCAGAATCACAAAGTAAGGATTTGGATATCATGCTATAGGTAGTTATGCTAAAGAAATTTATATACTGTCTTAAAACACCTCTGTTTAACCTTCAGAATGAAGGATTTTCATTTGTGAACACTGCACATGTGAACAGATGTGCTCTAGAAAAACAAAAATTGATCAATATTGGCCAGAGAACAAAGAGATTCAGGCCCGAATGATTTCCACATGTGGCCACTGCCTATCAATCACAGGCGACAGCAGCAACTCCTCTGCTGTGACCGAGGCAAGCTGTACTGATTTCCGTTAGACATGCTTCCACCAAAAGAGATTAATTCTTGGTCATCAGAATCTGATTTGGGCTCAAGCTTAGCAGGCTAATTTTCAGCCTATGGGAATAAAGTCATGGCAATTTTCTAATCATTTAAAGGAAAAGAAATGGGCAAAGATAAAAGAAAAACAACCACACCAAGAAGCTACCAATGGCAAATATTTCCTGCTTCTCTGGCCTTTACTTGTAAAGGTACACTTCCTTTAATAATTAGGAGTGGTATTGCTTTTAGGGTGCCTCGTTTACTATTAGGAAAAATGCCACTAAAACAAGGTGAATTAAACCTTTGCTTTTCATCAGATTTGCTCTAGTTGCTCTAGTTCCCTGTGATTTGAAGCTGTGTTCTTGGGCTGTATTTTACTTCCAAAAGTGTATTTTACACTCTAAAGAAAGAGTGTGCTTTAGAGCAAACAGTAAACAGAAAGGAATATTCTAGTGGAAACTTGATTTTTAAGGAAGTAGTAACTGGTGACTTTTCTTCACTTTACTTCTTACATTGAGACAGCTGTGCTCAACTCTGTAACCAGTTTGGCTGGAACACATATATTTATTAAATCCTTGCATGCTTCCTGGAGGCATTTTGTAAAATAATGAGTAGATTTTGGCTCTTGGTGGTATGTCTTGTTGTTACCATCCACTCCTGATTTGATGCAATGGGGACACTTCAGTTCTGTGGTATTCTTCCCCCAAACTCGTAATACCAATTTAATCACAAGATAACATCAGACAAACCCAAATTGGAATATATTTTATGAAACACCTGACCCTTTCTTTTTAAAATTTTCAGAGTTGTGAAAAATATGAAAACACTGATGAACTACTACAGACTAGGGCAGGCTAAAGAGACGTGACAACAAAAATGCAATGTTGGGTCCTGAACTGGATCCTGAAATATAAAAGGCATTGGTGGAAAGATTGGTGTAATATCAATAATGTCTGTTGTTTCCATAATAGTATCGTACCAGTGTTAATTTCTTGGTTTTTATAAATGTACCATGGTCACATAAAATGTCACAATTAGGGATCTATAAATCTAAGATTATTTAGCGTGAAAGTGTTAGTCGTTCAGTTGTGTCCAACTCTCTGGGACCCCATAGACTGCCAGTCTGCTCGGTCCACGGGGATTCTGCAGACATGAATACTGGAACGGGTTGCCATTTCCTTCTCCAGGAGATCTTCCAGACCCAGGGATCCAATGCAGGTCTCCTGCATTACAGGCAGTGTCTTTACCATCTGAGCCACAAGGGAAGACGTTAAAGCAGCTTGCTCAGCCTCTCCTGCTGACAGCTTGCCCTCTGAAATCACCCAGACTTGCATCAAGGGCTTGGAGGCAGGGAGGTTCATCTTTCCTGTCGCCAACCTCAGCGGGGAGAGGGAGACAAAGCCCCTAAGAGAGGCTGCAGCCACTGACCCCTGTGAGGTCATGGGGCACCCCCACACTGGCTCGCCAAGGGGCACAGCAACTCCCACCTAAAGGAGCGGCCATTTGGAATGTTTTTGGATGTGACTGACATTTGAATTAGTAGGCTGAATAAAGCTGAGTGCCACTTCTAACGTGATGGGCTCATCCAATCCGTTGAAGCCCGAAGAGAACCAAAAAGCTGACCCTGCTGGGAGAAAGGACAATTCCTCCTTCCAGACTGCCTTTCAACTGAGATGTTGTTGTTGTTCCTGACTTTGAACTCAAACTGAAACTCTGGCTCTTCCTGAGTCTTGAACCTTCCTGCATTCAGGCTTGAACTGTACCATCAGCTCTCTGGTCCTCAGGCCTATGAACTTGGTTTGGAACTACACCATGAACTACCTCCTCCTGGTTGCCAGCCAACTCACTCTGCCCGTCTCAGGACTTGTCAGCCTACATAATCACACAAGCCAAATCCTATAATCAATGTCTCTCTCTCCCTCTCTGTCTTTCTCTCTCCACATTCAATTGGCCCTCTCTGGGCTATTGAAATGCCTTAACTAACGCAGTGATAAATATAATTATTGTTTGTTCATTTACTTTTCTGTTTAGAATGAATTTATCTAGGAGTTCCAGTGGCAGAATTGATTGGTGTGTGGTACATACAGAGAATATATTTATCTATTTTAATATTGATAGATATTTGTTCTGTTTGGGATTATTGCAGTATTAATTTGAGGACTATTATAGATAATGCAGATATGGACATTGTTGTACATGTGTCCTGGTACAAGTAAATGAACATAAATTCCTCTTGGAAATAAAACTAGGAGTAAGAGTCCTGCTAGATCTGGAGATTCAGCCTAGCTGTAGTTGTGTTTTTTTAACTCAACAAAAAAGGTTTTATTTTTAAGAAGTTGATATGCTTATTCTAAAATATATATGGTATTAAAAGATTAAGAATAGCTCAAACAAAGAGAAGAATAGATTTGCAGGACTTTACCTGACTTTAAGACTTATTATAAAGCTACAGTAAACAAGATCATATGCTATTTGTGTCAAGATAGGCAAATAGATCAATGAAACAGAATATAAAGTCTGGAAATACACCCACACGTACTGTGAATTGATTTTTAGCAGATACAAAGCAATCTATGAGGGAAGAACACTCTTTTGACAAACAGTCCCACGTGCAAAATAAAGAACTTTGACTGTTAACCTCATATTGTATGTTAGAAATAGACTACAGAGCTAAAGGTAAGACCTAAAATGATAAAACTTGTAAAAGCTCAAATACCTTAGTTTTGATAAAGATTTCTTACATGCAGCACAAAAAAACTCCAAAATGTCTAAAAGAAAAAAGCTAATATGTTGGCCTCAAAATTTAAAGCTTTCACTGTTCAAAGACACTATCAATACAATGAAAAAGCAAGCCTCATCAATGGAAGAATGATAAATAAATATGCATATACATATATATTCACATCATAGAAAACTATACAGCACATAAAAAAGCAAATTAATGATATACACTACAACATAGATAGTTTTCACAGATATTATGTACAGCCAAAGAAACTAAATAGAAAAGAGTGTACACTGATCTTCTTTACATGAAATTAAGAACAGACAAAATTAAGGTGATCAAAGGCAAGAGATGTCAGAGTACTGGTTACTTACAGAAGATAGAATAGCATTGACAGAAACTCACAAGAGCAACTTTTGGCGTCCTAGAAAATATTCTACATCTTGATCTAAGTGGTGGTTACACATATATATACAAATGTAAATTTTCATTGAGCTAATAATTAAATGTAGATCAGTTCAGTTCAGTTGCTCAGTTGTATCCGACTCTTTGTGACCCCATGAACTGCAGCACGCCAGGCCTCCCTGTCCATCACCAACTCCCAGAGTCCACCCAAACCCGTGTCCATTGAGCCGGAGATGCCATCCAGCCATCTCATCCTCTGTTGTCCCCTTCTCCTCCTGCCCTCAATTTTTCCCATCATCAGAGTATTTTCAAATGAGTCAGCTCTTCATATCAGGTGAGCAAAGTACTGGAGTTTCAGCTTCAACATTAGTCCTTCCAATGAACACCCAGGACTGATCTCCTTTAGGATGGACTCCAACACCACACTTCAAAAGCATCAATTCTTCTGCACTCAGCTTTCTTTATAGTCCAATTGTCACATCCATACATGACCTCTGGAAAAAACCATAGCCTTGACTAGACAGACCTTTGTTGACAAAGTAATGTCTCTGCTTTTTAATATGTTGTCTAGGTTGGTCATAGCTTTCCTTCCAAGGAATAAGCGTCTTTTAATTTCATGGCTGCAGTCACTATCTATTTGGAGCCCAGAAAAATAAAGTCAGCCACTGTTCCCACTGTTTCCCCATCTATTTGCCATAACTGATAGGACCAGATGCCATGACCTTAGGTTTCTGAATGTTGAGCTTTAAGCCAACTTTTAACTATCCTCTTTCACTTTATGCTTCAACTCTGTAAAGATGTTATGGAAATAATGAAATAAATTAACATATAGGTTATCTTATATGAGAAATAGAAAGTAGAAATAGATAAAAATATTCCAATAAAAACAAGCAAAATCTCACAAGCAAGTGGTACCTGTACCAGCAGTCTTCCTTCGCTAAGAACCACCTTATCAACCACACTAAGTCTCCAACCCCACGGATTATATTAATGCTCTTAATCAGCCAAAACAAAGCAATATTGCAACAGATGTACGTAAGATGGAAAAAATGAATCTCTCTTTAGCTTTCTACTGCAGGACTGACAAGGTTAGAGTTGTATTAGATTTTATGCGTCCTTCCTCCATTTAGAAGGATTATACTTTACCACCTCCAGTCTTGGTCAAGAAAAGTGATTGGAAGCCAGGTGGGTCACTTGAGAGCATATGATTGAAGAGCTGTTGCATGTTCCATGTTCTCCAGTCCCTCTACTGTGACTGGCCATGTTGTGACAGAGGCTGCTCCATCAATCTACTTTCTGGAATGAAGACAGTCTGGTACAGGACCAAACTGATTTATAGCCTGAGAAATCTATCTTTGATGTTAAAACCCACTACCTGTTAAGGTTGTTAGCATAATTACCTTAAGCTGATTTATATAGAAATTGCTTGCTTCCTTGCTCAGTCCCGTCTGACTCTTTGCGACACCATGAAGTGGAGCATGCCAGGCTTCCCTGTCCTTCACTATCACCCAGAGTTTGCTCAATGGGTGATGCTATTCAATCATCTCATCCTCTGTCATCCCCTTCTCCTCCTGCCTTCTGTTTCCCAGCATCAGGGTCTTTTCCAATGAGTAGCTCTTTGCATCAAGTGGCCAAAGTATAGGAGCTTCAGCTTTGGCATCAGTCCTTCCAAAGAATATTCAGGGTTGATTTCCTTTAGGATTGACTGGTTTGATCTCCTTGCTGTGTAAGGGACTCTCAAGAGTCTTCTTCAGCACCACAGTTCAAAAGCATCAATTCTTCGGTGCTCAGCTTTTTATGGTCCAACTCTCATATATGACTACCAGAAAAATCATAGCTTTGACTATATGGACCTTTGTCAGCAAACTGATGTCTCTGCTTTTTAATATGCTGTCCATGTTTGTCATAGCTTTTCTTCCAAGGGGCAAGGTTCTTTTAATTTTATGGCTGCAGTCACCATCTGCAGTGATTTTGGAGCTCAATAAAATAAAGTCTGTCACTGTTTCCATTGTTTCCTCATCTATTTGGCACCTAGAAATGCAGTGCTACTCTAACAAAAACCTGTTATGTGACTTTAGTTCAGAGGCCAGCCTATGGTGGTGAGGAAATTTTGTAAATGGAGTCTGGAAGGATGACAATACATATTATGCATTGGCAAAACATTTGGTAAAACTGTTGCTTGCATTAACTTGGAAGACAATTAATGTTTTGAATGATCTTTGAAATTCTGCAGAGAAGTTGGTAAACAAAGTTGGTGGCACTTCTTCCTTCCCATATATACAAGACAGATTAATTTGTTTAAGAAAAAAGTCAATTTGCAATCAAAGAGGGAATAGAATTTAAAAATGCATTTGTTTTCTCTTTCCCAAACATTATTACCCAAAAGGTAAAATTAAGAGGACATTTGACCTAAAAAAAAGATAAATAAAATTTACTTCATTCCAAAGACCAAATCAAATATGACCATAATATCCTTTGTTAAATTTTTTGAATTAATTAAGATGGAGTCCTTTCAGTTGGATGAACTAGCTCATGGATAAGAGATTAAAGGCATCAATCTACCCACCTCCAAGAAACCTGATTAGCCCATCATCTAATTAAGTTTAGAGAAAGGGGAATGTTTTGAGGAGAATTGCAGATGAGGTTATAGGCACGTGAAACTACTAGAATCAAATGAATGAAAAAGCCTTATTCTGAGAGTATTAGTTGAGACTAAATTTGATTGTGACTGTTCTTGGCTAAAAATGATCCTTGGAGTTCCCAGTATTCCTGTAGACAAAGGAAATTTCTGGGGAGGAACTTATCTGTAACTGTCAGCAGCCAATTCACCTCGAATGAGAAGCTGAATCCTGAAGGAGAGCTGGGAAATGCATCATAGCACTGCAGTTACCATGGGCAACCACTTAACTCCTCTAGCCCTTGGTTTCTTCAAATGGGAAAAATAATAGCACCTCTCTCACGGGGCTGTTATGAGGACAAATTAATATTTGTAAGGCATGTGGAATGTTGCCCACCACATAGTGAGGCTACATATTTGATTGTTAAGTGAAGGTTGTCAGGGAATAAGTTATTATAATTAGTCTATTAATTATTCCTATGGGGGGAGAGTCAGCCTGAAAGTGCTTTGATATGTTTGTGTGTGGGGGTGTGTGTGTTAAGTTGCTTCATGTACAACTCTTTGTGCCCCTATGGGCTGTAGCCCACCAGGCTCCTCAGAACATGGGATTCTCCAGGCATGAATACTGGAGTGGGTTGCCATGCCCTCCTCTAGGGGATCTTCCTGACCCAGGGATTGAACCTGCGTCTCTAATGTCTCCTGCATTGGCAAGTGGGTTCTTTACCACTAGCGCCACCTGGGAAGCCCTTGACCTGTTTGAAATCAGTTAACTTTCAAATAGTTTAGAAGTTCTCCGTGGAAACCTTAAGAAAAGCATGAATTTGCTTAGAATCTATATTTTAGCAATCATGCAAATCTAAAATTTATCTCAGGCTTTATTCAAATGATGATAGATTTTGAATTGCTAAAATATGAATCAAAGAGTTATGATTTCTGACAGGTACTAAATACCTCACATATCTTACACATCTTTTCTTTCATTCCAACCATCTTAAGAGATAACTGTACTGTTACTACCTCTATGTGCAGAGGAGAAACTGAGATTCAGAAGGTTTTGCAAGGCTGGAATTCAAAGCTGTCCTCAAAGCCTTGATGCATAACCCCTGTACTCCACTTGTTTCATTTAAGTTACCCACATACTCAGTTGTTTTAAGTTTTTGAAATGTATTTGATCTCTTAAGCATTGCACTCAAAAGAAGTAGCCTGCCAATGTTATCCTTCACAAAGATTCATAAATAACTCAACAGCATCATTTTGCAGCTTCTTAATGCAAGACTCAAGCTTCCCACCTCAGATAATAAATAATTAAGATCTTGAAATGCTAAACCTAACTTGTATTCACAATGAAGATGTCAGCTTTCATGGTATTCTAGAAGCATTATATAAAAAGATACATTCTGTATCAAATTGCATATTTTAGTATGAGGGTATGCATCATGGCATCAAAAACACACTCAGCACTTTTCTAATAATAGCATCTAATCACAGTCTCACCCTTCAAAGAGCTGATCCTTTAAAAACAGCCTATATATAGTTATCCATTCGTACTTATTTGTAGTTCTGCCCAAAGTTAGCAATTGTGTCTGCCGGTTGAGAAACCTAATCAATAATTGAAGCTCCACCATGGCTAATGCTCAGCTGATGCAACCCCTTGATAATTCTCTCAGAGTCTCAGTGCTTGAAATACCCTGACTAAGCTCAGTTTTTACCAGGTCAGCCTGACCTTCAAGGTCAAGCAGGGTAAAAGGAGAACACCAGCCCTGCAGATACTAGAGAATGGCTTGTTTCCCAAACTGAACATATCACTGGGCTTCTGCAACTTTCAGCATCCATTCCCCCCACGCTTTGACACCAGCCCCAGTTGGTTCAGATGGTAGACTGAGAGACTCTGAACTCAGAAAGGAAAGACCCCAACCACAACCTGGCCCCAGAAGATGCTGACCAGATTCCCATTAGATGGTGGTTGATCTAAATGTGGGGAGTCATTCCGATCTATCCAAAGAGTCCCAGGGGAAGTCTGCTGGGCAGAGCTTCCTTGCTCAACTATGAAGGTAGAGTCTAGCTAAGACTTGCTTTTACCATTTTTTTTCAATCTCTCCACTTATTTCTGCTGAAACAATTTTAATTCTTTTTTTTTTAAATTGGAGTTGTCACACAGAAACCGTGTGTGTTTCTGCTGTACAGCAAAGTGATTCAGCCATACCTATACATTCATCCCCTCTTTTTTTGGATTTCCTTTCCATTTAGGTTGCCACAGAGCACTGACTAGAGCTCCCTGCCCTATACAATAGGCTATCATTACCTATCTATTTTATACATAGTAGTGTATATATGTCAATCTCAATGTCCCAATTCATCTGACCCACCCCCTTCCCACCATGGATCCATCCATTTGTTCTACATGTCCGTGTCTCCATTTTTGCTTTGTAAGATCATCTGTAAGAGTTGGACACAACTGAAGTGACTGAGCACATACCATTTTTCTATCTTTGGTATGATGACTGAAAGTATAATAGTTCTCTTGTGAATATGAATGCAACAACCAAGAGAATCACAGAGATGAAGGCCCTGACAGCATCTGGACACTGAACAAAAGCCAGAAGCTGCCTAACCCCAGACTGTTTAAGCCACAGTTAAGATTGGCCACTTCTTCCAAACATACTGCCAACTGATACTGTCTTCCCACACTTCTCTCCACCTTGTCTTCCTCACTCCTTCCCAGCATTCCTTCAGTTTCCTTTTACATTGTCAGGGGTGATCAAAGTGGTTCTCTCACATTTTTTGATGCTCCATGCTATTTCTATGGGCTGGTTCTGAATGCTGAAACCAATAAACAGTGTTTCCATTATTATGACTGTGGTAATAGTCTATGTTAGCATGATGGCTATGTTAATATTCTAGTAGAACCCAGTAGTGGGGTATAATTACAAATTCAATATAATTACATCTGAGCCACTCAAAAGAGAATGTCAAGATCAAGTAAATTCTCTTTCCTTATATTCCACCAATAGTTCAAAACTTGTACATGTTTGGAGTATTTACTGTTCACACAGTATTTATTTTTCCTGACATTTCTAATTACTTTTTAAAAATTTTTATTTACTTTTTATTTTTTTTACTTGTTTTTGCCATACAATGTCATGATATCACCATGGGTTTACATATGCTTCCCCTCCGGGTCCCCCCCCCCTCCCCCCCCCCCCCCCCCCCCGGGAAATCTCGCTGCACCAGTCCCGAGCATCAGTCCTGGGCTGGCGATTGATTAGACACATGACAATTAACATGCTTCAATGCCCTTCTCCCATAACATCCCACCCTTACCCTCATCCACAAAGTCCACGAGTCTATTCTATACATCTGCGTTCCTTTTGTTGTCTCCCATGTTGGGTTCTCGTTACTGTCTTTCTAAATTCCATATATATGCGTTAATATACTGTATTGTTGTTTTTGCTTCTGGCTTACTTCACTCTGGATAATGGGCTCCAGTTTCGTCCATCTGAGTAGAATTGCTTCACATCACTCATTATCAGAGAAATGCAAATCAAAACCACAATGAGGTACCACTTTACACCAGTTAGAATGGCTGCCATCCAAAAGTCTACAAGCAATAAATGCTGGAGAGGATGTGGAGAAAAGGGAACCCTCTTACACTGTTGGTGGGAATGCAAACTAGTACAGCCACTATGGAAAACAGTGTGGAGATTCCTTAAAAAGCTGCAAATAGACCTGCCATATGACCCGGCAATCCCACTGCTGGGCATATACACCGAGGAAACCAGAATTGAAAGAGCCACGTGTACCCCAATGTTCATCGCTGCATTGTTTACAATAGCTAAGACATGGAAACAACCTAGATGCCCATCAACTGATGAATGGATAAGAAAGCTGTGGTACATATACACAATGGAATATTACTCAGCATTAAAAAAAATTCATTTTATTTACTTTTAATTGGAGGATAATTGTTTTATAATACTGTGTTGGTTTCAGCCATAAGTATACATATATTCCCTCCCTCTTGAACCTCCCTCCCACCTCCCACCTCATCCCACCCCTCTAGGTTACCATAGAACTCTGGGTTTGAGCTCCCTGAGTCATACAGCAAATTCCCATTGGCTATTTATTTTACATATGGTAATGTATATGTTTCAATGCTACTCTCTCAATCCATCCTACCTTCTTCTTCCCGCCCTGTGCCCACAAGTCTGTTCTCCATTTTTTTATTTGGGAAGATAAACACATGCCTTCTTCACCATATCCCTAATCCAGATTCTTACTCCTTCTAAGAACCTTGTGCATTCTCTTCCTAGATATCTGGTAACTTCTATTCCAGTTTGGACCACTTTCTTAATTTTTGGACCACGATTTTCTTGTGCAATTTTCCCCAGAATTTTGTAAATGCGCCTGTTTTTCAATGCTTTATCTTAGACTCATGAACTGTAGCTCACCAGGCTCCTCTGACCATGGGATTCTCCAGGCAAGAATACTGGAGTGGGTAGCCATTCCCTTCTCCAGGGGATCTTTCTGACCCAGGGATTGAACCTGGCTCTCCTGCATGACAGGAGTAATGACAGCCTATTGTATAGTGTAGGGAACTCTATTCAGTGCTCTGTGGTGACCTAAAGGCAGACAGGTTCTTTATTATCTGAGCCACCAGGGAAGCCCCAATTTTTCCAACATTCTAGTCATTTTAACCATTCCATGGAGTACTTTTTCTATGTGCTCTCCCAAAGCCCTCTGTCCTGCCTCATTAGATTTGATTGACCTCTAAGCCTGAAGTAGATCTGTCAGTCTGTGACTTGACTGTTGAATAAGGTTGGATCGGTTGCTTTTTCTGTGACCTTGACTCTGTTTCAGTTAAATCCCTCACAGTGAAGTACCTTTGTAAGTAATTTCCTAGAAGCAGTTGAACTGAAGATTAAATGTTTGGAATTTGGTTTCTAAATATTCTATTTTGCCTTACACTTGATTGATAGGCTGGTTGGGTCAAAAATCTTAGGTTTAAAATTATTTTCCTTCAGAGTTTTTTAAAGACATTGCACTAATCTCTTGTTGTTTTTCAGTCCCTCAGTTCCTTTTCTTTGCAACCCCATGGACAGCAGCACGACAGGCTTCCCCGTCCTTCACCATCTCCCAGAGCTTGCTCAAATTCATGTCCATTAAGTCGGTGATGCCATCCAACCATCTCATCCTCTGTCATCTCCTTCTCCTGCCTTCAATCTTTCCCAGCATCAGGATCTTTTCCAATGAGTCAGCTCTTTGCATCAGGTAGCCGAAGTATTGGAGCTTCAGCTTCAACATCAGTCCTTCCAAAGAATATTCAGAGTTGATTTCCTTTAGAGTTGACTGGTTTGATCTCCTTGCAGTTCAAGGGACTCTGGAGAGTCTTCTCTAACAACACAATTCAAAAGCATCAATTCTTTGATGCTCAGCCTTCTTCATGGGCCAACTCTCACATTTACACATGACTACTGGAAAAACCACAGCTTTGACTAGTTTCCAATTTTTACTTGAAAAGATTGACTTCACGTTAGTTTTTATTTCTCTGTATGTGGCCCCTTTTCTAGAAAATTTTAAGGTACTCTCTTTTTGTGTGTGTTCTGAAATTTTATTCTTGGTAATGTGAAATCCAACAGTGCAATGAATATGTATTTTAAATTATTTGTTCAGAGTTGTTCAGATTTGTATATGAGGATGTGTAACAACCTTCATGTCTGAGAAATTATATATTGTTACCATATACTTTTTCTTGCCTATTTTTATTTTTGATTCTATTAATATACTTTGAGATATTTCATAAACTTTACCTTTCAACTGTTATTTTATTTTAGATTTGGAATGGAATTTTAAATTTCCAAGTGATTTCTTTCTTGATTCTTCTATTTTAAATGATCCTGTTCAAATTTTGTACAGGTGTTTTCTCAAATGTAAAACAAATTAGGATTTTTCTGAAGTTATTTCCTAGTCTTTGAAATACTTGTTTTCATAGGATTGATGTTTTCTATTAATCTGTCTTTCTTGGTAATGCCTATAGGATTTCTTCAAACATTTTGTAATTTTTATTGTCTATACTTATCTTCACATTTTAGAAAGAGAATATTTGACAGAGGACTTTATGTCTGTGGGTGAGTCTTGTGGACTCTCAGGCTTTGCCTGTGTGTAAAGAAAGATAATTCCTCATTAATGTCAGATAAGGAGATTTTTTTAAACAGAAGTTTTGAAGTTTTCCTTAGGCAATTTGTTATCTTAGAGAAGAACCCTCTTATTTTTTTTTTTAGCCTGAAACTAAGAGCTTGATATTAGGCTTATTAGCAAGCAGAGGCAGGAGAGGATGTTTTATGTATTCTACATAATATATATATATATCCTACATCTTGATCTAAGTGGTGGTTACATGTGTATAAAAATGTAAAGTTTCACTGAGTTGAATAATTAAATTTAGTGTACTTTGTGCTCCAACTCTATAAAGATGTTATAGAAATAATGAAATAAATTAGCACATAAGCCTTGTCCTCTCAAATAGCAACCTCCTCACCAGCCAACTGTGTTCCTCACTATGTCTGCACAGTGACACCCTGTCCCATGAACCTTTAACCTCTTCCCTATCCTGTGACCTCTTCTGGTCTTCATTGCTGATTGCTCTGCCTAAGACCGTCTTCCCCTCACTGTCCACCTGATCCTCCACTCAGCCCTCTCTTCCCAGAGAGGCCTTCCCTGTCCATCCAACCTCTGTTAGTTTCATTTGACTCTTGACCCATCTTCTTAATTCATGGTACTGTTCATAACTCGAGTTATTTTTTTATTTGCTCATTGTGTATCTCCCAGACCACACACTTCATTAAGGCACAAACTATTTTATTCACTGCTTTGACCCAGCAGAGAATCTGGTACACAGTGAATACATCCATGGCAATTCTCTGCCCTGCACCATTCTTGTCTATACCTCCCAGATTTGGGAGGCCTTCATTCATTTTCTTAATTCCACTGATACCATTTGTTTGGCAAACATTTTCTCACCCAAACTGAACCATTGCCTTAGAAACCTTTCCCGGCATTTTGGCCTCTTACTCTCAAAAGAAATTGATAACTTCCTCATATGGGCCTTCACTGTACCTGACGCATGTTTCTGTCATAGCACTTACAAGTTTCATTTCACTACTTTGTCTACATGTCTTTCTTTCGCACTTGACTGTAAATTAATTGAAATTAGGAATCATATCTTACTTTTGTTTCTCCAACAACTACCCCATTCAACAACTGTAAATGAATGAACAAACAAAAATGGAACATAGTTAATATTTTTGGTGGCCCCAAATCATCAATTTTGAATATTAGTTGCAATATATTTTTACCTTTAAACATTTAATCAATATAAAATCAATATATTTTATCTGTAAGATCTGTTGTGGTGTCCTTGCCTGTGTAATAAATAGCCTGATTCTTGACTTCTTGAGTATGTTTGATAGTTTCTGTATCATCTCTCTTCCTACCAGGACTAAGTTATTGATTCTAATTCAGCTTTGCTATGAGAAATCCATGGATTATTAAGCTGCACAAATCCAAGCATTTTGAAAAAAATAAGTGGAAACATTTTGAATGAGGATTTGAGCTCTTCTCTCAGAACCATGGTGCTCACGCTGTGGTTCTAGACGCTGGTATAGATGGCTTGGTATTTCAGAAGCTTCTGTGTTTTACTTCCGTGTTCTCATGTAGGTCAGGCAGCATAATGAAAGGTTGCTGAAGTACCCATTTCCTTTTCATAACATGCTAAATATAATGTGAACCTAATTTCTTGACTCATTTAATGCATCACTGGTGGGTATGCTGAAAAATTAAATTCTCCCATATTATAATCTATTTGGAGTATGTTTTCTGCTGCTGCTGCTTCCAGCTCAGTGATATAATTTAAACCTCTTCCCATGTCCATTGTCACCACCACTATCAAGATGCTCAGAGCCACTGTCTCTATATTGTTTCCAGATTAAAAGACTGTTTTAACCAGTGTCCCAATCTCGTGACCTTTTTTAAAAAATGTAACTGCTTATTGCTACCAATGGCTCTTTTACATCCCTCCTATTTGTTCTCCTGACCAGCAGCCCCCTACCCGGCTACCATTCTCTGATTATAAGTTAGGTGGAGCTGAACTGAAATTTCCTAGATAGTTGTAAATATTACATGGAACCCTGGGGAGGATGTATTATGTATCTTCTATGGAGTACCATTCCAGGATTTTAATTTGAATAATTTTTAGTAAGTGCTTATGCTTAGCAGTTTTTCTGCTTTGAGAATTGACTATATACATCAATATCACATATAGATTCATGTTCTATTTCACTAGCTATATTAAAGAATAACAATGTCACTTTTTCAATAAACCATTTCATTGCTCTTAGTGGACATACTTTTTCTTGCTTTGAGCCCTTGCATTATAGCCCTTCATTAAGACTTGAATAGATAATTCTTACAATTTCTTATTTTACATAATTTAGACATCTATTTTATCCTCTTGCCTAGAGGAGTGAAAGGCAATCAGAGGTCAGGGGTTTGAACTTACTCATCTTTGTATTTCCCACATCTTCCAAAGGAGGAAAATAACAGGCACTTAATAATTATTTGAAAAGTTGAACAGAAGCACTTGACACTCATAAATGCATAAAGTTACTTTATTTTAAGTATACATTTAATTTTGAAAAATATAAATGCTAAAATATCTCATCTTCTTCATCTCTTAATTCCATAAAAGTCACAATAGAAAGCTTCATAAAACTGTAAAATACTATAATGTTATAGGAATTTTAGGTTTTATATTGGAAAAAATTATTAGTAATATATTGAAATGTTTTCTGTTCTTTATCATTTTGTTCCACCATGTTGATCTACTTCATTTAAAATAAAAAGATGCATCATTTCTCCAAAGTTAATAAAGACTTAAGAGAATAAAAATAAGAATATCTGAAAGTGCGTATTGATTCTGAAAAGTAATGTGTACGGATATGTACCAGCCATGAAAATGGCTAAAAAGAGGCAACTATTCATTCTTTTCACATTGTAGGATTGGGACAAAGTTACTTCTGGCTCTAAAAGTTTCACTGGATGACTTTAGCCCTGAGTTGCAATATTTGCCTAAGAAACAGAATTCAGGATTTTCGTATGTACCCATAGAGCACAAAGAAATGAGCCAAAAAATAAAACATATCTAAATTTCTGGTCAAAAAGCAACTTGACTGGTTAGCATATATCACACAACTTCTTTATTTCAGGCTACAATGAAGCTCGATGAAATCATCATCTGAAAACTCCCAAGGCCCAAGCAAAATATCATTCAACTGTATTCAGCCACTTGGTGCCACTGGGCTTCATGGTCATACTATAAAGAGTAGATGTGACATCTCATGGAATAAACAAGAACATCTCAAGTTCCTGCACCAAAATCATGAAGTGGTATGAAAAGGATTGAAGAAAGCTTTGTCCCATCCCTGCACAATGTCAACCTCTGTAATATAACTCAAACAGTTTTGTTTTTGAAAGATAGTCAGCAGTCAACACATTTCAAGTACTTAACACAGTTTTTTTTAAAAAAGAACCAAAAGCTTGGAAGACAATCATTCTCTGTTTTAAACACCAGTAAATAGCTGATTAAAGATTTACTCTGTGTGTGTCGGTGCAGTGCATAGGATACATACAAACTGAATTTGTGATGGCAGACAATTGTTTCTCTTCTCTCCATTCTTTGAATTGGTTGGGGGCTGACTAGAGAAGGTTTGTCTTCCTACTTCTCTGACTTCCTCCATCTCTCTACCCTACTCCACTGCCTGAATGGAAAAAGAGGCAGGAACTGTACCCAGTACGGCACACAAAATAATTAGGATCCCTACTTGATCATTATTTTACATAGTAGAGTGACTTTTATCCAGGAAAACGGTGTCTTCAAAACATCTTTTCGATGCAAGACCACAAGTCTTTATGCTCTGATAAAGCAGATGCTTTCCTTCCAACGCTGACTCAGTACAACCATAGGACTCTTAACAACGCTGCATGTACCCTTAGTCCTTTACTTCTAACAACATAAATCTTTTATCTCTGTGTTTACATCAGGGAGAAACACTTGGTAAAACAAATTTACTATTGTATTCTGTGTGTCCAGTTTACATAAAAACAAAACCACCCCAAGATCTGCTTTAGTTCTTTGATAGTGAGTACATTCAGTTAGTGAAAGTTTAAGTCGCTCAGTCGTGTCTGACTCTTTGCGACCCCATGGACTATACAGTCCATGGAATTCTCCAGGCCAGAACACTGCGAGTGGGCAGCCATTCCCTTCTCCAGGCAGGGGATCTTCCAAACCCAGGGACTGAACCCAGGTCTCCTGCACTGCAGGTAGATTCTTTACCATCTGAGCCACCAGGGAAGCCCACATTGAGTTAAAATACAGATAATTTGGTAGCTCTGTGTGGACCTCAGGGTTTCTTTGTTTGTTTAGGTGGTAACTACTTGTGCTCCTCTGAAAGTAAGCGGTTTTCAAAATACTTCCCTGGGTTCCAAAATATTGAAAAGACTTGATACTAACTATGCCTTTTAGCAAATACAAGGTGCTTCTCTGCATTCATGGGTATCAATCTTCCATCACAGAATATGGATAATAAATGAAGGTACAGGTAGTTTTATCTACTCAAAGGCTGAAATACTGAGTTAAGTTGCTTCAGGAGTTCTTTGAAAGGGACAGAAAGGGACACAAATCCTTAGATACTTGACTCATGATCAGAAATATAAATTATTCTATCTAGAATATAAAAGTGAACAAATGCGTCTTTAATTTAACAAGATCCTAGGTTAGGCTAATCTTAATATGCATGGCATTTAAACATTTTATCAATGCTCCCATAAGAAAGACAGAGAGAAGCTTCATACAGTTTTAAATTAGGATAATGAAAAACAAGATAATATCATCATTTTAAGGACAGCTCTAAATACAAACATGATGCCAAAATTTGGCACGTTAAGTTTTAACAAATAACGTTTATTTGGCCACCTTCATTTTAATGAAAAACTTGTAGGTCATTTATGCCTATTTTGTATAAAATTAAAAGTTTTAAGATTATCAGATACTATAAAAGTAACAGTTAATTTAGGACAATAAAATTTTTATAATCAAAATTTCAAAAGGACAGAATTATAATTTAATTAATATAACAATGAGTGGGAGTCAATATGTACATATTATGAAACCAAAATAAGTGGTTTCATTCTGCTTCTAGTACTCCTCCAACAACCTGTCTTAGGATATATCACAAATATGGTTTTAGGAATCCAAAATTATGGATTCACCATCTAAAATGCTATTTTTAACGCAGATTCATAATATATAATGCAGACTATTAAGATAGTACATTTAGGTAACATGCTAAATTTGGTTAAAGATCTAATTTTCATTTGTCTAATTTTCAATATGGTACTTTGAAATACACATATACACATATATAGACATATATATTCTAAATGCCCCAATCACAAAGGATAATTGCCTTTCAATCTTAAAGACAATGTGAGTATTGTTAAAATGTATACATATACAATACCTCTGAGACCTATCTGCATTCCCATAAACACTTTTTAAATGTGTAAATGGCCTATCATATAGTCTTATGGATTTTGTGTTGTAAATAAGGGTTACTGTATCAGTGATAGCGACTGCTATCTGGGTAACAAAATATATTTACCCTCGTTTGCATAATGGTAAATCTCTTGGACCTCTTATAGATTTTTCATAAGTGGTTTGGATTTTATAAAAACTGACACAAGATACTAGTAACTTTGCCTTTTCCCTACCATCACTCTGTCTCTTTCTAACTTTGCACATATGTGCACCAGCCACACACAGAGTACATACACAAACACACAAATATTTTCAAAATGAAAAAAAGTCTAACAATACTGCATAGGACACTGACATGGTAATACAATCAGCATCTGTGCCTGGATACTATTATCAAAACATCAGTTATTCCCATTACAAAGGAGCGTCTCCCTCCTTCGCCGATCTCCTTCATAGAACAGTTAAATTTCTCTTTAAGAAAGGGAAAAATGGATGCTTAGAAACATGGTGTTTTTAGTCCAATCTAGCCCTCTAGCATACCCTAGAGATGGTGTATCTGTGTGTGTGTGTTTGTGTGTGTATGTAAAAATCACATTATATACAATACAATTTTTACAGAAAGCCTGGCAGCTACAAATAAGAGGTAGAACTACTCAAAACTATGTTTCCTGCTGCAGGAAAAAATTCATTTTCTTTACAGTAATTAAAAAAAAGTTTAAAAAATTGACAAAAAATAAGTTGCAGGTTAGGCCCCATAATTTAAACAACAAAATCTAGGAAGAAAAATATTTTTCAATGTACTCAACAGATAAGTTCATTAAAGGGTTAAAAAAAGTTTGCATAGGAAAAAAGAGACATTCCAGCACTTGCTACAATGATGGCAATAGTTTCTCTAATGGGAGTAAAGTACCTTTAGTTTTCCTTCTTTTGATCTAAGATTAGGGTTTAAAAGCAAGAGCAAGTTAGAATAGCAGCACTTTTCCAGTCCTGGAGAGCAATACAAGCAAGAAGGGACTGTCTGGAGGTCAAGGTTTGTTCAACCAGACAGAAACACAAGCCAGTAAGCACAGCTCCAAAGCTAATGTTGGAAGTTCCTTCAATATTTTAATAAAAGGTGTTATAAAATCCTTAATACTTTTGTCCTCTGCTTAATAAAGGAAAATGACAGGGACTGTGCATGTCTTGAGTGACAGAGGAATTTGGTTGTCAGAGGACATATCTGAAAGAGTAGGAACAAAAAGGGATTCTTCAGATGTTGTTTTTAAGAAATGGTCCTTTACTGTCTGGATTTTACCTATGCAAGAGAGAAGCAGAGAGAGCGCTGTAGTGTTTGGCCAGTGACCAAAACCCAAGAGAAAACAAAAATTAAAAAAATAATCAGACAAAAAACAGGAACATAAACAACAAAAACGGTCAGTTTTAAGAAAGACAAACAGGTTACAATGTAGTTTCTGTTCCCTTGCTCCTCCAGAAGTAATCATTGTCTTCAGGCTCAAGTTCTATTCTAATTTGAGGCACAACTTTTACTGGAGTTCTAGGAGGACTAGAGGAAAAGAAAAAGGAAAAAAAAAAAACAAAGGAAACAGTAAGTACCACAGAACTCCTCCACCATCTGTCAAATGTTTCTGCGTTGTACAGAAGTCAAGTGGGTCCTTCTTTGTTCTCTCTAAATACTTATCTTCTCCTTCTGTATTAAAAACAAACACTTTAAAAATGGGATGAAGTTACCAAATGGGAGAAGAAATTCAAGTAAGAGTTTCATAAGCTCTCATATCTGGGTTAGAAAACAAGCCAACAACTAAGAAAGAGAACTACCAGGTAGGTGACACTGTCAGGAGTTGAAGGACAAAAAGACTGACATGAAAAATACGGAGATTTCAGGATTTTGAAAATCAAGGAGGATCTGAAATCTCTAGAGTTGTGTTAAAAGGGAAGGAAACTACTGGAGAAGAGCCACCAGGAAATGCCAGCTACCCTTAAATCAGAGATGACACTGGTATGATCCTGGACTTTAACGATCCCGAAAGGTTTCATTATTTCTAAGAGTAGGTAGAGTAGATCTCTTAGAATGTTTTCTACAAGTAAAAGTTTGGATGAGGTCTGATGACTTGGTAATTTTTCTAAAATAAATTTGTAGGGAGGATGGAGAACAGGGTGTCCTGCCAGTAACCTGCCATTGATTACACATCTGCAGGGCAATCACCCCACAGAACAACGTAAGATACTGGGCTGTCTTTTACCTTGGCATATCGAGTGACTGAAGGAAAGGAATTTTATCAGCATGATGTATGGCGTTCAAGGAATGTTGGTGATCTTTCTCCTAAAAAAAAAAATTTTAAATCATAGTCATTGGAAAAGTATAACACTAGAAGGAAAAAATTTTTAAGTCTTAATAAAAATGGATACACCTTTCACAACTGCAAATAGTAAGAAGGACAAGTTTAAATGATTTAAATAAACACTATATCAAGAATCTAGGCAGTATGATGAAGCCCAAATCACTGTTTCCTTTATTCTAGGTTTTCTGGGATGGACTACTGTTGTTTTCAGTGAGAGGGCAAGCTAAATAATTTTTAGAGGATGATAACATCTACTGAATGCCTAAGTCTTTGCCCTTGGATTTCCTGCCATATTTAGCGTTCACAACTTTGTCCTGCTATTATGCATGGGGATAAAATAAAGATTTTGAGGAACTTGCTTCTACTGCAAATCCACTATCAATTTTGTTCTTTCATGGATTTATATGATACTAGAAAAGATTTTAGAATGATTATGGGTATTTTGCTTAAGTATATTTCTCATGTCATATCCACTACTTTCAAAATATCCTTTTAAAGGTTTTTGAGAAAATGAAGAACAACTAGCAATAAATAATCAATCTGCCATACACTTTTTCCAGGAGCCTCAAATTCTATCTGGTGATTTTTTTTTTTAAGTGTGAAGTGAAAGTGTCAGTCACTCAGTCATACCCAACTCTTTGTTATCCCATGAACTGGGGCCTACCAGGCTCCTCCATCCTCGGAATTCTCCAGGCAAGAATCCTGGAGTGAGTAGGCATTCCCTTCTCCAGGGGAATCTTCCCAACCCAGGGATGAACCCAGGTCTTCTGCACTATAGGCAGATTCTTTACCTTCTGAACCGTCATTCTGATTTTTTTTAAGTGGTTTTTAAATTGTACTTGAAAGAGGTGTGCCAGGTTATGACATCAATAGAAGACTTTTACAGCCTCTTTTTGTTCTTTAATGCTCTGGAAATGAAAACTGAAACCAAATAATGGTTTGGGGAGCTTGAACTTAAAAAAAAATATTCAACTAAATGTTGCCAATAGGATTGAGAAGAAAGTAGTCTCAGTCACAGGTTACAGATAGGCCACCAAAGGTGAGACCACTTTAATTCTCTTTTCTTTAAACCAGTGTGGGAGCCAGTCTCCAAGATGGCTCCCAATGCGGCCTATCTTCTGGTATTTGTGTCCTTACATAGTTCTTCCCGACACTGTACGGGGGTTGGTTTGTGTAACCCACAGAATATGCACAAGAGATGGTACATCACTCCTGAGACATTATTATAAAAGACTGCAGCTTCTGTTCTGGTTTCTTTCTCTGTTATCACTGGAAGCATGACAGGGACAGCCTGAGCAGGTATCCACGGGCAATGGAACTAAAATCTCCTGCCAACTGCCCTGTGCTTGAGCCTGGAAGTGGATCCCCAGTGCTGGTCAAGCCTTCAGACTTAGACCCAACAAAGAGCTTGAGAGCTGCCACCTCAAGAGAGCCCCTGAGCCAGAATCACCCAAATCAGTGGCTCCTAAACATCAGCAACTACATGAGAAGATCTAGGTTTGTTGTTTTAAGCTGCTGAGCTTTGTGGTAAACACCAAGAGATAGTTAAAATACTCATTTTCCATAAACACTCATTCATTTCAAACTTTTCTTAGTAACTTCTTATTGAAGCTGAAATAGCACTGTTAAATAGAAATAAAAATGCTTCAACTTGTCTTTTCCTGTAACAGATCAGGATACTCTGAAGTACATCTGGAGCTAAAAGAGTATGTTTTCTTCAAATGAAAACTGAAAATAGTTTGGAGGCAACTGGTACTTGCTATTGAAAAAGCTTGAAATAGTCACTAATGTTACTACAAAAGTGTTCACCCTTTTCAACTGGACTGTTAACTCAATCACACACACAAAAAAGATGACATGTCAAAAACCATTACACCTTTGCCACCAGGCTATTGCCCCTAGAAAGTCCAGTACAATTACAAAGATGATTTTTGAAACAGCAGAAGGAGAATGAAGAAACTAGGGAGAAAATGTAAATATCTTATAGGCTATACCCAAAGATGGGTGGTAATATTTAATGATTGCCAATTTAATTGAAATAACATTTATGCCAAATTATCAGTATTAACAATTGACTCATTGATCTTTGAGAAACCCACGGTGCAATCTCTGTTTTGAGCTGATTTGATCATTGGTGGAAACCTAAGGAAGACAAATAGTAACAGACAGTAATATAGTACTAGAAGCTGTCATTCTACATACCAGCAGAAAAAAAGGAAATCAATTAAAAACATGGTTATGAGTTTAGCAATTCAAAGAAACTGGCGATAACTTGGATCAGAGAAAAGACAACCAAATAAAAACTTAAATGGTTATGGATAAAAGAAAAAGGTAAAGAATAAAGATGAAGGAATGTAAAAATGAAATTTCATAATAATTGAGTATAAATCTGCACATAGAAAAAAAGAAAGAAAACAGTGTGAAGTGAATGGAGATGACAATCCTTAAGTTTTTTCTCTGTGAAGTGCAAATCATATTCCAGCCGGCATGCAAGAGGTTAGTTCTACTCACTGTCGGAAGGTTTGCTATCACTTAGGAAAGGTTGCTGTTCCATGATGTCCATTGGAATTTTAATACTTGGAACTTTTTCTGAGTATGGGCAGTCAGACTGTGAAAGAAATTTACAACAGTTTTTAGAAAGTTTTTACTACACAGACCTCCCAGGATGGATTACCTATCACATTATCATTTACACTGTACTAATACTAAGGAGAACAGCCTTAGATACAATCACTTCTCCTCTGCTGACTTTTCAAGTTCTATGGCATCTTCCCATCACACTTGTTTTCCTTTCTTCTAGGTTAAGGGAATTAAGTCAGTTAAAACTAGAACCACACAAATGGAGCTCACCACAAATGAAAACAATTGTAAAGTTTTCCATAAGCTGGATTCACAATCAAATATTTATGGGTTAACTGTATGTGTCTTTGAAACAAACAGTTAAGTATGAAAGATTAAATTTGGGAGACTTCCTAAACTATAATATGTTCTTGAAATTTTGTTTCATTTATGCTTTCCAATACTACCCCCAGGAAAATGATGACATATCTTTCCTTCCAAAACATGTAAGGATACTTTTTCTAATATTCACTCTCAGAGAGTCATCCATATAGACCTGAAAATAACCCTCTGTCTTTTACTGTAATACTCTATCAAAACTATTTTGCACTTAGAGGTTCATCTTAATTAGCTTATTCCAAATATATTTGGAAATTTAGCAAAACATGAGAAGATAAAGTCAAAAGGAAGGTGCCTATGAAGGTCAGATAAGCAGAAAAGAATCATCACCAAAATAAAAAATCATGAAGCTTCTTAAACAATGGACCACTTAAGCCAAAACTGTAACAGATTTCTATAGGATTAACACTTAACTGTTTTTCAGGATTCATTATACTAAATCCATGGTTATGCCTGAACCCAAAAGATGGAATTCATCTCTTCACTGACAGTACCGAGGAGATGACATTTAGTTGAAAGGGGGAAAATGAAAATTAGGGATGAAAGAAAATAAAAAACAAATCTTAGCATAAAACTCCTACACATATGAATGTGTTACAAAAAAAAATACTACACATATAGAAAATTCCTTTATGATAAATCTAAAGAGGATAATGAGCCTTAAATATTAAATTAAAATATTGAATAAAATATTTCAAAAGATTAAAATATTGCACTGGAATTTAAAAAAATGAAAATGTCAAGAACAGGTTTTGGTACAATATTTCAAAGTTTCCCCAAATAATAGCATTTACAGATGAACAGATTGGCAGCTCACCCTTCATTATACATAGCCTAGTGGGTGGGTTTAAAAGTGACTGAGTGGCTGAAAAGGTGGGCAAGCCATAATTTTCACTACTTTTGCTCACAAATAATAGAGTTGGAATTCTCATACCCTCATGTGGCTCCATGTATCCATGGACACCAAACCACACAATGGCCAAGTGAACATCAGGAAAGCCACATTTCAAATGGAGAATCCCAAACAATGATCTAAACACTCAGAACTTATGGCACAGATATATTCTGGCTGGATTCACTGTCTAGGATACATATACAAGCTTGTTTGTTTGTTTCTGTGGGGGCAAGGGGGTGGGGGAAAGAGGAGAAAGAGGAAAAGAAACACATATCACACATAATCTTCAAGAAATCTGTTGGAAATATGGATTGAAAATGATAAATATTATTAATAAAAGAACAGCACTGCTTAAATAAAATGTGATTTGCTGAAAATCAAATCTAAGAATTAGAAGACCTTCTCTGGAGCTCATTGATCAAACCTCTGAAATTAGAGAGCACTAAATTTAAAACATTCTTAAAAGTAGATATTTTATAACTATTTTTCCCTTAAAATTCATTAGAAAAGGGGATTCCATAAAATTATTTCATACATTTGTAACATGTAATGAATTTTAAGTTTGATGTCCATGTACATAAACTGAGGTACTGGTCTTGAAAATTCAAGATGAAATACTGCTTTCATTATTTCAGTATTTCAGGCAATCTTTTTTTTGCCTGGAGTAGCCTAGAAATTTATTTCAATATTTGATTTCTATTCAATGTGTAAATGCATCGTTCTTGTTAACACTGCATCTTAATCTGTGCTGCAGTTTAAGCACATTCTCTCTTTTTCTGTCATCATTGGAAACAGAAAATCTATACACCTGTTCTCATTGAAGATGGACGATGATGGTCACAAAAGCTCCCTTAGATTCCTTCTCGCTTTAGCTAAATGTGTTTCATGTATTTAGCCTTTTCTTATTGGATCAATGTATCTGAAATCCAATTTCATCTGTGGCCTTCTTTCGCTGTACTCTTTCCAAGTTCTCCAAAAAGAATACAATATCAGACAGCTTGACCAATCGAAAATAACCAGACAGGCCTGGACAAGAGCTTTGCTTTTGCCAATATGTGTGTGCTTAGAAAAAGGACTTAACATTTCTCAATCTAAAGTTCCTCATCCATAGAATAGGAACAAAAGTAAAGCACTGTTTTGGCAATTAAGGACAAGGTATGCCAGATCTATCAAAATGATCAAGTACAGACCAGACAACAAAAACTAACAAGACTCTCATGTTAGAAGGATACTGGGGATTCCATTAGAGTGGAGATACTGCATGGTGTAAAATCTAGAACAAATCTACAAATCTTCATGTAGAAGGTGACATTTTGGCTGTCCTTTCAGAAAGCTATTGAGATAAGCTACTCATGTGAGTGCATGTTTGTGTAGGAAAGAAAAGCAAATCCCAGATTTTCTCCCAGTCCTGATTATAGACTCTAGTGAAATACCAAGATTTCTGTGAAATGTTTTCCTAAAAAATGGACAATCATTTTATTTCTCAACTTAGTCATACAATTGCAAGAGGATCACCTAAATTACAACACTGACTATTATTATTATGTAAAAAGATCCCAAATTCCAATTTCCTTTCCATTTTATTGAAGGGTTACAGAAAAGCAATCTCAAATTATGCTTAAGTCCATATGACCCAGCAATCTCACTACTGGGAATATACCCTGAGAAAACCATAATTCAAACAGACACATGCACCCCAATGTTCAATACTGCAGTACTATTTACAACAGCCAGGACATGGAAGCAACCTAAATGCCCACTGACAGATAAATGGATAAAGAAGACGTAGTACAAATATAAAATGGAATATTACTAAGCCATAAAAAGGAACAAAGTTGGGTCATCTGTAGAGACATGGGTGGACCTAGAGTCTGTATACAGAGTAAGTCAGAGAGAAAAAAACAAATATCATATCATATATTAATGCATATGTGTGGAATCTAGAAAATGGTACAGATGAACCTACTACAGGGCAGGAATGGAGATGCAGAAGTAAAGAACAGACATGTGGACACAGCGTGGCAACAGGAGGGTGGGACAAACTGGGAGAGCAGGACTGACATATATACACTTCCATGTGTTAAACCAATAGCTAGTGTGACCCTTCCATAGAGCACAGGGAATTCAGCTGGGTGCTCGCTGGTGACCTAGATGGGTGGGATGGGAGGGAGGTCCAAGAGGAAGGGGATATATGTATACACATAGCTGATTCACTTCATTGTCTAGCAGAAACTAACACAACGCTGGGAAGCAACTATATCCCAATAAACTTTTAAAAATTATGTCAAAGTCCAATGCAAGGATAAATAGCTGAGAAGCTTGTTTGAGAGCCCACTCAAGTAGACACAGAGATAACAGGAGGGGAGGTCACCAGCATTCGTCCTATCAGGCTTAAAATGATATAAAATTGAGTTATTACTTCAAATTTAAATCCTGGATTGTCAATAATAAACCCAATACATTTTATAGCTATGAAGCAAGCTTCCTTTTTTTTTTTTAATCTAGGAGATAGGAGATTAAAGCTTTTAGAAATGGTGGGCTTGATTTTTTTAGACGTCATTATATCATTATTAGCATATTCACAGTTACAGGAAATTTCAGAAAATATTTTTAAAAAACAAAGAAAGAAAATAAAGGGCAAAGAAAGGTGAAAAGTGATAAACAGCATGACCAGTAAACATTCTTGGAACTCAGACATACATCACACAGAAGGGTTAAAAAAAAATACAATTTTCACATTTGTTTAACCAACTTTGGAATTTTCCTTCGGAATTTTAGAAAGCCCCTTACATCATCATTGTCACTGTCCAGACTTCCTTTCTTCTTTTTCTTTTTCTTCTCATCCTCCTTCTTTTTCTTATCCTTTTCTGGAATGACATCATCGAGGAAGCTGAGGTCGTGCTGGGAGAAGAGGTAGTCCATGCCTTTTCTGACAGCTACAAGTGCCAAGATCTGGAAGGACAGATATAAAGGGTAGGAAAGAATGCACGTCAGAGAAGTCTGAGTGAGTATTAATACTGCCCTACCAAAATCAGTAGAAACATTTCTGTACAAGGCTGAAGTATGACGGAACTTGTCTGGCTTGTATGGACTTATATTAAGTGAAGCATTAACATTTTCTTCACGGGGAAAGCTGATTCATAGAAGTCTTACTTTGGCTCACTTAATTTTGTTCACTGTAATGTATGATCCCTCCATTTGGAATTTCTGTGTGAAAGTATTATTTTTTAAAGCGTTTTCTTCCATGTCAGATTTCTAACAAAATAACTAAAGTTTGATTGCTAATTGTTCAAAATTAAAACATTATACAGGTTTTTGAAAGTCAAAAAACTGTACAATGCACAGTTCCCAGAGATATCTCCAAAATGTTAGTAATGGGGGAGTGTTTAGTTTGCTCAGACCATTATTCCAATGGGGTGACTTTAATCACCACCTTTAACTGAATACTTCCCCTTAGTCAGATACTGTGGTAAACTCTTAGACAATATTTTCTCATTTATTCCCATGACAACCAACCCAAAAGGTAGATGTTAGTATCTCTTAACCCAAAAGCAGAGAAAACTGAAGCTTAGGGACATACGTAGGTTATCCAAGATCACAAAGCCATATAAAGGGAGAAGGCAAAAGGTCCCAGCTTTCTAACTCACACCCCAAGACTCTTGAGCTCTGTATCTTTGATTTTATGAACTGCTCTTGAAGGTATATTAAAGATGATTTTCCTCAACAGTAAAATTAATATGGAGTAGGAACTGGAAGTCCTGACTCTGCTTCCAATTAACAGTTGTCTTTATATTATACTCTATGTCAGCCTCTGCATATCTTAGAGAAGTAACAACTTAATTAAAAAGAAAAAAAAGCAAAAAAAAAAGTAAAGCTATCAATAGCATTATTTCCCACACACACAAATTCAATGATGAAGTCAAATACAGGGCTAGCATTTCCTTTTGTCCTTCTTCATTTGTGATTCAGAGTGGAACGTTAGCTGTTTCAACTTCCTTCTCATCATAACATGGCAAAGAGAGCCCAGACTTACCCTTAAACTTAGCACGATACAAATTTGAAGAGCTTCAAAAACTAAGCTTATCTCTCCATTTCTTCTAATTCACTCATTGACCTCTTATAAGTTGCCAAACTGGTCCTCTATTATTTGACCTGAAGTGTGCCTGAAGTATATTCTGATTGACTCCAATGTACAGCAGTATTTTAAAAATAACTAATGTCATGTGTACTTGTATCTACCACGTGTCAGGCCCTGTGCTATCCATTTTACATTCATTATTGATGCACAGAATAAAACAAAGATGGGGGCTCAGGGAAGTTCACGGGTCAGCATGAACCAGAGCCAGCCAGTACCTGAACTCAGCTGTCTAATTACAAGGTCCAGCCTAGACAACCAGAGATCTGGGAAACTTGAAGTTATAACCCACCAAGCTGATTAGGTCAAAACTCAAAAAAATAAAAACCAAAAAACTGGAATGATCCATAAAAGACACATGTGTCATCAGTATAACAATAACGACATGATGTTGGTGTGATCTCATGGGCAATTTCAATCAGAACAATCCCTACCATGACTGGAAAAATGATAGCAGCCACAGTGGACTTGAGGATCCAGAGCAAGGCTAGACAGAGTGCCTGCAGGAAAGTGAACAGGTGCACTCGCCGCAGTGGGACGTGGCGCAGGTAGATAAAGTCAGGCTGATGCTTCAGAGGCATCAGGAGCAGCTTCAGACGATCCATGAACTGGGGAGAAAAGGGAAGGAGAGGACAAGCGCATTACTTCAAGGGCTGATGCACCAAGTCACTTCTTTCCGTCTAACTAACCACTAGTGCTTTATGGTCTATATTTTAGGCAAGCAGGGACCTTGTTAGACCACACTGGTCAGGAAGAGAAGAAGCATCATCTAACACAGTAAGACATAGTACGACTCTTCCAGTTTTTGTTACTTTACAGGAAAGTTATGCAGCTATAGGCCAATACGACACAAAGTAGCCACTAAAGAATAAAGTCTCAAAGTCAAATATAAACTCAAGATGCTCATCTCCTACATTTTTTTTAAGATCTTGGAGTTTTCATTTTTTTAAACTTTATTTATTTCTGGTCGCGCTGGGTCTTCATTGCTGTGCATGAACTCTCTTGGCTGCAGTGGCTACTCTCGAGTTGTGGTGCACGGATTCTCATTGCAGGGCTCCTCTTGTTGTGGCTTCCCAGCTCTGGAGCACACTCTCAGTAGATGCGGTGTGCAGGCTTAAGTTGCTCCACAGCACGTGGGATCTTCCCAGAGCAGGGATCGAACCCTTGTCCCTTGCACTGGCAGGCAGACTCTTAACCACTGGACCACCAAGGAAGTCCTCAGCTCCTATTTTCTACATGTTCTGTCTACACCTTAGGAGAGAAGAGCCTGGGCCTATGCTACTAATATCATGTTGAAGAAAGAGAGCTAACTCATGGGTCTGCCTGTGCCTAAGCTGTCTTATCTGAAAAGAGGAGGAGATGCTATGTTTCATATATATTTCAATAATGTTTTAAAGATACTAAAGAAGTAGCTGACCTGAAAATAGGAATGCATTGGTATTTTCATAAATTTCACAGTATTTATCTATGGCATAACTAATATATTCAGCAATGAATTACTACTTCCCAGAGAAAAGCCGAGTAAATACTGTAGTAACTCTCAGATCACCAACAACTAGATACCTGATTTAGGAAGGGCTATTACACTGTTATGTATAAACAGGTATTAAAATGACTACTGAGCACCTATGTGCCAGGTGTTGTGCTTCAAAGAATAACTGCTGAGTTTACATCAATGATGATAATAAGGATGATATTTAAATACCTATCATAGCAATTTTCACATGGAAGATGCTTACTAAACATCTGCTGAATCGAATGATCATTTAATAAAAACTCTGAAATAATACCTCTACTTTCTCTCTAGAGGAAAGGGAAAAATGTAGAAATAGGCTATCACAGTCTTCCCTGAAGTGATTTCCTATTTAAAAAGGTTTCTTCCTTCCGCCAAAGTTATTTTTGACTGATAGGAGCAGTCCCACCTATGAAGATTGAGGTAACACAATATTTTACTAACTCAAATCTTGCCAAAAACGTCTAAAAGAGGAAGCACTGGGAATTCCCTGGTGGTCCAGGGGTAGTTCTCTGAGCTTTCACTGCAGAGGGCACAGGTTCAATCCCTGGTAGAGGAACTAAGATCCCACAAGCTGCACAGTGTGGCCAAAATAATAAATAAATAAAAATAAAAGAGGGGGAGTCAAGAAAAAAAGTAAAGAGAAACAGCAATAGGGCAATACCACAGCAGAATTTTAAATACCCACTAGCTGTCGTTTCAGCAAGTGATCTTTTATCCCCTATTGTTATAAATTCACTGATTTTCTTTCCTTTCTGTTTAACTTAATAAACATGTAGCTCCAACCATTGATTACACATCTAGAACACATAAAATCAGACTTTTGATCTAGACTGACTTATTCAGGCCAAACAAAAATATGAACTATTGGTTTGGACCATGTTTGTCTCATATTTTTCCACTTAAAGTAAGAAAGAATATTTACTATGTTAGGTAAAAATATTTTTACACATTTATACTTCCCAGAAGTTTCATGGACATTGATGAAATAAACTCACATTCATATTCTTCTAGTCTAATCTATGAAGAGCCACCCTGTATTTTGTAATAAATATACAAATGGTGAAGAACTCTACTCAATGGACCCAAACAAGAAAAAATAAAATAGCCTTTCTCTTTTTGGAGTTCTGGCTACTCTATCGGACTCTAAAATCAAATTAACCTAAATTCAATAAATGAAAACAAGGACTACTACATAGGGATTTAAATAAATTCTTATGATGCTCACAGGACATGCAGTCTTTTCCATTAAACATCACTAAGACCCTGATGCTGGGAAAGATTGAGGGCAGGAAGAGAAGGGGACGACAAAGGATGAGATGGCTGGATGGCCTCACCGACTCAATGGACATGGGTTTGGGTGGACTCTGGGAGTTGGTGATGGACAGGGAGGCCTGGCGTGCTGTGGTTCATGGGGTCGCAAAGAGTCGGACACAACTGAGCGACTAAACTGAACTGAAATGCTAAATAAGGCTATAGTTAACAAGGCACCAGAAAGCAGAACTACTTCCAGTTTTCTGGTGCCAATTAAATTTAACCTCAATTGAAAGACAAAGTCTCTTACAAAGTTTTCGTTAATGATTTTTTAAAAAGGGTGGGCCAGTTTTACCCGAGATGTGACAAACTGAAATTTTTGACAAAAGAAGCACATTAACCATGTTGACTTGATTCTTTTATTGGTGCAAAATTCTTGATCAGTGATCTCAGCCATGTGAAAAGTAAATCAAGTAAGAATAGGTTCTTAGTATACGGTAAAGGCAGATGGATAAATAGTGCCTCAAACACATGCACAGGTTAGATTTCTTTCTCAGGAACGAAGGAAGGAAAGAGGGGAGAGAGGAACTAAGGAGGGAGACATCACAGAGAGATTTCTCACTTTCCTTATCAAATGGCTTTTAGCAGCTTATTTTAAGGATGAGTATGTATGACAACTTTTGTTAACAAGTTTACTTTGTTAATTAAATCAGAAGCGCAAGTGAATAGTGGAGAAAATAGAAAACAAATGCATTTTACAAATTAAGCAGTTAAGGATTAGCACTTTTTTTCAATGATTACTGGACACTTTATACTACTACTAGAAAACATTAACCATGCTTAGATTGCTATGGAAAACTCACCTGCACACCATTAAGAGAAGCTACCCCCATATACAGGAACACACCATAGAGTACAGGCATGGGAATAAACTAGGATGGAAAAAAATTGGATAAAGTTTAAAAACAATAATAAAATAACAATAACAGTAAAAGAGAGGGTTAGTTTAAATAAAAGCTAAATCTGAAGCTAAAAGATAGGACTTAGTAACACAGTGACCACTAATCAGTGTGCTTTCTGATCACTGAGAAACTTCTAAACATTTTGTACTAGAAAGAAAGAAAGGAGGGTGAAGGAAACTGTCATATTGCATCTGATGCTTGTTTGCACTTTTTAAAAATTAACTTTTAAAAATTAGCATGCATGACCTTAAAATGACTTTTTTAATGGAGAAAAAGTCTGTTTCCCTTTCCCCTTAAAAGGAATGACCATATAAATCAGATGTTTGCATGAACTGTGCAGCAGAAAGAAAGGCAGAGGGTTGCCCCACTCCTGAGACCAAATTTCTGTCCCAATAGTCTGCTGGCTTTTCTCTAAACAATTTTCACCAAGTGAAAATTACAGTATTTATACACCAAATATCAGCTCGGTGTATAAATGCCTCTTTCAATTACGTAAACATCAAACGACTGTCCCCTTTCTTCTTCTTGGGAATATTTAAGAGGACTAACTAATGAGAATGCTGCTTGAAAGGAGCATGAAGCATCTGGAAGCAATTAATCACACACACGGATTAATACACATCTTTTAATAATGAATTAATACATTTCCATGCATCAGTTAGCAAGAATCTATACAGTAATATAAGGGAAGTCCCAATATGATGTTTGTAACTTTTGTCTATTCCTAAACCTTTGAAATGTTCCTAGCACTGTGGAAACAAATAAAATCAGGGATGACTGTTTCTGGGAAGTCTTCTATCTGAACAACAACAAAAAAAGGTTCTCAAGCTTGGATTTTGAAAAGAAGTTCAAGTTCAGGAGTTCTCAAAGCTCAAATACTAAAACCACAATCAATTAAGTCCAGTCTTACCAAATATGCACAAAGGAGGCTATTGTAGTCAGAAAACAGTATGACTGTAGAGTAATTTTTAAAGAACTATCACATGTATTAAGAAATTGAAGCAAAATGTTTATCAGCCTTTCCTTGTGATTACCTTAAACAGTTCTGTATCTGAGGTCATTTGGCGACTACTAGAGAAACAGGATAAATTCCAAAATGGATCATAACTGCCAACTGTTATTGGTTAGCTATAAAAACTGTTAAATTTATATAGAGTAAATGTACTGATTTATGAAAAACATTATGTGCTTCTTCTAAAAAAGACTAACAATTTGAACACGGCTAATTTGATCTTGAACTCAGAAAATTAAATGACATTGGAAGTTGGAGGTGGTGGGAAGGACAGCGGCAGCAAAGCCGAGCGCACCCAACAGGCGCCACAGAGGTGAACGTGTACTGTTCCAGACACTTGAGTCTGGACAGTTGTTTTTATCTTCTTTAGCATGTGCGTGTTTCCATTCCTTTTTATGCCTTCATAGAAATTTATTTTAAAAAGTACAAAATGAAACTAATGAAAAGACCCTTTCATATTTTTGACTTGGTTTTTTAAATTCAATTTTATTGGTGTAAGTTGTTTTACAGTGTTGTGCTAGTTCCTGCTATACAGCAAAGTGAATCAGTTATTTGCATACATATTATCACCTCTTTTTACTTTCTGACTTACTGTTTTGACTTATTTCTTAATTTTTAAAATATCTTCCACAGACAAGGCCACTTGCATTCTTCCTTAAGATATGATGATTTCTTATCATTTCATTTCTAATTTCTTGGGAAGAAATGAAAGGTGGAAGGAGAGAAAAATAGAGAGTTCACAGGAAACTTGTTAGAAATCCTGCCATAGTTACTTTTTAATCTGGCTTAAAAGAAAGTAATCACAAAGATGATCTTGGACCTTATCCCCACCTGTCACCTAAGCTCAGCTAAGTATTTTCTTGAACGTGGTTCTAATGCCAGAGTGCAGGCAATTTGCGCCTTGTGCCTAGGTCTGTTCTCTCTGAACTTATGACACATGTTGCCAAATTAATCCCCAAATGAAATCAGAAGGTAGCATTAATTCAGAAGATGGTGTGAGGAGGAAAATAGCTTTAGATATGATCATGGTTTTAAAAAGTTATTCTGTGGTGAAAATACTACATGTGAAGAAGGCTATTAATTTGATTTTTAGCTAAGTTCAATATGATTCAAATGTCTCATTAAATCCACCATTTTCTTATGATAGTGGGGTGTCTCAGTAAAAATCTTTCAGTTTGGAAGTTCTGATGAAACATAACAGAATTACTGGGATAGAGGATATTTTTTATTGGATTTGATTTATGAGTCATATCAGAAGGTTAATCCCTAAAAATTCATCACAATACAATCGTTAATCACAATAGAAATTCTCCAAAGAAAGGAAAAGAAGAATGTGCTTTAAAAAGATAGGATCCCATTTTAAGTTTAACTACTATGATATACATAGTAATAGTAGGGAGACACTATTATAAAGCAAGACAAGAGAAACTAAAACATAGAACACAAGGTATACTAAATTCACAGGCATATCAAAAAGTGCCAAATGATAAAATTATGCCAAAAATCATACAAAAAAGCAATCGCACCCAGAATGCCAAAAAGCATAATTGTAGATAAATATTATTGTACAATGCTTTCAATAAACATTAAAAATGCAAACAATTAAATGCTTGATCCTATCACTAGGTAGAATAATGAAACAGAGATGAGACCGATATTAACATATTCAGACAATGTTACCAGACTTTTCAAATTCTGGTGATATATTCCTCCCTTTGACTTTGATACTGTTAGATTATCCCCATAAGAAAAAAAATTTTTTAAGGTAAATGTAATTTTAAAAAAGGGGGAGGGTCTGCAGTTGTCCACAGCACAGATTTCAGCACCAGAATGAGGTCTCCCAGCAGAATCACAGTCAGTCTGTGTGTGTATAAAACTGAGAACGAGATCTTGATAAGAGCATGGGCGTAGAAGTTAGGCAGACCCGGGCTGCAATTCTGGTACTCGCTGTTGTGCAACCCAAAGAAAATGATTAACTTCCCCAATCTTCAGTATTCTCATCCATATAGTGCTTACGATAAAGATTTGCTGCTGTTTAGTCACTCAGTCGTGTCCAACTCTTTGAGAGGCCCGTGGACTGCAGCCCACCAGGCTCCTGTGCTCATGAGATTTCCCAGGCAAGAATACCGGAGCTTCCTTCTCCAAGGGATCTTCCCGACCCAAGGACTGAATCCACCTCTCCTTCATTGGCAGGGAGATTCTTTACTGCTGAGCCACCAGGGAAGCCCCATAACAAAGATTACACAGCACAGATATTTAGTTCAGGGTCTGGCTCATAACGGATATCTGATGAGTGCAGTGTTGTGCTGTGCTGAGTTGCTCAGTTGTGTCCTGCTCTTTGTGACCCCTGGTCTGTAGTCTGCCAAGTACCTCTGTCCATGGGGATTCTCCAGGCAGGCATACTGGAGTGGGCTGCCATGCCCTCCTCGATGAATGCAGTACTGAAATCATTATCAAGAGGGTTTTTAGTGGCAGGTCGAGAAGCCTACAAGTGCAAAGCACGGGTTTCCTTAGCTCCTCTGTGGTGGGCCTGAGGTGGCAGGAGTTTAGGACAGAAGGGCTACAAAGTCAGAACACAAGACTTGGTTTCATCAAAGTTTGACAATATTGCTTTTCAACACTAACAACTGTCTTCAGGAACATGTTATTAAAACAATATCTTAACACCCTTAAGCCTTAAAAATCAAGGTAAGGAAGCTGCAGACTTGCAGTCTGGTCCGTAATCACTGATGTTGTGGAGTGAGCGATGATGAAGACGTTTGTAAAAAGGCTATCTTTCTCTATACTTGAGAGAATTAGATATTGGGTCAGAGAATCTGGGGAAGATCATCTCAAGGAAAATGAAAGTGAATAGTTCTTTGAGGGCAAATACTGTTTTATCTCAAAGGTGGTACACCACGTGGTTCTGAGATCAGGCTTTGGACTCTGAACTGCGTGAGTTCAAATCTTGGCTTGAACAATTCAAGAACTTTGTGACCTGGCAAGTTACTCACAATTTTTCTTAACTATCAAGTGGGTTCAGGAAGGGATAGTTACGGAGTTCTGGATGGATATGTACACACTCTGTATTTAAAATGGATGACCAACACGGACCTACTGTATAACACAGGGAACTCTGCTCAATGTTCTGTGGCAGCCTGGATGGGAGGGGAGCTTGGGAGAGAATGGATGAATATATTTCACTGAATCCCTTTGCTGTTTGCTTGAATCTATCACAATATTGCTTGTTAAATGGCTATTCCCCAACACAAAATTAAAAAAAATAAATTTGAGATGTTAACAACATGGTAACTGTATATTATATGGTTGGTGTAGAAATCCAATTAAAACCTTTTTTAAGATTAAAAAAATCCTAAGTAAATATACTTTTGGTAGGTGTTATTGGAGAACTAAATATAAAAAGTCTGTGTGAGTCCTTAGTCCAAGGCCAAGTTCAATAAATGGGAGCTATGAATACAATCATATTTATCATCACCATCATCATCATCTTCATTATCACTTCTCCTTGTTTCCCTGTTACTGAGCAGAGCATACAGCATACAGCAGGAGCTCAACAAATGCTTGTCAAATACAAATTAAATGCTCTCCTCCACATTCTAGATCACTGGACAAATCTGAAGGATAAATTCTGGTCACTTCTCATGTTAAAGATAAACTAATTCAAGCAAAGGCAACAGAAATAGCAGTGAACTTTTCTTGATCTTTATTGCTTTAGGCTCGCCATAAGAATGGAAAAAGTAAGCTGTAGAAACTGCCTTTCATCTTCTTCCTGCTCTTTGGTCTCCCTGAGTCTCTCCATACAGAACACTAACTTAACAGTCAGTATTTCCGATGCAGAAACACAGATCTAATCTGTCTAGCCAGCCTGGGAAGTTGGTTATTCCTGCTTCTCAGCAGTTCTGTACTGAACCAGTGGTGAGATGTGAATCATGTACCACTGGTTGCTGGCCAAGGTCAAGGGGTATCCTCCTGAACTTAAAGCTAGTACACTATGATTCCCTGCCTTGCATTCTTCTCTGTAAAAAGACAGAGTTTGGCAAAGAGATCAAAACAGAAGTCATCAACTTCAAAGTAATCAGTGTTCACAGTAAGTCTGCCTACATAGGCATGGAGAACAACTACCCAGACTACTTAATCCATGGCAGAAAATATTATAACTAGCATCATCGGAGGCCACCAAACCTGTGAGGGATCCTGGGAGTTGGGAGGAAAGGGTGGGAGGGAGTTGGGAGGAAATTTTAAAAAGTCACATGTTTCTTTCTGTTTCATTCATTTGATCTGCCTTTCAAAGGCAGCTCTTTGAAGTAAAACCATTCCTCAAAGTTGTCATGCGTTTCATTAAAACACACAGTTATATAGACATATTGTCACATTCCCTCCTCCAAGCTAGGCGCTAATACCACTTTCTAAGTGAATTCTGAGGTTAATTGTTAATCTTGACTTTTCTCAGTCATAACTTAGGTTTCAGTTAAACTACTCTCAACATCTGTTTCTTCCTGTGTTGACTTTTCAAATGAGCTAACAAGGTTCCTGTAGTGAAATGCATGTAACTTAGCAAACTTCAGTGCTAAGAAGGGCACCTGATCTAAAACTGGCGGACCTTTCCAGTGGTTCCTGAAGTAAGGAATAGCCTCACTAACTGAAGTAATGAATTGCAATAGTCAATGCTAGACTATTGAACCCTTGTTTTTAAATTTACATTTTCTACAATATGTTGGAAATGACATTAACAAAACAATTTCATTTGCCACATTTTGGGCAAAATTTTGCCCAGCACAAATGGTTGTTGAACTCCTTTTTTCACTTTTCACTGATTCTTATATTGACGCCTTTGTATTGACCCAAAGTTGCCAGGTGGAAATAGCCACAATTATGGATACTAGTACCCGAATGAAGGGGAGCCAGAACATGATCACTTAAGGAAGGTCAAAGGAAAAGCAAGCTTATGCTCACGGATCCCTTATATCTCTAATACTCCTTTCTCTGCACCGTAATTTGTTCCTGTAGATAGTAACATGTTTTACAGATCGGGGGCAAAAAGAATCAGCATAAAATGAAGAAATAAGTTCTTTCAGCTTTAACTTCTCTGCAGACATATTTGGGTGAGAAAAGTTAGGAAGAGACCTTGCATTTCTTCCTAAAAATAAGTTTATGCACTGTTTGTTCTAAGTGTCCCTTTGGAATCAGGCGTGATTACTCAGTTGACAGCTTCTCCAAGTTAAAGCCAATCTGCTGTAACAAACAAAAAAATTTAAACACATCTGACTTTTTTGAGTTAGGATTTTATACTGCATTCAAGAAAAGAAATAATATAAAATTAAAGAAAAAAGAGTGGGTAGTGATGAGTACATAGCAACTGATGGGAAGATTTTGACTTATCTTTACTAGCGGCTACGTACCAAGAGATCCTATAAAAGAAACTCGGCAGTTGTGTGAGTCCACCTTCAGGGGTTCCAGGGGCAAATCCCTTCCTAGTAGAGCCTTCCACAACTTGAGGCTACAATGATTTCTCTAAGAACTGCCCTGTCCACATGAGGTTCCATTGGCCGTGTGGGAAAAAACTGTCATTAGACTTTCCACCAGCTGATGTGCTGGGGTCTATGGGGTGACAGGGGACACACAGCACTTTAGCAGAGAATTTGATGTTATGAAACTCACAACAACTCAAATCTACCCCATAACTTGCTCTGCATTGGCACAGTGACAACAGATTTCCCTCTGTCCCCACAGAACATAAGAGCTGTCCTTTTTTAAGGTCCTCTGTATGTAACCAGAAACAAATTCCTTGCAGTTACTTTTACTTCCCCACATGTTACATAAGATACATATTCCTTCATGATTCCAGTCAAAAATTAATTACACGAATTAACTGACATTGTGGAAATCAAGGGCAAAAGATGAATACCTAAGGCTTTTTTTTTACGGTTTACAAACTGTTTTGTGCATATTGTATGCATTAATCTAATTATTCTGAAGGTAAAGTCAGTCCTAGCTGTAAGTTGAGATTATATCTCTACTTACCACAAATTCATCTAGTTGGCAATTGTCATATAAATGTGTGAACTTGAAAGAAATGAAGTTTTGCCTTTCCCTGTACTTCTGAATTGTTTGAGTTCTTTACAAGAATGTACTGTTTCATTACTTGTACAATTAAATAAGCACTTAAAAATCCTTTTTAAAAATTAGAATTGTTTAAAAGCAAACAAAAAATTTCAGAGAAAGATTTGGAAGGATACTGCTAACAGTGGTTATTGACACCTATTATTAGGTCCATAGGTGATATTCATGCCTTGTGTTGTAATGCCAAGCATAAGATACAAATTATCAACCGCTGGCAAGTACTGTTTCTATAATAAAAAAGAATAAAATATTTGTGTCACAAAAGAAAACGGGATGCTTCATGACATTTATATATATATACATATATTACACTTTTTAGTACCATCTCTACTTCTAAATAGGCTTTCATATACAGTTTATATTCACCTGTTAAAGAGACATTCATACCATTAATCAAACCTGCATATTGACCCTAACTTTCTAAATAATCTATCATTTTTACTCCTCAAAAGTTCATTTCTAAAGTTTTCCAGTTATAAATCAGTAATTTCAGTCTCTCTTTGTGGATATTAGGCCTTGTGATTTGAAGAAAATAGAAACAGTCAGCAATCACTAACAATAAGAGAATAATTACAAAATGATCATCCTGAGTCATTCATGTTATCCAGGAGTCTAATGTGGGAAGGGAGGGTATGATTTAAAGACAACTAAATGGGAAGTGACGGGAAGAAAGGACGTAGAGAGGCTAGGAGAGTAAAAAATGTTGGGAGTGGAATTCAGGTAGTAAGTGAACTATATGAAACTGCCCTAGTCATAGGTCAAAAAATTTGAATAGCGGTAATTTAATACAGTTCAACCAAATTACTGCAATAATAATAATAGAAGGAATGAAGGAGTAAGAAGGAGATCAAGATAAAAGGTTTTAAAGTCTTCATTCTACCTGATCCCTGCTTCATTCAGTGTGTTATGTATGTAATAAGAAACTCGTTGATACTTCCTGGAGAATTCTATTCTTCACATGTCCAATTACCAGGCAGTATTCTGAGAAGGAGGACAAGGCGGGTATTTCATATATTTACCTTCAAGATGGGAGCCATAAAGACTGACAGACCAGTCAGAATAAACACAAGGGTTCCAGTGACTCTTTGTTCCCTGAAACCAAATCAAAAGATTACCAGTCTACCTCTTGTTTTCATAAGCATGCTCTTGTCTTTTCACTTTCAAAAAAAAAAAAGACTCTACAATGACCGAATCGATATTTCACAAAGGTGTGGATATCGTATGCAATTAACACCTCAAGGACAGCTTATAGGCTCAATAGAACTATAAAATTCTCTTAAAACTATTGCAGTATGTGATCTGAATTCATTCAGGGAAAAAAGCAATTCTGCTAAATCCTCTGTCCTTTTAGAATCAGGGTTAAAAAATCGCTGGCTCTTGGTCAATCAGTTACTGGCCTATAAGAAGCTCTTATTTTTTAAACAAGTTGTACTGTTATATAATTACACCTTCCTTCACAGGAGACAGTTATTACATTGCCCCACATTCTAATTAGCAAACAGCTCAGGGAATTTCCCAAATGCAATAAATCCCATCAGTCTCATTTCCAAATCAACAACAACAAAAGTAATTTTTAACAAATATGATTCCCATACAACAAGCCCCTCCCCAAGCTCCCAAGAAAGAATCACCCACTGTTGTGGCGTGGGAACTGATGGCCCGGTCATGTGAGCTAGTTGCCCGAGCACTTAGGAGCAGAGTCTGTTGCGAAAACTACACAGTAGAGTATAAAGGTCTCATAAAAGCCCTTCATGGCTACCCAGATTGAACAGCTGGAGGTCAAGGTTTCTCAGTGCCTATGCGACAGACAATTAAGTGGAAAAAAGAATTCCTTTCCTTTCAAAGAATCTTGAAAATCATAAGCAGACTCAAGAGTTTTAGAAAGTCTCAACAGAGCTGAAAAATGAAAGGCTTTAGCCTTTAGTTATGATTGTGATATAGTACACACACAGGTCCAAAATTACCTGCATGTTGAAGAAACTGAATGACCTGCTTGAGTTTTTAGTGTCTGCACCATTTAGCCTTTTGCTAATCAAAGAAATTATATGTAACTTGAGAAGTGAACTCAAGAAATTATTGAAGACTCTCTTTCGAATGAACACTTAGACCTTTCTAGAATGGCAAGTCCAAGAATAAATCACTCACCACCAGTCCTTTCTCCTCCACGCTGGCCCTTCTCCTCCAGACTGACACACAAATGTGTGAGGGGCATGGTTTGTAGCGCCATTTTTTTCTGATTTAACCTACCTCACTCCTAGGAACTTGGGCTGTTCTCCAGGTGCGGAAGTCTCCGTCTCCATCTTCAAACTGTCGATGTGAGCGATGGAGATGACAGTAGCAGCCACATACCACGGAAGGGCCATGAAGGAGCACACCACCATGAGGATGGCCACCCAAAAGAGATCCAGGTGATATCCAGCTCCTTTCTGCACCAAGAGGTAACAAAGCCATGTGGAGAAAGCACACATACTTCTACGTAGTCATATTTCCAGATGGGAGTTAAGATTACTCAAAGAAACCAATGTACTCTGCTTGGAATATGTATCTACCGGAAGGTGAGCTCCTTGAATGAGGCTTCATCTTCCTCATGCTGTCCCTCAATAATTAAATGCAGAGCTGTCACATGATATACCTCCTTGAGCTTAAGTCACAGCTTGTTTATTGTTAATTATCCTCACTGCATCCAATCACATAATTGGAACAACAGAAATATACAACTACCTTGAAGAGTTACTGAGATTCTCTAATAAAGTAACTGAGGCAAAGTTTCTTGTGGGAGCATAAAGAGTAGTGATGGTTATAGAGTAGGAGCTCAATAAATGATGATGGTAGCAACAGTGATGCTGGTTGTTTTTAACGTAAGCACAATAAGCTCCTTAAAAAGACACAATGCATTCTTTGGTTGACTGTTTAGCAGTATGCTGTTCACTCACAGAGTACTCAGCACATGTAGACTAGAGATCTGAAAGAAACCTTAAGAAAAGCAAACTTGGCACTTCATGTGGAATCTAAAAAAATGATATAACAACTTATTTACATGACAAAAATAGACTCACAGACATAGAAGACAAATTTATGGTTACCAAAGGAAAAATGGGAGTTGGGAATTAGGAGTTTGGGATTAACATAAACACAGTAATATATATAAAGTAGATAACCCACAACAGCTGACTGTATAGCACAACCGATAATGAATCTTAAAAAGAAAAAGATTTATATATATATGTATATATATATATACACAAATATATATATCTAAAAATATATAATACGAAAAACTGAATCACTGCTAACACAGTGATTCACCTGAAGCTGACACAACATTGTCATCTGAACATAAACACCTGACGCTAACACAACACTGTAAATCAACTATACTTCAATTAAAAAAGACAAAAAAGTACATAAAAGACCATCTCTCACCCTTCATAGTACACGAAAATAATGGTTTAACAACCTATGAGACATTACACTTAAGGTAATTATATCCCCTTAATAAGAACAGGCTGATTTCAAACACTGCCAGAGAGTCACCATAACATTTACTGACGGGAAGAGCAGACGATGTAACAAAAGGTCTAGCTCTTTTACTCACTAAATAAATATTGTTAAATGTGTCCATGATGTTATTCTATGATTATATTTCTCTGCTCTGTTTGTGAAGAAATCAAATGCCTAACCCCCGTACGGAGCCTGAGAAAACAGAGCAGTCCATTTTCACAGCTTGGGAGCAGCCGCGCCAAAAGCCAGTGTGTGACCAACCTGAGGGAATGGAGAGGCTGACTGTAAAACCTGAGAGTGGGCTTTACACGAGGAACCTGCTGACTGCCATCGTTCCGATCCTGTTACGTTATTCAGAACACTACTCTCTTCTCACCTAAATGCCAAGATTTTACCCCTGCCTTGCACACATGGGTCTAATTCATGTTCTCAGAGAACTCATCACAGGGAAGGGTAACCGGCACAAGAAAGGAAAGCATCTTTTTACTTTGTCCAGGTTTAGCTAAGAATGAAAGCCTCTGTGAGAGACAAATAGGTTAATATATATTCATAAAACCAGTTCATTGCAGTAAAAAGCATAAGGGTTTGAACTGGGAATAGTTTCAGGTAGGGGAGAGGAGGGCAAGGTAGTGACTAATGAGGTGAATATATGCTACAGCTGGGGGTCTCGGTCATTCACTCTGTCAACAAACTGACTGCCAACTTATGAACAGACCCAGGCTTAGGTGTGGGTGACATATTTGCAAATAAACCAGACAAAAACTCCTGCACTAGTGGAGTTTCCAGTCTACCGAAGGAGACACCGGTAAACACATAAACAAGTAATCTATACAGTCTCTAAAACAGTGGAAAGCACTAAGGAGAACCAAGTTGGACTTGTACGCTGAATACTGCGGGAAGCCACTGCAGGGTTTTAAAGCCCAGAATGACATGACTTGCTTACATTCTAAAAGCCGTGGCTGCTACGTGAGGGGCAGACACAAGAGAACAGGAGCCATGAAGAGCTGCTGCCATGACCCGTGCAAGCGACTGGCACGGTTAGAGTCAGGGTGGCCCCAGAGAACAGAGTCAAAACTGGGTGCATTCTGGCTTTATATCGAGGTAGAACGTAGAGGATTTGCTGCCTTCTGCCGGTGGGCGTGTTGGCCATTCACAATCTGGTTTCTGTTCATATTAGCAGCCTCATCTTTGACCTCTGTCCCACTTGGATCTTACGTCACAGCCACTTTCAACCAGTTCCTCAAAAATGTCTTATTGATGTCTTTGGCATCTTTGCCCACGTAACATCCCTCCCTAGAAAAGCCTATATTCTCCCTTGGCTCAGTCCTACTCATTCTTAAGACTTCAATCAGCCTTCAGGAGTTTTTTTTTTTCCTGATTGGTTTTCCTTTCTTATCCAAGGTGAGATAGGTGAGTTTGGTTAGGTTAGGTCTCTTCCTTTATGTTGCCCTGTTAATTTATGCTTTCCTCTATCACGGCATTCATCATGCTGTTTTGAAATTGTAGGTGTGCTTATTTGTCTTTAATATTTGACTATAAGTAACATGAGGAACTGGATTGCATCCTAAATACCTAAGCAGAGCACATGACATATAGTCAATGCTCAATTGAAGTTTATTAAAAAGTGAATGACAATTAGAATGTGTACATTCTTTTGAGTGGCAAATATAAACTCTTAATTAGCAATACAAAAAATTAAAACACTTGCTGATTGGCAGAAATGTGAACCTTTTGTGGGGGTAAGGGGAAGGTGGACAACATGTGGAAATATCACATAGCTACAAGTTTTATTTAGACGAAATCACTCAAGACTATATTAGAAGTATCAACATGGTAGGATCCCCAGATCTTGTCACCATGGGAACTGTAATAACCTAAGGATGTGCACAATGACTGGATCAATGGGTCAAAAGAATAGTGGTTGCAGAAAAAGTCATGGAGGTGAGCTACCCCCATGCTTTTCCTCTCTCTTTTTTTAAATCAAGCCAGATTTTTAATCTTTTTTTTAAAAGAAAGAAAATTATTTATTTTTGGCTGTGCTGGGTCTTCATTGCTTCGCACGGGCTTTCTCTAGCCGTGACATGCAGGGGCTAACTCTCAAGTTGCAGTACATGGGCTTCTCACTGCAGTGGCTTCTCTTGTGGAGGCCGGGCTCTAGAGTGTGGGCTCAGTGGCTACGGCACAGTGTGGGCTTAGCTGCCCCTCAGCATGTGGAATCTTCCTGGACCAGGGGATCACACCCATGTCTCAGCAGGTGGATTCTCAACCACTGAACCAACCAGGGAAGTCCCTCCATGGTTTCTTAGACTATTTCAAGTAAAACAAATCTGAACTAGACATCCTGGAGACTAGCAAAGAGGGGCCACATAATACCAAAGAGGGTGGAATGAGGACTGTAGAAAGTAGAATACAAAAGTAACTGCAAAACCACCAGAACAAATAAAAGTTCTGGGACAAAGTAATTATAGACACATAACTACCCTGCCTCTTGACATCTCCCCATTCAAAAAGTCTTCTCTTCCTTCAGCTAGGCTGAGAGTACCTGATGCTCTTAAAAGGAAGGGAAAATCATCAACTTGACCCAAAGGCCCTGCCTGGTTTGTTTCCACATTGTTCTCTCTCCAGACCCAACCCGCCTTCTCTCACTGCAGCCACACTCGATTATTTGAGTCATCCATTCTCACCAGGTTACTGACTCTTGTAAAGCCTGCTCCTACCTAATGAGTCCTGTGCCCTCCTGTGTTCCTCTTACCACCCAGGCCCACTCAGCTAATCCTACTGATGACATGTGAGATCTCAGTGTAAGCGTTGCTACCTTGGAACTCCCAGTACCTCTGGGCTGGATCAAACCCTCTCTTACAGACTCTTTAAGTACCCCACCCTGTCTCTCACAGCACCATACTTATCAGCAAAGCTACAATGTGATTGATTATTGGAATGACACATCTCTCCCTCAAGGACAAGAAGGTCCATGAGGACAGGGACCATATGCAAAGTTTTTCTCTACTACTGAAACTCCAGCACATGACACAGAGCCCACCACAGAGTGGACACTAGATAAACGTTCGTTGGATAAATGAATGCATGTTGATTCATCTGTTCAGTGGTACTCTGCTAGATCCTAGAAATATAATTACAGTTAATACACAGTCCTTGTCCTCAAATGGTTTACAGAGTAATAAAAGAGTTGGAGAAATCAACAGGCATTCTCAATACCACAGTGCTAAAGGTCTATAGTAAGGGTGAGCTTGGGATGCCATGAGAGGGGAGCACCTTTACTCATATCAGCTTAAAGTCAGGGATGGTTTACATAGGAGGTGGTATCTAAGTTGAGCCCTAAAACATGAGCCATAACCAGCTGGAAGACAAGATATAGGGAATCAGGGGGAAAACAACAGGCAAATGGGCTGCCATTTTGAGAAACGTGAGTTGGTGCTTAGGAGGAGATGGGAAAGGTATGAAACAAGGCTAAAGAAGTTAAGAACTTTCATGTTTTGGGAAAGGCTTTGGAAGTTTTAGTCATAAGAGCAATGGGAAGCATTGTTGTAAAATGCCATGTGACATCTCCTCACCCCTCGTCCCTAGTGCCACTGCTTTCTTCAGGTTCCTGGCTTCCCCCACATTCACTCAGCAACCCTCGCCCCTCAATACAGCTCTAGCCACAGAAACCTCTGCTTTATACTTATCCCTGACAGTTCACTCTCCTCATAGAGTAATCTCTTTAAAATCTCAGTCATTGCATGGTACTTCCCTGCCCTAAACCCTTCAGTGGCTTCTTGTCTCACTTAGAATCTAACACCTAAGCACTGTAAAATTCTCCTATATCAGTGTTTCTTATATCAGTGTTCTATATCAGTGTTTCTTCCCATAACCATTTTGCCCACCAGGAGACACGGTCTGGAGATATATTTTTGGTCACAACAACTTGGGAGAAACAGTGTGACTGGCATCTAGTGAATTAAGGCCAGAGATGCTGCTAAATAGCCTACGATACACAAGATGGTCACAACCAACAAAGAATTATTCAGGAAGACAATAATGCTGAAGTTAAGAGTGTTTGTTCAATGGTGATCTGGTCCCACTCCCACTGACCTTTTCTTAAATCACTAATTCCCAGAGGCTCCAGTCCCACTTGTTTATTACTTGTTTCCCGACACACCAAACTCTTCCTCACCCCAGGGCCTTTGCATCTGCTCATATCTTTGCTTAGAAAACTATTTTTTAAATAAACATTCATTGGAAACCTATGTTAGACCTTGTGTTAGATAAAAACAATAAGACAGAATACCTCCCCCTGAAAAGTTTATAGATTATTAGTTGAAGTCAGAGGTGGAAGAAAAGAACTTATTGTTTGTGCAAGATACCAAGTACAAGGTCAATTCCAACCTAGTGGTGGATATGAGTAGTGAAGAAGGGAAATCCATGAAACTCCTTCAGGGTAGAGATGGTGACTGAGAACAATCTTTAATCTTTAATATCTAACACAAGTGTTCTATACATAGCAAGGACTCAGTAAGCTTGCAAAACGTTAAGTCTGTCTTCTAAAGTTTAAAGTCTTTATGCTCATGGATATGAATCCAAAGGATGTGCTGCTTTCTTAAACTGGAGAATATTTTAAGTACAAGGACAGGCATTGAAACTTTCATTTCCTTTTGATATGATTCGTACTTTGCCAAAATAGAACACCAGTCATTCAGGAGTAAATCCACAGAAATAAAAATCTCTGAGAGAAAATGACAAGCCCAATAGTGTATTTAGTAGAGAGATGATAACAAAGGGGTCGGGGCAGTACGCACACATGAACAGATACAGACTAAACATTCATGCTAAAAGCCCCCCTAGATTCAGAGAGCAAGGCGGTTTATGGGGACACTGAGAACCATGACACAGTTTTTCCCACCAAGGGAAGGGACACAGATGTGTACATAAATTATAATGTATTCTAAACGGAGATTCAAAGAGGTCTGAAAAAGGCAGCCAAGAGTACAGAGTGTTTAAGTGTGTCTAGCGTGAACCCACAAAACCTTCTTGCAGTGATGACATCTAAACAGGGCTTTGACTAATCTTAAAGTTCTCACATTCCCTATGAAAACCAGAGATGGGCTGGAAGGTTCTCGGTTATTACCCACCGTACACATTGAGCACAACAACTCTGAGGGCCACATGGCCCCAGGCAACAAAGCTCTTCAGTATGTGTTCAGTGTATCTACCTTATGGAAATCAGTGTGATGGGCCACATGAGAGCTGGAAAAAGGACTAAAACATGGTCCTTGCCTTGAAAATGTTTTGGCTCAGAAAGAAAAGGCAATTATATTAAAAAATACTACTGCACAAGATATTATGTGACCAACGTACAGCATGTATGTGTGTATTCAGTTTCTCAGTCGTGTCTGACTCGTTATGACCCCATGGCCTGCCAGGCTCCTCTGTCCATTGGATTTCCCAGGCAAGAATACTGGAAGGGGTTGCCATTTCCTCTTCCAGGGAATCTTCCCAACCCAGGGATCAAACTTGTGTCTCCTGCATTACAGGCAGATTCTTAACTGCTGAGAAACCAGGGAAGACCAATGCATAAAGTGGTACAAATATAATAAGAGTACAAACAGGTGTAATAGAAATTATATATTGTATATGTGATTACATAATGTAATAGAAATTACATTATGAGTGAACATTTCATTGACAAGGTTTTACAAGGATGGAGATGATTTTGATAGGTGCTAATCATTGAGGAGTGGAGAGGAAAGTTTGAATAACCAGCAGAAGAAACCGGCAGATTTGATGCCAGTAATTCATCTGACAAGTACATCGTATAGTATGTGGAATCATTTTAAATTTTGGGTGACATCACACCATTTAAATCCCAAGCTAGGGCAAATGGACATTCATCAAAGGGGAAAGGTTTAGAGGAAATAAAGTGCATAAACGTTTAAAACTATAGGACTGACATGTAAGAACAAAGTTTTTAAAAAAAGTTTCAGGGTTTGAAGTGACGCAAAGGAGACTGGTCATTAATTCATGGTTAAACCATTAGAATAGTCTAGACATGAGATTAAAGGACTGAATCTAAGGTATGAGAGAAGGAATAGAAAGGAAAAAGTTAAAACAGGGCACCTTTTGTAGTTATCTAAGAAAATACACTCAAATTAAAGGTTTTACCATAGAGTATATCAGAGAAAATTTATTGCTACAATGATCTGATATCTATTTCTGGATACTGATTCCAAATGATTTTCCCTCCCACGTCCTATCTTTATACTTAAAATCACTTTCTTTCTGAGTGGCATCCCTTGCTTTGAGGTCTGAAGCTCAATCTCTCTTTCTGCTTCTGCCAATGACTCAGGGAAAAACCTTGAAGAAGTTATGACCTTGCTGAACCTCGTTTGCTTTTGAGTGCTGTGCAGGAATAATGTGGAACATAACTAAGCAAAATGATGGGCACAAAAAGCCAAGTGCCTTGGTGTTCCTCATCAGTACAGAGCTGATCTACACAATGGAAAGATGGGTCCCATTCCAAACAGAGCAATCAGCCAGCCATCGGACTCAGAGCCAAAGCAAACACCAGCCCAGAACATGCTGCTTTTCACATCACAATGCTTCCATCTCTCTCACTGTTTCAGGTTTCTCTTCTGAATCAATTTCATAGCAGTCAGGGCTCTTTATCGTTTTGGACAGAATTTTCAATTTTCACATTCCACAGCCTCTTTCCAAACAAAATCTGAACCAAACAATATCCAGAGTGAAAAGCCTTCAATTTATGATCAAGACTCCACTGGTATCTTTAGGTTTGTGTCAAAACACTGGCACTTATTCTGTAACTATTGTCACTCAAAGGAAAGATTTCTAATAAGCGATTTCAATGGTTATGAAAACATTTTTAAAATATGTTCAGCTCCTATTTTAAGAGGTAAATCCTAATATGTCTTGATTTTCCAATGTTTTCCACAGGGAATAGAAGAATAAAATTTCAATATTTTATCTATCTTAAATTTGCTAAATTCAAAATTCTGCATTTTATTAGTAAGGAAACTTTATGGGCAAAAAGAATAGGCATTTGCCTTCAAGGACACATATCAAATCTGACCAACTAGATCTCAAAAGTATGAAGACGTTTCCAAATATTTTAGGAGTAAAATATATCAGTCAACATCCATTTCCAGCCTCCCAGTATAGAACATCTAAAAATGTCCAGCAAAATACAGAAAATGTCTCATGGAAATCATGGTCTATCTGTCAGAAAGTAAGAGAAATAACTGGAAACAAAAAATAATGGCAACAAGAAAGAATAAATCTACCACACAGTAAACCCAAGAGCCTGAGCCTGCCCTGTAACACTGGGCCAATCCTTGGGGGGCTCAGGCATGAATCCTGAATCCTAGGAACTGGACACCAATCCTAGGGAAACATGGGTGGAAGGGTATAGATGGGAGACATGCACTGAAACAAAACTAGGATACTCTAAACACAGTATAGCCATTTGGTCGACTAGAAAAAACAAAACACACACACACACATCCCACAGAGAGAGACGGTGAAGATACATACTTCTTTTTGCCTTGCCACTAGATATAGTGCCATTACAAGAAATCTCTAAAGATATTTCTAACCATAAAACTACAAGTGAGTTTGGAGCTGGAATTCCCATTACCTTTGCAGTTTGGAAAACTTTAAGCCTAAAACACAGTGTGAAGCGATCCTGGCCTTCCATGATTTAGTCTTACTACCACCCCCCAAAAAAATACATTAATGGATATAAAATATGAACACTATATCCATCAAGTGTCTAATCAATCAACAATATCTTCTTTGCCACATATTGTCCTGCAACGTAACATTACCATTCCTCCATCAAACAGCAGAGTCCATCCGCACCTCCTTGAATAGAAGATGACACTGTGACTATTTTGACCAATTGCCTCTGGCAAAGGTTGAAAAAAACCCACACTTTTATTTCAATAGTTTTTTAGAAAAAGCATTTGTCTTTGCCTTCGTTAAGGACAGTTACCAAGTTAAAATCAGAAGGATAACAGTGGCTTAATGGTAAACAGTTAATGTTGCCCTCTCTAGTGGTAAAGAAAACGTGATTTGAAACAATATTTTCCAGGATTAAATAAGGTCTTCCAAAAGTAGTACACTGAGAAGATGTGTCCACACAGGGTGATCTATGACTCTTAAATAACATGCCAATTAAACTATCTTGCTTTTGAAATAATTGGAAATTAAAAGATGCTTACTCCTTGGAAGGAAAGTTATGACCAACCTAGACAGCATGTTAAAAAGCAGAGACATTACTTTGCCAACAAAGGTCCGTCTAGTCAAGGCTATGGTTTTTCCAGTGGTCATGTATGGATGTGAGAGTTGGACTATAAAGAAAACTGAGCGCCAAAGAATTGATGCTTTTGAACTGTAGTGTTGGAGAAGACTCTTGAGAGTCCCTTGGACTGCAAAGAGATCCAACCAGTCCATCCTAAAGGAGATCAGTCCTGGGGGTTCATTGGAAGGACTGATGCTGAAGCTGAAACTCCAATACTTTGGCCACCTGATGCAAGGAGCTGATCATCTGAAAAGACCCTGATGCTGGGAAAGGTTGAGGGCAGGAGGAGAAGGGGACGACAGAGGATGAGATGGCTGGATGGCATCACCGACTCAGTGGACATGGGTTTGGGTGGGCTCCGGAGGCCCGGCGTGCTGCACCTCATGGGGTGGCAAAGCGTCGGACACGACTGAGCGACTGAACTGAACTGAGCTGAAGTAGGACTTAACCAAGAAAGCAGAAGGCGATGAGAGCTGTCGTCACGCACACTGACCTTGAGTTTGTGTTCCTTCCTGTTTACAATCACAGCTGTGATTTGCTGGTCCATGAAAATCAGGATGGTGACCAACAAGGCAGGTATGGCGGCTGCGAGGTACACCCACCAGGGGTTTCCGCCAAATGGTGCAACAAACCAACCTCGATTTGGACTCGTCGGCTTGAAGAAGAGAGGAGACATTATGTGAAACCATATCAATACATACTCCATGGTGAAAAATGAGTGGGGAAGACAGTTTTCTATTTGGAACGTCCACATGTTAAAAAACAGAAACAGGTTGACTGATAGGTTAGACAAAGATTATTCACCAAAAACTTCTTCAAGGAGGTTATTTTTAAGGCAGTGTTTTAAATGAAGGAAAACTAAGAATACAGGGTGATGGAAAAGAAGTAAATGTCATTTTGCATTTTCAGGATGATCTAAGGTAAGACTCGGGGGGAAGAACGTGATTTAAGGGACAGCCATAAGAAAAACCCAAATGCAATATTCAGTAATGAAGCAGGCAAAAAACTACAGAATCACCTTGAATTTTGTCCATAAGTTTTAGCAATTGCACGGAAGTTGTGTCTACTACTGCCAAATTGAAGTAGTTTCATAATTAATACATTAAAAGCTACAAATATTTAATGTTTATTAAATATTTCTATTTTCATATTTTCCTATTGTTTTCCAAACTTTAAATAACACAAATAAACTAAAATAGAACCATACCTATGAATTATTTTCTCCACATTTACTATTGAGAAATCCTCACTTCTCCTGAAGATATTTCTGTTTCACTTTGCTCATAACTCCATCACTGAACCTACACACATTTTACTACATTTACCAGGCTGTGAGCTTGGAAGGAAAGGAACTCTGTCTTGCTCTTCAATGTATTTCAAATCTCCAGTACAGGGCTTGACTTAGAGCAAACATTCAATAAATGCTGACTTAAATAAATGAATAAATGAGAACTTATCTTTGCTAATGGCAGAGAAAATGAAAAAAAAAACACATTTCATTTGCTATAATGATTCTGATATTCCTTTCTCATTAGGTAGTCATGAACTGCTAAAACTGCTGTTAGTTTAATTTTTCTTAGCAAATATATGGGTATCAGTGATGAAGAGAAAGATTAGAGGTGTTCTAGAAAATAAGTGAAAGACTTAAAATGGAAAATTTAGACAGGGATATTCAAGAATGACTGAAATGCAAATTTTACCCATTAGGTCTTCACATACCAACAGGTTTATAAAATGAATAACTCCCATATCTTCTTTGTAATAATTAAAATGCACATTATATAGAAACATGTGTGTTATAGCAAGTTGTTTGGTAGTAGGAAAACAGCACTGAATTAGTAATGTAACCTTGGATAGTTTATTTAATTTTTATAAGCTTCAATCTCAACTTCACAAAATCAGGATGATAATAGTTACATTACATCCTAGAATTATTATATGCATCAAGGTTACAAGTTGTTTGAAAATGTTTTGGATATTTTAAATACTCTAAATGGATAAAACAGATTTTATAATGCATGTATTTTCAATCAAAATCAGTATAATGTGAACCTTGCTTTTAGTTCTAGTCAGGCATTTAATTTTGGTGAGAAAAATAGACAAAATATATAGCAAGAGACCATTTATAACATAAAGAAATGGGTAACTATACAAAACTAACTCAGAGATAAGACAGAATAGAATAAGGGAAACGAAAGAAAATCAGGGAATGACAAAAAGACAGAAATTGACCTACCTTGAACTCACTTGGCACAATTAGTTTCGGAGTGTCCACACCTACTAGAGCATCTATTACACAAAATATGAGAATGGACAAGATAATGGCAAAGTCACTGATGAGCTTTCTTGCCTGGGAAGAGAAAAAAGAAACAGGAACCTTTAAGCATCGGATATATGTAAGTCATATATATATATATATATATGTCTCTGTTTGAAGTGAATGAAGAATTCTATTATTTCCTAACAGTTTCTAGTGAAAGCTTCATCAACAAAGTAAAGGAAGTATCATACTGCAGGGAGATTAGTTTTTTTTAAGTTGCTTTTGCATCACTTTCTTATCTGGCCAGAAATAATCTAATTGCACCAAGCAGGTGTGTGTGTTGTATGTGTGTGTGTGTTTAGATAAAGGAAGCGAATCAAAGAAAATGTATCCCTGACGTTCTCTACTCTCCTCCTCTACGTCACAGAAAGGAGAGCTGGATAAGGATGAAATTTTAAGACACGCTATAAAAGTCTGCACTGCTGCTGCTACTGCTGCTAACTTGCTTCAGTCGTGCCTGACTCTGTGTGACCCCATGGACGGCAGACATAGAATTCTTTTTATTAGTTGGGAGGTAGTATTATCTAAGTGCACTGGAGAAGAAAATGGCAACCCACTCCAGTGCTCTTGCCTGGAGAATCCCAGGGACGGGGGAGCCTGGTGGGCTGCTGTCTATGGGGTCGCACAGAGTCGGACACGACTGAAGGGACTTAGCAGAGGCAGCAGCAGCGAGTGTGAAGGACATGTTGTAGTTGTTCAGTTGCTCAGCTGTGTCCGACTCTTTGTGACCCCATGGACTGCAGCACACCAGACTTTGCTGCCCTCCACTTTCTCCCAGTTTGCTAAAGTTCATGCTATCTAACCATCTCATCCTCTGCCGCCGTTTTCTCCTTTTCCCTTCAATGAAGGCATGCTCAATTCTTGACTGTGACTGGGTGGCAGGCGCCTTGAGGACTCACTAGCAGCAGGATCAAAGATGACCCTTTTGACCAAGAGTTCCGTTCCCTCTTGGAGGACTGGTCTAGCTTTCTGGGGAGGTCCACACAGAGGAGCAGAGAGCCAGCTATGAGACTTTAGGGGCAATTTAACACCAATTGCATACAATAATACAAGCACAAATAGATGGCGGGGATCAATTTGGGGAACATATAGTAGAGCAGTTAGAAACACAGGTTTTATAATCAGATTGTCTGGCTTGGAACTCCAGCATCATTATTTCCTAGTTGTAAATACTTATCCTTTCTGAGCTTTAATTACTCCAACCACAAAATGTAGCCAAAGTAATCCCTACGACTTCATCAGTTTGTTATAAGAATTAAATAGGATAAGCCATGAAACTGCTTAGCATAACACCTGCAACACCATAAACTCTCCTAATATACATTAACTCGGGTTATTTCAAGTTGCACAAAGTCTCTTTGGCTGCAGAAACCACTGGAATAACTAAATAATCTACTGTCAGGAGGTCTTTGAAAGGAATCTTGAATTCCAAGAAACAAGAAATAAAAGCCCAGTAATAATATGAAACTGCCACACAGAGCTCATTTTGGTTGGAAGTATCTGGAATCCCTGTAGAAAAAAGGGTGTTTCCAGGCGCTCAATACTGGAAGAAACACCCGTTTCTTTAGTTTGTGCAAGTTAAGTTTTGACACAGGCAATTTGGGATGGTCTGGCAAGTGATGGTCATTGTGAAGCAGGTTTAATATCAAGATGTTACAACTGCTCTGGTCCAGTAGGTTGTGAATCACTGAAGACCAGAGGTCACTGCAAAAGCAAAAAAGGAGTTCTCTCTTATCACCCTCCCAATCCTTACTTAGCAAATTCAAGTTTTTGACAACTCTGATATCCTAGAAATTGCTCCAAAATAGGGTAATGGCTATTAAAAAGTCAGTGTTTCTCCTCACCTCAGCACCCCCCGCCCCAACCCATAAACAGGAGGAAGGAAGCAGAGGCTAACAAATGGATCCAACCTGCCATTTCTTGGTAGAAATTCCATAAGGCCTGCACCTCTGGCCCTTATAGGGGAAAGTCCTGCCCAACTGGAATCACTACCAAGTACCAGAGAAATGTTGCTTCTTTACTTAGGAGAGGAGGCATTCTCAGCCTTCCACACACTAAGCACCAAAGCCCTAAAACTGCTCTTTCAGTAGTTTTCTCCATCTTCGTTAATGGCAATTTTTTTTTCCCATTGCTTAGGCCAAAAACGTTGAACCATCCAAACAACTGTTGTCTTCCTCTCATCCTACGTCTAACAGGTCAGCCAGTTACCTTCAAAGATCCTGTCTCTTCTCATCACCCCCACTGCTATTTCCACCCTTATCTAAACCACTATGTTATCTCATGCGGTTCTTGCATCCCATCTTCCTATCTCTCCACTCACCTGCTTCAGGACATTGCTAAGGTATCACTCGGGATAAATAAGCCAAATTTTAGGTCAGATAATGTAGAAGGTAGAATAATGCCCCTCTAAAGATGCCTAATTCCTTGACTCTGTGAATATGTAATGTAACATGGCTAGGGAGAATTCGAGTTGCAGGTAGAAATTAAGGGTACTAACCAGATGACCTTGTGATTGGGGAAACTATCTAGGATTATTCCAGTGGGTCCAGAGTAATCACAAGAATTCCCATTAAGTGAAAGAGGGTGCAGGAGAATTTATGTCAGAGAGTGATGCATTATGAGAAAGACTGGACTGATCACTGCTGGCTTCGAAGATGGAGGAAAGGGGCCAAGAGCCAAGGAATGTGGGCAGCCTCTAGAAGCTGGAAAAGGCAGGAAACAGTCTCCCCCAAAGCCTTCAGAAAGAATAGTCCTGCCAACACCTTGATTTTAGCCACTGAGACACATTTCAGATTTCTGACCACCTGATCTCAAGACAACAAATATGTTTCAGCCACTGTGTTTGTGGTAATTTGATACAGCAGCCATGGGAAAATAATATGAATAAACAGATAATTTATCTATTTTAGTTTTTTTTTAAGAAGGAAATAGTTAATTTTTTAATACTTGAGTTTATGACTACCTTTATGAGAACAAGTATTTCTTCCTTATTATATCTCCAACTCATTTATATTGTTACAAAAGTGTGGATTATATTGAAGTTATTGTTGGTTTATAAACAAGAATTGAATTTAATTAATATATGCATATGTTCTTATGCATGGACATTGCACAGTTATTTCAACACCTACTCTTTAAGGTTTCTCAGACTGGTAAAATATGGCTTCTTTTTTTTTTTTTTTTTAGTTTTGCCATACAATGACATGATATAGCCATGGGTAGCTATTTTAGTTTAATCATGAGTTTCACAAATTTATATATTATATATAAATTTGTAAGAACCCCTTGGCAATGGCATTCTTATCAAGTGTGGCAATATTATACTATTCGTATCATTATTGTTCAGTCTCTGAATCATGTCTGATCTCTTTTGCAACACTATGGACTGTAGCGCTCCAGGCTCCTCTGTCCATGAGATTTCTCAGGCAAGAATACTGGAGTGGGTTGCCATTTCCTCCTCCAGGGGATCTTCCTGACCCAGGGACTGAACTTGCGTCTCCTGCATTAGCAGGCAGATTCTTTACCCTTGAGCAACCAGAGAAGCCCATATTATGTGTGTAACAGTACCTAAGAAGTCAAACGCTAATAATTCTGGATTACACTTCTTAAAATGTATGGGGAAAGAAAAACTACTCTATTCATAGTATTGCTTAACTCCATTAAAAATCACAGCCAGGGTGATATGCTCTGTACAATATACTGGCTTCTATTTCCCCTTCCTTCCTGTTAAATTGTACAATACTGTTCAGAAACAGCAGAAATCACCCCTGGAGGGTGTTTATTGTAAGACATTCATTTCTAAGTACTAGATCTAATTTAAACTTCATAGTCAAGGAAATTGATTTGTCCTTGGCCACTTCTGTATTCAACTCTAAATCCTCTAATTAGCGAAGGTAGGTAGGGGTGCTGTTTTAGCAGGCTCTTCTTAGCCTATACTAAAATTAATCTTTAATTTGAACGAGGCAAAACCAACAGCAGAAGCTAGAAATACAAGCATTAAAAATGCCCTAAAAATGTCAAGCACTGAGTACACCCAGTTTACTAGATATACTCTCGGACTCGGATACAAGAGCGTGGCATCTGACTTTAAGGAATAAGAATTACCCTCTTGGGGCTTTTCTCACATTTTCCAAACATATTTAGCAAAAGAAACATGTATGGATTTCCTTTCATTTTTAGTTTATTTTATCCTCCTTTTCACCAAACTTGATCTCCCTCAAAAAAACCAAAATAGTACTCTTTTATATAAATAAAGAAATCGAATTAGAAACCCATAGTTCCTAATTTCCTACTAGCTATTACTGAAAATGATTAGAAGTAAAAGTGCCAAAGTTTTCATGAGAAAACTGTTCCTACAAGATTTCATGCCAACCCTGTGGATTCAGAGGCCTCAAATTTAGCCTGGACAAACATCATAACTAATGGGTCTATCCAGTCAAATGCTAAGTCTCTCCAGGCTCAAACTTCAACATCCTAGGAATATAAACTATTATGATCTAAGTGAAACACAAGTTGACTCATATATCAAGGACTAACTATAAAAAAAAAGTTTGCTCTTTTTTGCATGGTACACAGATGTGTTATGACATATAATAATTCCTCCACTCGTGAATGGTGAAAAGCAAAACATATTTCAATGAAGACTCTTTTATATCAGAATAGTTTTGAGTTCTTTTATTTTTATTTACCATTTTTAATTATAAAAATAAAAAGAAAAATATTCCTGTCTTCTGCAAATTTATAAAATATCTCAATGAATCTAATAAAAAGCAACCTGGCTTAAATATTTAAACTACCAAAGCAAAGAAGAAATTAAGTGGACGGGAAGGGAAATTCAAATAACCATACGCTGTTCTCTTGTTCTTGGGCAAAAAGAACCTAATAAATCTATTATACACATACTCTTCATGAAGGATGATACTGTATTAATTATTAAGAGAGTCATAATCATTGAGACACCAACAGTGAGAAGCTAGTTAATTTACAGGGATAAAAAATGAACAGGGTTCCTCAGAAGCCCCAGAGGGTATTTGGTTTTCACTTTGCTAGGACTGCAGCTGCTCCCAAATTAACTGGGGAAGAGGCTGTGAGCCCGCAGAGTGGTTCTCAATGGATGGAGCTGTTACAAAGAGACAAGCACAGCAGCAGGCACCCTGTGGGTTCTCAATAAATATTAATTCATGATGTCAATTCCTCTCGTGATTGCAGTGTGTGGACAATGCTAAACAACACTGTAAAAAAGCATTTATTCTAGATGGAAAAAAAAGTATGTCAGACAAATATGTGCCTTTTGGCAGTCATGAAAAGGCAGAAAATATCATAAAAAAATTTAAAATTTGATCCCCCCAATTAGAATTAGAATTTGGGCTTCCCAAGTGGCACAGTTGCTAAAGAATCTGCCTCCTAATGCAGGAGATACAAGAGACTCATATTTGATCCCTGGGTCAGGAAGATTCCCTGAAGGAGGAAATGGCAACCTACTCCAGTATTCTTGCCTGGAAAATTCCATGGACAGAGGAGCCTAGTGGGCTACCATCCATGGGGTCTCAAAGAGTCAGAAAAAACTGAGCGTGGGCACACACACACACACACACACACACATAATTAAGAGTTCACTAAAAGGAAAGTTTGATCTAGACTCCAGGGTTTCTATGTCATAAGCTCCAGAGTCAGAGAGATTCAGGGAACTAAGGGAACTGGACGGTGTTATTTATCTAGGAGGGGCTCAGAGCCCACCAGTGAAAGCTTACCAGAAAGAGATTGTTTTTCCAAGCAAGGTCAGAGGGGAGTGGGCCTAAGAAAGGGGTTCAGCAGGGAAGTTAAGGAGACTTCAGCAGTCATAGCCTCTCCCTCCATTCTGCCTCAAACTGAGCAGAAGGAAAAGACCCACATGAGTGAATGCCAGACCCAAGCAAGTAAATCACCTGGAAAATACTATGTCCCAGTCTGGTCACTAAAATTCTAAGTTGAAACTGAAATTTTGGAACTGACTCAGAGAAGGAAGACAGTAGGAGTCCAGAAAACATCCCACGTAAACAATGATGAGAGACCTCAAGAAGCTGCAGTGAGTAAACCACCTTCACACATGTGAAATCTGTCATAGAAAAGAAAGACTATACTTGTTCTGTGAAGCTTCCGAAGGCGAGGGCAGACCCCGAGGACAGAGGCCATGGAAAGGCAGATTCGTGTTTCTATCAGGAATGCCTTGGAGATGTGAAGTTCCCTATCTGAGAGTCATTCAAGCAGTCCACAAATGAGCACTTGTCAGGAATGAAGAGGCAACATTGAACTCAATGCTGTTCCAAGTCCTAACACTAAAATTCAATGATTAAGGCTCAGTTATCAAAACTTCTTGATCCTCTAATAGGGCCGTCTTGGCTATATCTCCTCTCCCCCAAACTATTATAATAAAGGGCTCCAGGGCTTGAAAAGAAGGTGGTTCTATAATTTAATATTAAGGTACAAAAATTAAACATCTTAAAAGAATAGTTAGTAAGTCATATGTATAAATTGAGGCTTTCCTGGTGGTACTAGTGGTATAGAATCCACCTGCCTATGCAGGAGACATGAGAGACTTGGGTTCGATCCCTGGGTCAGGAAGATCCCCTGCAAGAGGGCATGGCAACCCATTCCAGTGTTCTTGCCTGGAGAATCCCATGGACAGAGGAGCCTGGCGGGCTACAGTCCACAGGGTCACAAAGAGTCAGACATGACTGAAATGACTTGGCACACATGCACGCATGTATAAATTAAACAATCCAGAAATGGAGCAGGAGACCATTTTGCATTAATGGATAGATTTCAATGCTGGGGACTTTTCTATGATGGATAAGTAAGTTGATAGTGCTTCTGACCAACAAGCTACCACAGCCAAACAGGCTTCTTCTTTCCACAGATTACCTCTATGCAATCATTAAAACCTCTTGCATCACATAGCAAAATGGACTTTTTTCAAAAAAAACAGGCAAACAAAAACTCTCAAAAAACACTCTGGCCAATCAATGCTCCCAATATTTTTTTTTTCCTTTGGGTTTTTCTCAATTTAGGTTAACTATAATTTTTGTCATATGTCCAAAATCTTTGTTGACTATTGAATAGATTGGGTTGAGTTCAAATATCTCTTTGTCATTCTTAAGGGAAAAATATGAAAACCAGTTTTGGATTAAAAACAAATTTGACTTTAAAAACTATCATTCTTGGTACAAAATAACACAAGAATTTGAAAATCTGATTCCCCTTCAATGAGAGCAAAGCCATTTTTAAAATGAGTTTCAATGGCAGGATGTGGTCTGATAGCCCTACAAGAACTAGCCAAATTGTCACTCAGTGTTATTAACACTAGAATGTGACAAAGAGTACGGGCTCATTATTTCTTCCTCATATTTGGATACATTATTTATTTTAGTTTGACAGCTTTTACTATTCACCAAGAAAGTTTCTGAGAGAAAAAGAAAGAGTAGGGATGTCATCTGATTCTTGTAAAGAGCTGTTTATTAACTAAACACAGCCAACATTAATAGAATTGTTACAGGCCAAAATGACAAATAAGAATCAAGGTTCCAAAGTATAGCTAATTGTGGAATCCAAACTGTTTTACATGGATAAAAACTAAGTATGTGACCTAACAAACATGCTCATTACGTTTTCATTCAAATTCCTGAAGCTCTACACTTTTTCTCATCCATAAAGCCAATACCTCAAAGACCACCATCAATTTATTTAGGTCACATGAAGTCACCAAAGTGTGATCCCACTGTACACATGATTGGGGCAAAGGATTAAATTGAATCATCTCATTTAAAATTGCAAAAATTGAACTTATTCAACAAATATATATTAAGTTCCTACTATGTTCCAAACCCATGAATTACTTGTCTTTGTATCCTTATCATCTAACCAAGCACACAGAGTCAAAACAATTTTTTTCAATATTGAATGAATATATTAACTATAGGATATAGAATACTTTTTCAAAAAAGAAGGATATCAACATTCTGCTCAAATGTCATCTAAATAGAGCAAAGACATTATCAAAGCTATTAATACTTCCTGGAACTTACAGATTTTCTCTATTTAAATGACAATAACAACCAGGAGGGTATTAAAGAATCTCATCATTATATCAATGCAAGGGAGCATTAGCACCGTTGCTTATTCTAAGAGGAGGAAAAAGAGGAAATTAAGTAGATCTTTGAGAAAAACTCTTTATGCCAATTACATACATCAGCCGGCCACACTGCATCTGACTATGCCAAAGTACCAATAATTCTGCCTAATTCAGAGGCTCTGTAGATTTATGAGTTCTTCTAATCACAATCCTGCTCTATCCTTAAGCTGACTGCTTTCATTTTGCCACCATCTGTTGCAGTGATGGCATCTATGCTCCAGGGGTAGCATCACTGGTTGGTAGGGGACTCTGGAAGAACATTTCCTGTTAAAGCCCTGAGGATCTGCTAGAGAAGATCACAGATTATGCTGTGATGCTCCTTCAGGAAGTGTTGATGACAAAATACTGGTGCAAAGCTTGAGGCCGATGTAACAGAACAGGAAATGTATGGAACAACAGATCACCACACCCCTCCTAAAGGGATGGGAAGCACAGGGGACAGTCAGTGAGGTATTGCTACTCTACCATATTCCACTGAGCATCTGGAAGTATCTGATAGATTAAATTCCTGGGACTTCCCTGGCAGCCCACTGGTTAAGACTTCGCCTTTCAGTGCAGGTGATGTGGGTTTGATCCCTGATCAGAGAGCTAAGATCCCACATGCCTCATGGCCAAAAAACCAAAACATAGAACAGAAGCAACACTGTAATAAATTCAATAAAGATTTTTAAAATGGCCCACATCAAAAATAAGAAAAATTCCTGATGGACTATTAGCAAAATCCCTGATGGACTATTAGTTAGCAAAGGCAAACTGTTTCATCTTAAGTGCTCAAACTGATGGACTGCCAATGGCTGGCTTCATGAGGGAGGGTGAGAGCAGATAACCAACCCTGATGTGGACAAGGACGATGAGAGAGACTGAACTGGGGGACAGAGGTATACATGTAAGTGAAAGTGAAAGTGTTAGTCACTCAGTAGTACCTGACTCTTTGCAACCCCATGGACTGTAGCCTACCAAGACTCCTCTGTCCATGGAATTCTCCAGGTAAGAATACTGGAGTAGGTAGCCATTCCCTTCTCCAAGGGATCTTCCCAACCCAAGGATTGAACACAGGTCTCCTGCACTGCATACCAATTCTTTATCATCTGAGCCATCAGGGAAGCTCATGTAAAGGAGAGCTATTATAGCAGGATAATCAAGTGGACTGATGAGTTTAACTTGAAAAAGAAAATCCTAGAAAGGTAAATATGATGGCTATCATTTTTGTCATATCAGATCCTTTTCTACTCTTTTCTACCAAGCTTTCTGCCTTGGGAAGCTGACTTGTGTGATCTACAATAGGCTCCCTTGCTCTCCAGATTTCAAAAGATTTCAGCCTGGACAGGCTATTGGGGGAAGAGAGAAATCAGATTATTGATTCCCATAGCTATATCCCTTTGAGGTTGCCTCAGGCTGGCTAAACTCCTCAATCCAAAGGAGGTCATGCGGCCTCTCTGGAAAGCTCTGTACACCACTCTCTCTTCTCCCAGGTTCTGGTAATCACTCTCATTCCACATCCTTTGAGTCAGGGGTCATAACAATTCTACTGTTATTATCACTGGACATTACATGCTCCCTTGTAGTTTCCCTCAACCTAATGACACCTTTGTATATCACGCTTTCATTAAACCCCTCAGACCATCCTAATCTGAGTGTATAATTTTGAATTTGCTAGATGACAACTGTGGATCATCCACAGACAGAGGCTGGCAGCAGCTGCAAAGGCATAAAAATGGAGATAATAATGGACTCTGGGAAATCTGTACTTCTTTCTCACTGCTATAAGCACAAGTTAAACATAGAGAGTTTTATTTTAGGAGATGGAATCAGAAAACTCTCTTTGAGTTTATAGAATATTAAGAGTTTAAAGGATGTTAACTGCCATCTAGCTGGGCTCCCCTGTTATGGGCGTGGACTAAAGTCCACAGTTAGCTATCAAAGGGTGCACTGTTAGTTACTGGCAGTGCTGGCCTTAGCATCCACAGCTTCTGGGTTCCTGCATATGTGCTCTTTCCATAAATTGCAGCATTTACCTCTGCTTGACTGGGCTCCACTAGCCAACAAGTATTGAGGACCTAGCCTGCATCCAAATTGGTGCTAACTGATGTGAGAAATAAAACAGAAGTGTAAGAGTTTCCCAGCAATTCTCAGTCTTGATTGACTAACAACTCATGCAAACATTTAGAAACAGAAGTACAAAAAGAGAACAATGGCTGTGTGAATTAAAGGAGAATGGGACACTTTGTATGGCAAAGGCACTGCCATCCAGGATAAGCATTTTGCAATTTTAGAGGTTTCACGTGACTTGTTGCTGAGAGTGAGGAAGTAGTAACAGTTAGGCTTGAATACTACCATAGTAATCACATTTTAGCATATAGGTTTTAACTGTAGAATATAAATACAAGTATGTGCTATGCTAAGTCAAGTCAGTTGTGTCCCAACTCTGCAACCTTATGGATGGACTCTAGCCTGCCAGGAGCCTCTATCCTTGGGATTGTCCAGGCAAGAATATTGGAGTGGGTTGCCATGCTCTCCTTCAGGGGAATATTTCTGACCCAGGGATAGAACTCATGTCTCCTGCATTGATTGGCAGGTGGGATTTTTACCACTAACGCCACCTGGGAAGCCTAAAATACAAGTATATGAATCTATAAACATATTTGCTCCTACCTACAGAGATCATACTTCTAAATGACAGCTTAAATGAAAACGTATTTTGGCAAATGAGAGGAAGAAAAGATGTTCTTATAATTTATATATGTATGTATTATTAGTTAGCTATAACTGTGAAGTGAGTAGGGGAGGGAGATGACAGTGTGAAAGCTTACACACTTAAACATTCCTCCTCGGAAATCAAATACATGTCCTCCTACCTGTTTATTTTATAATTTGGTGTAAGCAGCTGTAAACAAAGTTGAGAACCTTCTCAACAGGAATTGTAACTAGAATGCCTTCATTATTTTATTTTCACATATTCAATATTTTTCCAACTTTTCTCAACAGAATTTATCAATGTCTGAGAAATTACCTGCTTGGGCTTTTATAAGGAGAAATTTCTTTAAGTCCAAAGAACTATTATCGATTTTGGAATTTGCAGGGAAAAAAAGGTGATGTTTACATAAACAGTTAAAATGATTACTATTCATCTTAAGGTTGAAATTACTTTGCTAACTACGATTTACAAGGGCTTCACAAATTCTCTAATTTTCACACTATGGCAAATGAGAGAGATAAAAAGGCTGATGATTCCCAAAGTGTGAGACAAAAAAATAAAAATGTCCCATAGATTATTAATTAAGAAGGAAACATCTCAATAGACAAAAAGAAATCATCTTCAAAGACCTCTACCCAGGAAACTGTTCTACACATAACATACCAGACGAGGTGGATCAAGTAAGCACATTTCCCAATGTGGGAACTGGTATTACAAGCTCAAAGTCTCAGGGACAAGCATTTAACCTGAATGTGTGAAGCAGACAAGTCTTAGACAACAGAGAGCAGTAGTAGTGAGAACAATTAACTACCTGCAAAGGACAGTTTCCATCTATGCCCTCTGTGTGTGTGTGTGTGTGTGTGTGTGTGTTTACAAACTGTGGGCTAAACACGCCTAAGGACCACCACTTTGCAATGCCCTTTCAAGGCAGACAAAGTTGAACACTTCTTGCTACACTTCACTTTGAGGAAATTTTTCATCCTCTGGGCCAGCTAGCTCAGGACATTTCTAATGAAATCTGCAGACCACAGTAACCCGCTGCGGTCTGAATGTTGTCCTTCCAAAATCCATTTGTTGGAATTCTAATCCACGAAGAGGGTGATATTAGGAGGTGGGGCCTTCGGAAGAGCATGAGGATGGAGCCTTCAGGATGACATTAGTATTCCTATAAAGGACACCCCAACCCTTCTGCCATCTGAGGACACGGTGAAAAAGACAATGCCAAGGAACCACGAAGATAGCGCTCACCAACCGTGCTGGCACCTGATCTTGGACTCTCCAGCCTCCCGAACCATAAAAAATAAATCTGCGTTATTTACAAGCCCTCTAGTCTCTGGTATGCTGGTATAGCCACCCAGACAGGCTGAGACAATCATCAACTCTTGCCTTTATTTTCCATCCCATAAGAGCTATCAGGGACAAAACATTTCCTAGCTTAAAGTGAATATATTCATTTTCAGTCTCATTTCCCAGGAATAAAAAAGGAATTTTATCAACTACATCTCATGTCTTCCAAGTTCTCCTGCTCCTTCTACATAGAGCTCAGGAGGAAAGCTTCATTAGATTCCAGTTGTAGAGAGCAGCTCACTGATAAAAATCAAGTATAATCAAGATTACTAAGAACTACTGACATCCTAAAGAGTGAGAAGTGAACTGTAAAGCAAAGGATTAACTTCGTTCTGCAGGTAAGAAAACAAAATGCCATTAACTAAATGTTGGTCTTATCTTGTAGTCTCTCCAGGAACCACAGTTTTAACTTGAAGCTCACCCAAGCATATTAATGGGAGACAGGATGTCTGCACAAGACAAGCCAGCTCAATTATCTGTGTTTCTCTACCGTGGCGTTCGTCACTATGGGAAGGGAAGGCTGGTTCAGATGATACCCGTATCTTACGCCAGTACTTGTGTAACAAAATGGTTTACATTTATTCCCACAGCCCATGCTCCAACTACTAAATTACTCATAAGTACAGCTGATGAACAAAGAATTCTATGTCAAAATTCCTAATTAATATGGAAAGAGTTTTTGCTTATGTACTTAAACACACCATGGGTCTCAAAGATCCATGGATCTAAATGGTCTCGTGCATTTTTATATAGCATATACCTGCTTTTTCCTTTCAGTACAGTCAGAATTCAGACAGGCAGAATTTAGGACAGAATTATGCGAGCAAAAATCCCGAAAGGTTTTTCAAAGCTAGACTATAATTATGTCAAAAATACGTATGCACAGAGACTGGAAAGCAATTTTTAATGCACAAAATCGTACTGGAAAGGTTGAATTATAGGTGCCTTTTTCATTTCGTAAAACTATTATTATTAAACAGTGGGAATTCAATGAAAATTATTTAAAGCTCAAGTACTCACCGTGGTTGGAAAGTAAGGACTGGTTTTGAATTTTTTCAAAGCCATAGAAGAAGTGTAAGTGCCCAAGAAGAGGATGAAAGACATGAGTGTGATATCAGGAACAAAACCACAGTTGTTGCCCACAAGCTTTCCTCCATATTTCAAACACTCTTTTGTCGTCAGAAATGCCCAGTCAAAGGTAGCATTATGGTGCTGCAGGAGGAAAAACATGAAAATTTTACTGGAGAACACTGTGACACATCAAAAGCAGCTTTTGATCCCTGATGGGCTATATGGGGATTTATGCTAAAAGTTTCTGTAAAACAGTTCAAGGATAAACCACTGAAGGGTGAAACCTGAGGAGGTGTTAATGGAATAACAGGTAAGAGGGGCCAGGAGGCTGGCAGTTATTGAAAATACAGTGAGAATGATGCAATCCATCACCTGGTTTGTACTACAACCCTACAATCACCCATCTGTTCAACAAACACAAACCTCAAAGTCCTTTCCTGTGAACCTTCCTGAGAGTAAACCCAAACACAATAATCTCCTAAGTCTCCAAACGTGAGACTCTCTGAAACATCTCTGATGTCCAAAAACCCCTGACTTCTGTGGTGCACAGCTTCTTGTGCTTCAGTCTGATGGCCCCAGGGTCAATGCTCTAAAGTTTATACTTGGCTAACGAATTTAACCCACACTTTCACAAATGAGCTATTTCTTTTCAAAATAACTAGAGCCTGGGGACTTGAGGAACTAAACTCTAAAAATGTTGGAGATCTCTGCTTTTCCAATTGTGCATCCTAATGAAACATAGCTTTTCTTTTTGACTCCAGGGTCAGCATCAGGAGCATCCATTACTGGAATGTGTTGTGATGGGCTGAGGAGTATGGTATGGGATCTCCATCCCTGTGTTTCATGGCCTCAAGCTCACAAGGCCATTTTCAAATTGTCTTCTGTCTCATGAATTGCAGTCACATTTTCAGTGCTGCACTTCTCGACTGCAGTGCAATTCTGTTCCTAGTCACTGTTTTGCTATGGTACTAGGTAAGGCCAGGACACCCATTCTCCAGATGCTGAGTTCTAGCTGTTATAAGCTCACAGCTGTCTTTTCTAGAAAACTGCCTTTCATGACGTAAGAGCAGCCTCATTTGGAAGGTTATGCTCTTTTGCAGCCACTTACTGACTGACCAACACTAATGGGGTGCTACTGTCCAAATATCTGGGCTCTCCTGAAATTCCAACCTTACCCTGATATGTGGTGGTATTTGGAGATGGAGCCTTTGGGAAGTGATTAGGTCAAGAGGGTGGAGCCTTCACAAATGGGATTTGTGCCCTTGCAAAACAGAGAGCTCCTTGTTCCTTCTGCCACATGAAGACACAATGAGAAGACTATCTAGAACCAGGAAGCAGAGCTTCATCAGACACTGAATCTGCTGGTACCAGGAGGTCAGACTTCCTCTTAGGTGCAAGGCTAATGTGTATGTCATGTGCTAACAGAAGAGTAATTTGAGGATACCTCTCAAATAAATACAAAAAGATAAATTTTTCCTGTCCTTTGAAGGCAAGAGTTCTACCTCACACCAAATGCATCATCAATATCTTTTACTATTCATGCACTTTCTTAATATAAGTAATCTAGTCATAAAAGAAGATCACACATATAAAAGCAGCAGCTCTGGCCAGAAAGAGTTCATATTTTTACAGCACTCAAAAGGTAAAGTTCTTACATAAGTCAGAAAAAAAAATAAACTCTAGATTTTTCCCTGAAATATTAGTTTCAACTTGTAAACAGTTGAATTACAAAATTACTCTTTTATCAAACTCTGTTTCTGAGAGGTGATTAATCATGTTTCATTTTGTTTTTCAGATTTCTGTAAATGGATATTTTTAAGCACAATACCTTTAAAGTTTAAAGGTCATAACAGGTAACAGATTTCTTTGGTTTAAAATAAACAAAATTTACCATAACTTCAGCACTTTAATATCAGCAGAATCCTTCATTACAGCTGCAACTCCCCAAAGAGGTAAGCTGCATTAAAACAATCTCAACAGGAAGCTTTACTGATTTTCTTACAGAAATTCAGGTAGCGATGAAAACTATACAGATATGCATGAAATGATAGATATGTTTCTTACTTATGTCACCTTAAAATGCTAGTATCACATTTTTTGCATGCCTCAAATGATTCTTTGTGTCATTGTACAGAAAATATAGCCTCCGACATTATCTTCACTAAGGGCTCCAGCATAAAATCTTTAGGTAGCATGTATAAACCTCAGTATCTACATCTTAACACACAGTTACCTACTCCCATAGAACTTAAACTCTAGCTAATAAATGTATGCTCAGTTGCTCAGTCATGTCTGACTCTTTGCAACCCGATGGGACTGTAGCCCACCAGACTCTTCTGTCCATGGAATTTTCCAGGCCATACTACTAGAGGCTGCCATTTCCTTTGGACATGAAAATGTCTGTGGTGGAGAAAGAATCCAATAATGGGTCTGGAAGGAAAAATGGGGTGTGGGTAAAAACAAGAATGGAGGATAGTCAAAGATTGATATGCAGAGAGAGAGGAAGATTGACTAGGTTCTGGCCTCTCTGGACCACAGATGGGTAAACCCAGAAAAGACTAAAATAGGTGTCTGCAGACCAAAGGGACTGTGTGTCACCAAAAATATGAAAGAGTGGACCAAGACAGGGGCAGAATTCAGTTTAGGATATAGCAGGCACCAAAAGAAATCTTAGTTAACTGAATGAATGAAATCACTCATCAAGATCCTAATATCTGACATATTTAAGGAAGATGTCTATAAATATAGCTACTCTTTCTATCTGGATGACAAAGTTAAAGTAAAATAAAATTTCAATTTAGATTATCAGGTAAAATACAGTATTTCCAGTTATATATGAATTTCAAGTAAACAATGAATAACATTTTTAGTATGTCCCATGTAATATGTGGGGCTTCCCAAGGTGGTGCTTATGGTAAAGAATCTGCCTGTTAATGCAAGAGATGCAAGAGACAGGGGGGTCTGGAAGATAAAGTAGAGTAGGAAACAGAAACCTACTCCAATATTGTTGCCCAGAAAATTCCATGGACAGAGGAGCCTGGTGGGCTACAGTCCATGGGTTCAGAAAGAGCTGGATACAACTGAGCACACACACACACATACATGTAATATGTAGGACATACACTAAAAAATAATTGTTCATTATTTCTCTGAAATGCAAATGTAACTGGGACTCTATTTTTTTCTAACTCTGATGATGCAACTTCACTCAGACAGGCTATTTTGAGTAACAAAACAAAAAGTGGAAAATTTAGCCAAAAGAAAATGGAAAATGCTTTGGGCCCCTATTACATGGAAAACTATGATAAGCTTTAAGGGAACAATAAAGAAGAATAAAAGCAACATTTTATCATTGGAGAAATAAAATATGCCCTCTTACGTATTAACTAATTAACTTATGTATTAACTAATAATGCAAGGCAGTAAAAGAAAGTGTCTAAACAAATAGTACAGAGATTAGAGATCAGAAGAGGGACTAATTAATTTCATTGAGCAAAAGTTAAACTGCACCTTGAAAAAAGGACTGGTCTCTATAGAACTCTCATTCTCAAAAGGCAGTAGGCAGAAGTATGGCAAGACAACAGAACGAGAAAGGAATGCAGAGGGAGTAATGAAAGCCCATGGAGAGGGGAATAAATGTGACAAACTGTGGGTGTATATTTCTTCTGTACTAGCAGAAACAGAGAGGCACAGCATTAGATAGACACCATGAGCAAAGATGTGGATCTGGGGACACATGATGCTTCATTCACTTATCCAACAGGTCCTTTAGGCACCACTTATGAAATGTTCACCATGAGGAGGAACTCAGTGAATGGACCAGATTGGCCAGAGCTGAGTGTCTGTGTAAATAAATGGGCAGTGAGAGAAAAGATACAAAGGAAATGGGACTAAGTTGTTGAGGGTCTTAACTGAGCTCAATCTCATGAAAAGAGATTTCAACCTATTTTTTTCTGAATCTCATTTTCTAGAGAATGACCCCATTTGTATTGAGTGAATACATTCATAAACCTTAAAACTAAAATGTATACCGGAGGATTAATTTTAAAATTTAAAATATCACAGCATCCTCCACAAAGACAAAAGTGGGGGATATACGAGCAAGAATGGGCAAAAGTTTGACAGTCATTGAAGCTAGGTGATGAGTATATATAAGGATTTACTGTACTATTCTATTTTAGGGCATGTTTGAAATTTTCCATAATATTTTTAAAAGTAGGAACATGTAATCTTTAAGGAGATTTAAGGACAGAATGGTTTGTGCACTTTACTTTCTTAATAAGATAAAATCACAAGAATGTTATGCACAGGAAGATTAATATGACATTCCATTTCCCATGAAAAGAATGTTAACTCCTAGAATCACCCTGAAGGTACATCAAATCAAAGCACTTTTGCTTCCATGTCTGACTGCCAAGTCTTCCAAGAGACTGTAATAGTTCTTACGCCCATGATTAATAGCATCTCCATGTAGACATGTGTCACTGGGCAATTCAATAAGCAAAAATTCAGACATAAAAATTAAAGATTCTATATTGCTTTCTTTGAGCATCAACTGGTAAAACACACGCTTTTAAAAAGTATATGTGTGTGTTTACATACCTATGGGTAATGCTACAAATAAAAGCCTCAAGCTTAAGTAGTTAATGTACTCATTTAGGATTTTTTCCCTGCAGTGGGTAAGCCAGATTTGCAGTGATCTGCAATCTTACTTTATGATTTATGGGATGTATATGAGCTGCAACTGTAGCTACATATATTGTTGTGAAATATCAAAAGTAATTGGTTGACCTACTTATGATTAAGATACAGAAAGCTGCAGGAGACTGTTACTAGTCCCAACCTAACAACCAAAGCATGAGGCTAAAAACGAGTCGGTAGCCATTCCCTCCTTTGGGGAACCTTCCTGACCCAGGGATCAAATCCAAGTCTCTTGCATTGCAGGTGGATCTTTTATAATCTGAACCACCAGGGAAGTTTTCATAAGATCATAGTTTTAAAAACTCCACCAACAAGATAAGGATATAAAAATCCTAAGTAAATTAAATGCCAAAAAGCTACAAGATCTTCACAGAAGAAGTCCACGGCTGCCTCATTCCTGGCAGAGAAGCAGGTGGAAGACCAATGCACTGGAAGTCTGAAGAAATGAGCCACATCTTTCAGGAATCTTTAATGGTTCTGTAGTCTGGGTGACAAGTTAGAAATCTGTGAAGCCCTCTCTAGGCACTGACCAAGCTGCATCCACCCAACAAACTTTCTAATGGTCTTTGCCAAATGCACAGAGTTCATAAAAGGCTGGACATTTGACAAGACAGCTGAAACACCACTTAGACACAGAATCTCCATCAAATGCAAGAAAGACACTTTCCTAAGACAGGAAGCAGGAAAGGATGGGCGAGAGAAATCCCTGTGAAGCTTTCAGGCACTTCTGAAAGGTCTAAGGTATCTGCCCTCTGAAAGAGTGGAGTGAGCAGAGCAGTTGGGCAAAGGTCTCCCAAGGCTCAAAAAGCTGGGGCATTAAACAAGAAATGGGGCATTTCAGAGGACTTTCTGGGATGATGGAAATGTTCTCTATGTTGATTCAGGTGGTAGTTAAATGAGGTATGAAACTGTCAAATCTCATTGCAATGAGCACATTAAGAACTGTGCATCTTAACATATGACTGAATTTAATAAAAAATCAAATTATAAAAATAAATCTAACATGACAAACAAATACCAACTGATCCATTCGATCATGTCTTCATAAGAGAAGCTTCTGACATTAGATTCTGAAATCTGTTCTCTCCCTCTGAGAGCTGGTCATCTCAATTACCAGCCAGTCTCAACACTTACTGTTCAGATAAGAGTGTGGATAAATTGTGGCTGGTCTCGAAGACTTACAGAGACTTTTGTAAGAATTTCATTCGCAGGTTAAAGGGATATTTCAAGTGAGAAATCCACGGGAAAACTGGTCAAAGAGGGAAAATTTAAAGACACAATGATAGAAAGACAGATGTAGAAAACAAATGTATGGACACTAAGGAAGAAAGCAAGGGATGAGGAGACAAACTGGGAGACTGGAGTTAACGCTACGTCCTATTGATAGGTAATGAATGAGAACCTACTGAACAGCACAGGGAACTCTGCTTAATGCACTGTGGTAACCTAAATGAGAAGGAAATCCAAAAGGGAGCAGATATATGTACACATACAGCTGATTCATTTTGCTGTACGGTAGAAACCAATACACAACATTATAAAGCAACTACACGCCAATAAAAATTAATTTAAACAAAGACACAATGATTCTAACAATAAAAGGAAATGTGGAAAGCCTGGCGTTTTATTCTTGAAGGGTTGTTTTTCTCCTGTTCTCACCTCTGTCTAAATGCTCTCATGCTCTGTTTTTCCTCCTCTTTTCCCTGCAAACACACCCATACCACTGGGAAGAAAGCTTGTCTTCATGCTAATGAAGCTAAAGAGCAAAGGTCTCCCTTGCTCAGACAGGATGTTCTTGGGGCCCTGTGAGAGGGAGAAACACAGTGCCCAAGGGCTGCATGGAACTTTTACAGCATCTTCTTTCCTGACCTAATTACTGCAGAATGAAAAGCAGGAAATGGAAGCCCTGTTGACTGTAGGTCCTAGCAAAGGTTCAGGCTAGCTGAGCTGGGGTGGCCAAACACACAGAGGACCCAGTGGGTGGTCAGAAGCAGTGGCTATCAACTTCTTCTCTCCATCAACCTGAGTGATGGTGGCAAATGGCCTGGTGGAATGATGAGAACACCTGAAAAGAATAAAAACAGCCCCGAACATCGACCAAGAGACAAGTATGTGCCAGCCACTTTGCCGGCCACCTACTTATTAACTTGGCTCTACCAGTGTCTCTGAGGGAAATACTCTTCCTATCATCATTTTACAGATGGGAAGTTGAGAAGGTTCCACAGCTTGTGACTAAAGTAGTTGAGTCTTGCATTTGCAACCAGGCAGTCTGATGTGAGAACTCAGTATCCGTACATCCGTCTACGTGACATGCTGTTCTGCTTCCCCAAAGAATGGAAATAGGCAGATTTTGGAGTTACAAAACCTGAGTTCAAATTCTGATTTTACTGTATACTGGTCATATGGCCTTTGAAAAGTTAGCTAAGCTTTATAAGCCTCTGATTCATCTATAAAATACAGGTAACATCATAACTCATAAAGGTATTGAGGATTATAGACAATTAATGGAAATAGCCTGGCCCCTAGAAGGTGCTATAATTGATGATAATAAATCATATTACCTTTCTAACATTCACTTCTGGATCATGTATATATATATTTATATATACGTATGTGTCTGTGTGTTTATGCAAAGTATACATAAAGGGATTGATACAGATAGAAATGGAGAAACAAAGACTAGAAAAAAAGTTGTCCTTTATAATTAGACACACACACACATTACATATTTTGCCCTAATTTCTTCTCTAGAGGAGATGGACATAGAAACTGAACATATTAATTAAGGTACGTAATTGATACACACACAAGGGGACTGTTGCTCTGGAGTATAGAACATTCACAGGAATGAAAAAAGTAAACAATAGTAAACATTCCACTTTGAAAACATTGAAGCACCATGGTACACTAGCAATACCACAGGTTATGGAACTACCCAAATTTCAGTTCAATCTTTGTTCTACTAATTTATGGCTACATGACCTAAAGCAAGAAAAGGTTATTTACCTTCTGGGGCTTCAGTCACTCCCATTTATAAAATGGAGATAATTATGCCTGGTAGGTTGTGTAAATGATCACAATACACATTAAGGTTTACAATAATGATAATATATATAAAACACCTGGTCTCTTGTAGATGCTTTATAAATGGTAGCCAAATTATTATCATTAGTGTGAGTGTACATCACAGTCATATCAGAAGTCAACCACAACTTCCATTTGTTTTCCATGAATCTTATAGTGACATCTTGGTATAATTACATGTCAATTACTAGAGACTCTCCAGGACCTGCCCAAAGGCAGGACTTAAAAATTTATTAGTTCAGGGCTTCCCTGGTGGCTCAGATGGTAAAGAACCTGCCGGTAATTCAGGAGATCCAGGTTCAATCCCTGGGTCAGGACAATTCCCTGGAGAAGGAAATGGCAACCCACTCCAGTATTCTTGCCTGGAGAATTCCATGGACAGAGGAGCCAGGCGAGCTATAGTCCATGGGGTCACAAAAAGTCACACATGACTGAGTGACTAACACTTTCACTTTAAAGCTTTACTGGATCAGTTACAAAAGAATTAAGTTAGGAAACAATCTCTTTTCAAGTCACTGGAAGTAAATACTTTATTAATTTTTATTCCAATTAGGAATATATATATTTTAATTAGGTTTTAAATAAGTTTCTTAAAAGTCTAGAAGAAGCATTTTCCTCTGTTTTAAGTCATATTCTTTGAGGCACCAGCTCAGCTGGCTCAAAGACTGAAAACCGAATTTTTTCCTCTACGTAGCCCTTATGACATATACCTATTTCTTTCACACACACACACGCACACACACTCGTGCACGCACGTGTGCTCTCAAACACGGATGAAATAAAGAGGCAGAGTTTGGAGAAAGGCAGAGAAAACAGTGAGGAAAGAAGTCAAAAGGCCCACTGAATGTGAAAGCGAGAGGAACAGGGTCAAGTGAGAGATGTTCAGGAAAGATACAAAGCGTCATCTTTGAAAGGGATGTTGTGGGCACTGATGATACAATACGTCCCGAAGTGTTCTGGTCTCCTGAGAGATGGGCACTCTACCAATACAAAGTACTATGGTTTCTGTCTTTATAACCGAGAGACTGATATTCCTTGGTGAAGTTCCATATCCAGTGCAGAAGGAACACAACTGCAAGTCTGAAATAGCACTTGCCCCTTCTTCTGCAGCACAAAAGTCTTCTTCCAGTGTGTGACCTCCCATGCCAAACAGCTCATTTTTAAAGCTTAGTTCCAGTCTCTTAAAAAGCCTTGGTTACAAGCCATGGGAAAGGATGTCATGTGACAGAGGCACAGTCCTTTCTAAGTGACACGGGAAATGTCCTGCTACAATCACCCTCAGTGAAGGGAACACAGTACCATCTGGTCATCAGAAGAATTTGTAATCGCACTAGAAACAAAGAGGATTTCACACTCTCACTTTGCAACGTACCTCACTTTCCCTTGTGAAAATATTTCAAGCTGATAATGGATATAGTAGTCAAATTCCTGGGAAGGTTTGAAAATTTTGTTACAGGAATAAATACTTAAGTTTGAAAGAAAAAAGGAAAAGGAAAAAGAAAACAGCGGATTAGAACACAGAGAGTGTTTTTTCTTTCCCTACAATATCACTGCCTATTAAATATGTTTTCAGACTAAGATTACTGAATGGTAGGAAATAGTATATCCTGAATATTATAATTAGAATATACAATGTGCAAACGATTTAAAATATTAAGTCACTTACCATGTCAGAAGAAACAGTTGGCAAATCTTCAAGAGCCAAGGTGGTATCGTTGGACACTGAGATATTAACTGTAAGAAAAACACCATTTTTTACTATAAAAATAAGATTAAATGACCCATATTCATAACTAGGAATTTAAAAAAGCAGGATCAGGCATTTAAAAAATGTCTTCAACAAAAACATAAAGGCAGAGTAAATTTTTCTTTATTATAACTGTATTTACCTTTCACCTAGATAAAATAACCAAAAATTTGGACATGTCTTTTATGCTCTAATCTGATAAGAGAGAATGACAAATATTTAAGGAAATATTGTAATTTGTTTAAGGTTTCAAAAAAAAAGAAATCTCCTCTATTAGAAAAAGACATTCAATATATTTTACCTAGTGGAAAAAAATGACTGTTAATAAGTGAAGAAATTGGTTGATTATGGCTTCACATACCAGTTAAATCTTATAAATAGAAGCTTTACTAATTAAGAACCATCTGATTTTGAAACTGGGGAGTTCATAGGAGGCAGTATATCTCTGCAAAATGTGTGCAAACGAAAAATACTAAATAGTAAATTATATATAATTTATTATAATGGGCATGAACATTTAATCTAATTTTAAATTATTTTCATATAGTTTGACATCATTTGTGGAATTAATAAGATGCCACTTGCATAACAACTTCTTGGGCTCCAAAATCACTGCAGTTGGTGACTGCAGCCATGAAATTAAAAGATACTTGCTCCTTGGAAGAAAAGCTGACAATCTAGACAGGATATTAAAAAGCAGAAATATTACTTTGCTGACAAAGGTCTGTCTCTTAAAGCTATGGTTTTTCCAGTGGTCATGTATGGATGTGAGAGTTGGACTATAAAGAAAGCTTAGCACCAAAGAATTGATGCTTCTGAACTGTGGTATTGGAGAAAACTTCTGAGGGTCTCTCAGACTGCAAGGAGATCAAACCAGTCAATCCTAAAGGAAATCAATTGTGAATAGTCATTGGAAGGACTGGTGCTGAAGCTGAAGCTGCAATCCTTCAGCCACCTGATGCAAAGAACTGACTCATTGGAAAAGACCCTGATGCTGGGCAAGATTGAAGGCAGGAAGAGAAGGGGGCATCAGAGGATGAGACGGTTGGATGGCCTTACCGACTCATTGGACATGAGTGTGAGCGAGCTCTGGGAGTTGGTAATGGACAGGGAAGGCTGGTATGCTGCAGTCCACGGGGTCACAAAGAGTTGGGCACAACTGAATGACTGAACTGAACTGTAGAAGAACCTAATTTATTTATTAAACTAATACTCCTCTTTGAAATATTTCATTGTTTACTTTCCATTTATGAGTCTAAAATTAAAACATAGTATTTCAAAAGTATCTATAAGATTTTTATTTATCAGATAAAAATCATAGTCATATCACAGTCATATGATAAAGCTCCTACTACATGGAGATTTACGTATTAGAAAATATATTATTATGCAGAGACTATCTCTAATATATGGAAATATGAAAAAGCACATCAAGTTTTTGTTTTTGAGGATCACAAAGCTCATTCAATATCCAAACTGCTAATTAATATTTGGTCCCAAATCATTCCCACCCCCAACCCAGACCCCAACATCTGTAACTTGTCCTCTTAGTTTACAGTGTTTTAGGTCTCACTTATATAGACTTTATAGAGGAAACAAACAGATTTATTTGACTCCTGAAAGTAAGAACTTAAGAGCCCTGAAAGAAGGTGAAAAGGGGTATGCCCTATTCACTGTTTTTTCCCAGGATCTACCCAGTCTGGCACTTAACTAACAGGAGCTCAAAAATACTTGTTGATTATTAAATCTTAAAAAAAGCAAATCCTGCCACTTTCAAAAACATGCATGAACCTGTAGGACATTATGTATGCTAAGTAACATAAACCAGACATGGAAATATAAAACTGCATGATATCATTTATATGTGGAATCTTAAAAAGAAAAAAGTCAAACCCATAGAAACAGAACAAAATGGTGTTTAACTAGTGTTTACCAGGGCTTGGGGGTGAGAGAAATAGGTAGAGTTGGTAAAAGGGTACAAATTTCCAGTGGTAAGAGAACTAAGGTCTGAGGATCTAATTATAAGATGATGACTATAGTTGACAATACTATACTATATAACTGAAATTTCCAAAGAGAGTATAACTTAAGTGTTCTCACCAAATACATATAAATATGTGAAGGGTTGGATATGTTAATTAACTTAAGGGAAATCCCTTCACAAGGTATATGCATAATGAGATCATTGAGTTGCACACTTTATATATAACTTTATTTCTCAGTTATACTTCAATAAGGGCTTCCCTGGTGGCAGTGTGGTAAAGAATCTGTCCACTAATGAAGGAGATGCAAGAGACACAGGTTCAATCCCTGGGTTGGGGAGATCTCCTGCAGTAAGAAATGGCAACCCGCTCCACTACTCTTGCCTGAAAAATTTCATGGACAGAGGACCTGGCAGACTAAAGTCCATGGGACTGCAAAAGAGTCAGACACGACTGAACACACACACACACATACTTCAATAAAGCTGAAAAAAAATATTTGTTTACTAACAATAAAAGAAGCTAGGAATGGGGTCATGTAGTGACTACAAATGAATGACAGCAGAAAAAGGAAAAAGAATTGAAATATGGCAAACAAATAAAAGGGAAGAAAATACTTAGCTTCAGTCCTAGTTTTTCTCAACCCATTCTGATCTTTGAAGGCTTTGGAATTGTTAAACTTTTAACTTAATTTTAGCTGCTGCCAGGGAGGGCTTCCCTACTTCATCGGTAAAACTAGCAGACGTGCAGACTCAGTTTTCTCATTCTTAGTGTTTCATTACAGGTCACAGAAACAATCAAAATAGGAGAGAGGAGCTTGGCCCAAAGAAAGAAAATGTTCAGTTCAGTTCAGTTCAGTCACTCAGTCGTGTCCAACTCTTTGTGACCCCATGAACTGCAACACACAAGGCCTCCTTGTCCATAACCAAGTCCTGGAGTCTACCTAAACCCATGTCCATTGAGATGGTGATGCCATCCAACCATCTCATCCTCTGTCAGCCCCTTCTCTTCCTGCTCTCAATCTTTCCCAGTAACAGGGTCTTTTCAAATAAGTCAGCTCTTCACATGAGGTGGCCAAAGGATTAGAGTTTCAGCTTCAACATTACACCTTCCAATGAACACCCAGGACTGATCTCCTTTAGGATGGACTGGCTGAAGAGGCTTCTCCAGCACCACACTTCAAAAGCATCAATTCTTCTGTGCTCAGCTTTCTTTATAGTCCAACTCTCACATCCATACACGACCACTGGAAAAACCATAGACTTGACTAGATGGATCTTTGTTGGCAGAGTAATGTCTCTGCTTTTTAATATGTTGTCTAGGTAGGTCATAATTGTCCTTCCAAGGAGTAAGCAACTTTTAATTTCATGGCTGCAATCACCATCTGCAGTGATTTTGGAGCCCAGAATAATAAAGTCTGACACTCTTTCCACTGTTTCCCCATCTATTTGCCATGAAGTGATGGGACTGGATGCCATGATCTTAGTTTTCTGAATGTTGAGCTTTAAGCCAACTTTTCACTCTCCTCTTTCACTTTCATCCAGAGGCTCTTTAATTCTTCACTTTCATCATAAGGATGGTGTCATCTGTGTATCTGAGGTTACTGATATTTCTCCCAGCAATCTTGATCCAGCTTGTGCTTGTTCCAGCCCAGTGTTTCTCATGATGTACTCTGTATATAAGTTAAATAATCAGAATGACAAGATACAGCCTTGACATACTCCTTTTCCTATTTAGAACCAGTCTGTTGTTCCATGTCCAGTTCTAACTGTTGCTTCCTGACCTGCATACAGGTTTCTCAAGAAGCAGGACAGGTGGTCTGGTATTCCCATCTCTTTCAGAATTTTTCACAGTTTATTGTGATCCACGCAGTCAAAGGTTTCCACATAGTCAATAAGGCAGAAATAGATGTTTTTCTGAAACTCTCTAGCTTTTTTGATGATCCAGTGGATGTTGGAAATTTGATATCTGGTTCCTCTGCTTTTTCTAAAACCAGCTTGAACATCTGGAAATTCACAATTCACGTATTGCTGAAGCCTGGCTTGGAGAATTTTGAGCATTACTTTACTAGCATGTGAGATCAGTGCAATTATGCGGTAGTTTGAGCATTCTTTTGCATTGCCTTTCTTTGGGATAGGAATGAAAATGGACCTTTTCCAGTCTTGTGGACACTGCTGAGTTTTCCAAATTTGCTGACATATTGAGTGCAGCACTTCCAGAGCATCATCTTTTAGGATTTGAAATAGCTCAACTGGGAATTCCATCACCTCCACTAGCTTTGTTCGTAGTGATGCTTCCTAGGGCCCACTTGACTTCACATTCCAGGATGTCTGGCTCTAGCTAACGTGAGTGATCACACCATTGTGATTATCTGGGTTGTGAACATCTTTTTTGTACAGTTCTTCTGTGTATTCTTGCTATCTCTTCTTAATATCTTCTGCTTCTGTTAGGTCCATACCATTTCTGTTCTTTATGGAGCCCATCTTTGCATGAAATGTTCCCTTGTTATCTCTAATTTTCTTGACGAGATCTCTAGTCTTTCCCATTCTACTGTTTTCCTCTATTTCTTTGCATTGAACACTGAGAAAGGCTTTCTTATCTCTCCTTGCTATTTTGGAACTCTGCATTCAAATGGGTATTTCTTTCCTTTTCTCCTTTGCTTCTCTTCTTTTCTTAGCTATTTGTAAGGCCTCCTCAGACAGCCATTTTGCTTTTTTGCATTTCTTATTTTGGGGGATGCTCTTGACTCCTGTCTCCTGTACATTGTCACAAACCTCTGTCCACAGTTCATCTAGTACTGTCTATCTGATCTAGTCCCTTAAATCTATTTCTAGTAAATTATTATTAATAAAGCTTAGAATTCTATTACTATTATGTTCTAAAAAGCTTCAAGTACATTTTCTTACTTTATTTCATTTGTTCATTTTAAAACACAGAAGACACATGTATATAACAGGTATACTTTTACACCAGTTTTACATTGGATGGGACTCTGAGGCAAGGTATGCCAGGTTTCTTGCCCAGGATTACAGAGTCAACCAGAAGGAAAGCTGGTACCAAAATCTTGTTCACCCTTTTTTCCCCCCACCTCACATTTCTATTCATCAGAATCAAAATGATTTATGTTGGCCACTGAATTCAAGGTGGAGAATTATAATTCACCCACATTAGATGGCTCTCTCTACCATAGACTGAAATGTCTGACCTGTCTGAGCATTTGAAGCAAAACAGCATATGTGAACTCAACGGCACTATTTATATTTAGCTGCTGTCTGTGAAGCTGTCCTTTGTGAGCTAGATTCTTTAATGCAATTGAGTGAGCATCCTGTCAAAAGAGAGTGAAGGTCGTTTTGTAACATACTTTCTGCCTAAACTCAAGGAGTGAGGAGGGAGCAGGACAATATTCCAGGCTCCTTTTTTGTGTGTGTGAAGTAAATGACAGATAATAAAGACCACTGAGTTCCAATCTGAACTTTCAGTAACTGCTCTCTAGTTCTTGATATATGTCAATTTGCTTATCTCAATCCCTTTTGTCTTTTTGGTTTTCCTCTGAGACAAGCTATGCCCATTGGCTCTCCAAATCCCAAAAGACCAGTATCAAAATGATAGTAAGAATAATACACTTTTCCTACTTATTGCAATAAGTAGTTGCTTCAAAAGAAAGACTTCAAAATAAATACATAAGCAAGCACTTCTATAAATACATATTGGCAAAATATGGTAAAGCCCATAAATAAGATTAAAGTAAATTTCTATAAGCTCATAGGAGAGAAAATGATCAATTCCAATTGGGAACTTGGTCTACAAGAGCCCTTGATCACCACTTGGATCCAGACACATAAAATGCAAATATTTTGGCAACCAACTGCAGAATGATCTGTGCATACAGAATCTGTAATATCCTTAATTAGGATTCTGGAAAGGTGAAACAGAAAAGCCAAAATACTGCATTCTGTGTCTTCACTATTTGCTCAGCACCATGGCTTATGAAGCAAAGAACACTCTGCCCTAGGAACCTGGGTAATTTAGAATGAGCCAGTTATCACTGGGACAGTCTGTGTCCCATACTTGGTTTCAGGTAATTTACACAGTTTGGTCATTTTACATTCCTTGGACTTTCACATCTCGACCCTCTTCTGTCTATCAAATGCTAACTGATCCTCTGGAATGGAGAAAGGAATATAGACAGTAATAGATGTTTAAAAATGTGTCTGTCACACAGATGACCAACAGGTACATGAAAAGATGCTCGACACAGCTAATTGTTAGAGAAAGGCAAATCAAAACTACAATGAGGTACCACCTCACATTGGTCAGAATGGCTGTTATTAAAAAAATACTGACATGAAAAGATGTTCAACATCACTCATTATCAGAGAAATGCAAATCAAACCCACAAAGGGGTACCACTTAACACCAGTCAGAATGGCTGCCATCCAATACAAGCAATAAATGCTGGAGAGGATGTGGAGAAAAGGGAACCCTCTTACACTGTTGGTGGGAATGCAAACTAGTACAGCCACTATGGAAAACAGGGTGGAGATTCCTTAAAAAACTGGAAATAGTCCTGCCATATGACCCAGCAATCCCACTGCTGGGCACACACACTGAGGAAACCAGAATTGAAAGAGCCACGTGTACCCCAATGTTCATCGCTGCATTGTTTACAATAGCCAGGACATGGAAGCAACCTAGATGCCCATCAACTGACGAATGGATAAGAAAGATGTGGTACATATACACAATGGAATATTACTCAGCCATTAAAAAGAATTCATTTGAATCAGTTCTACTCAGGTGGACGATACTGGAGCCTATTATACAGAGTGAAGTAAGCCAGAAGGAAAAGCAACAATACAGTATACTAACACACATATATATAGTATTTAGAAAGATGATAATGATAACCCTGTATGTGAGACAGCAGAGACACAGTTGTATAGAACAGTCTTTTGGACTCTATGGGAGAGGGCAAGGGTGGGATGATGTGGGAGAATGGCATTGAAACATGTAAATTATAATATGTGAAATGAATCGCCTGCCCAGGTTTGATGCATGATACAGGGTATTCAGGGCTGGTGCACCGGGATGACCCAGAGGGATGGCATTGGGAGGGGGATTCTGGAAGGGGAACACATGTATACCCATAGCGGATTCATTTCAATGTATGGCAAAGCCAACACGATAATGTAAATAAATAAATAAATATAATTTTAAAAAATACTGGAGTGGGTTGCCATTTCCTACTGCAGGGGATCTTCATCTCTGGCGTCTTCTGCATCGGCAGGAGGATTCTTCACCATTAGTGCCACCTAGGAAGTCTTTAAAAAGTCTAAAAATAATAAATGTTGGAGAGGAAAACCTTCCTACATTGTTGGTGGGAAAGTAAATTGGCACAGACATTATGGAAAACAATTTGGAGGTTCCTCAAATAACTAAAAATAGAGTTGGCATATGACTGTGTAGTCCCATTCCTGTGCACATATCCAGTGAAAGTGAAAGTCACTCCGTCGTGTCCGACTCTTTGCAACCCCATGGATTCTACAGTCCATGGAATTCTCCAGGCCAGAACACTGGAGTGGGTAGCCTTTCCCTTCTCCAGGGGATCTTCCCAACCCAGGGACTAAACCCAGGTCTCCCACAGTGAAGGCAGATCCTTTACCAACTGAGCTCCCAGGGAAGCTGTGCACATATCCAAACAAAACGATAATTCACAAAGATACATGCCCCCCAATGCTGACTGCAGCATTACCTACAAGACATAGAAAAACCTAAATGTCCATTGATGGATGAATAAAGAAGATGTGGTACAATGGAATACTACTCAGCCATAAAAAGAATGAAATAATGCCAGTTGCTGCAATATGAATGAACCTAGAGATTATCACCCTAAGTGAAGGAAATCAGGAAAAGGAAAGCAAATGCCATATGATACCACTTATATGTGGAATCTAAAATAGGACACAAATAAAATTATTTATAAAACAAACACAGACACAGGGAACACACTTGTGGTTACCAAGTGGAAGAGGGAAGGACTGGGAGTCTGGGGATAGCAGATGCAAACTATTACATAGAGAATAGATAAGCAACAAGCTCCTGCTGCATAGCACAGAGAACTGTATTCAATATTCTATGATAAACCATAATGGAAAAGAATATGCAAAAGAATGTACATATATATATATATAACTGAATCACTTTGCTGTACAGTAGAAATTAACACATTATAAATCAGCCATATATCAATAAAATGTATTGCATTTGAAAGGCACTTAGTAAATGTTAGTCAAATCTGAATTTGTATCTTAAACCTAGCTTCTTAGGGGGGAATTGATTAGCTTGCTATGAATAAGAAAAAATTTAACAATATTCTCCATGATAATGAAACTTTAATGCCGTATTCCATTCTATTTAAGCAACATCTTAAGGCAACAGAGTAACTGGAAAATAAGTACAGAATAAAATTGAATAAGTTTCTTGCCTGCATGGTCATGTCAGATTTATTTAAGGGTTCTGAAAAACTTGAGCACATGAGTGCCTCTTGATAACTCACATATTTATGGTTTAAGTGTCCAGATCAATAAAAGGGCAAATACAGATTTTCAAGGATGACAAAGTGAAGGAGGAAAACTTTGGGAGGAATAACTTTCAGGAAATTACCTGTCATTATCCCAGCCTGAAGTCTTAAAATTAACAGAAAGTTTATTCACTATTTCTTGTTATCATCCTTTGTTTTCCTGTGTTAACAGAGCCTCATGCTTGAGATTTTCATGGTCAATGGACAAGTTTAAGTTATGATGCTCTTTATTCCATGAACACTATTCACATACTCACTTATGATGTTGCCCTGGAGCTGAGCTGCTATCTGGTATTAGGTTGGATATATTTAGCCACTATTCCACAAAAACTTCTCTTCCATCCCCACCCATCTTTACATCTGCAATATACATAAGACATTATTCTGAGGTACATTTTCCAAGTCTGGATTTACACAAACCCAAAGCTAGAGAACTATCCAGGTCTGGTGATTATCCAAATTCGTTGCCTTTTCTGATTCTTGCAAGTGTTATACAGATGCTACTGAAATATAAGTTAGGTGAGTTAAAGGAAACTAAAATGATGAGTCTTTCAAATGCCCATGGTCATCTCAAAAGACCATGTTACCATGAAAAACAAAATGTCAGCTGTGCTGGTAAAGTAGCGCAGCAAATGCAAACCTAAGCAAGCCTACAGCAGAAGGCTCTGCCCTACCTCTTTAATCCTCAGTCTACGATTTAAACTACTTTATCTAAAGAGGGAATAACATATAATAAAAGTCAAACTGCATATAATATGACACAGGTCATGGGAGATGAATTAGGATTACCTTTTCTGTCCTAATTTTCTTTTAATGGGCTAACTATGAAGCACATGCATGCATGTGGCCATGCTCAGCTGTGTCAGACTCTGTGCCACCCCATGGACTACAGCCCACCAGGCTCCTCTGTCCATGAGATTCTCCAGGCAAGAATACTGGAGCAGGCTGCCATTTCCTCCCCCAGGGGATCTTCCTGAATCAGGGATCAAACCCCCATCTCCTGTGTCTCCTGCATTTCCTTCACTGACTGTAACATGGGACCACAGGAGACAATGAGCCAGCAGTTCTTTTTTAATGGTTATGACATACAGGTGCATAGTATTTGCTAAAATAATAGAAAAATTATACACACAAAAAAAGTAATAAAATTCTACTCTAGAGAGAACTGTTTTAGAGCATTTGGAAACCTCCTCAAGCTATAAATAAAACCAAAGTGTGGCCATGGAAGCCATGCTTACTACCATCACTTGACTTGGTCTGAAAGTTTCGTGCCAGGAAAAAGACCATGTTTTGCTTAGAAATACTAGACAGTGATGCACTGGGTGCCTGTGAGAGGTTTTACTTCTCTTCATCATTCATCTATTATTAAGCATGTTCTCCCTGGAACAGTCAACAGTGAATCAATAAAATATATCCCTTCTGTTAAGAGTCAAGTATCGTGTCTGTCCCCTTGAGGCGATTTTTCAAGCCTATCTAATTTGCTTGTCATATTTAACAAGCCTTTTTTTCTCTCCAGATACAAAACCAACACCTGCTCAGAAAATTTATTTTGACCCTTTCCAAAACATTAACCATGCCCTTAGGTGTACAGTCAGTGCCGCCCTTGACACGTTAGGTAAATGAACACAGGTATTACGGGAGAAATTTATTTCTAAAGTCTAGGTCAAATGTATTTCTGACCTTATTCATTCTAAAGGTAATTAACACTATTTTAAAAGTAAAAAATTTTACAAAAAGCAATGTGCACGTGTGAGGGGGCATGTGTTCTACTTCATTGCAAGCAGCACAGTTCTTAAGCAATCAACTAGAGACTTAGTGAATTTGTGTTGATGGCAGAAGGGGAAGGGGAAAAAAGGCAGAAGACAGAAGAAAAGGAGTGGGGAAAAAAGGGAATCAAGTCTACTTCCTGGTCCCTAATTATAGAATTCTAGCATTTACATTTTTGAATAGATAGTTTCTTCTTAAAGGAACTAAACATCTCATCTCTGGGGCTTGAAAGCCTTTTTCTACATGACTATGTATAGTGTACAACACTTCTCTAGTCTTGAGATTCAGGGGAATAATAGTAAATGATCTAACTATGATGCACTGAACATTCTTAACATTTTTTCTAACAATTTTGCTACAATGTGTCATATTTATCTACAATAGTTCCTTGGTTTTTGTTTGTTCGTTGGTAAGCTTCCAGTGGAAGCCTAGTCAGTCTTTTTCTAGGAAATTTCAGGGGAAGTTAAATGCTTGAATCCCTTTAAAAGAATACAACTATAAGATTTAACTGCTGGGGCATCTTTTGTGGGATAATGGGAATGAGAAAAAGAACAAAATTTCACTCAGTGTTTATTATGAGCCAAATAATTTTACATATACTATTTCATTTAATCCTCATAGTAACCTCCAAGAGTAGGTACAATTACTACCCCAGCTCACAGGTTATAAAACAAAGAGATTAGGAAATTAGCTTGGTCCATGATCACACTGCTAACTAGAGCTAAAATTCAAACTCAGTTTTCTTTACTCCAGCGCACTTCTGGTTTACACTTTATCACACTAACAATTTTCTAAATTGGGACTTTGGTGACAAATAAAATACTATGAGTTGCCTTTCAACTGGATATGTTTCAGTTTTCATGTTGGCCTTTAAAAAAAAATTATTGAAGTAATAGCTGCTTTGCACTTCTCAAGTGGCGCTAGCGGCTAAGAACCCACCTATCGGTTTAGGAGGCATGAGATGTGGGTTCGATCCCTGGGTCAAGAAGATCCCCTGGAAGAAGGTACAGCAACCCACTCCAGTATTCCTGCCTGAAGAATCCCATAGACTGTGGAGTCTGGCGGGCTACAGCCCATGGGGTTCCAAAGAGTCAGACAGGATTGAAGCAACTTAGCAGCACCAGCATACACCAGCTTTACACCGTGGTGTTAGTTTCTATTGTATAGCAAAGTGAAACAACTATTCATATACATACAGTCCCTCTGTTTTGGATTTCCTTCCCGTTTAGATCACTACAGAGCACTGAGTAGAGTTCCCTGAGCTACAGGTTAGGGAACTAACTTGTAGGTTGCCATTAGCTATCTATTTTATACATAGTATCAATCACGCATCTATGTCAATCCTAACGTCCCAATTCATCCCAGAACCACCTTCTTTGTTACACACCTCTGCAATGTAACCATCAAGGCCTAGTGGGAAACAGAACACCTATTACCTCTACATGAATTAGTAACTATCATATTTCTAAGAAAAGTGAATGTAAGCCCAAAAACCATGTGCTAAAAACCTGATGTGTCAAATTCCATGGCTAACTTCCCTTTTAGCAATTGAAGACGGAGGCTCCCTAGTCCTTCAATATGTGAGAAGCTGAGTGTATGACTTGGGTTTACTGAGCAGCAGATGGGGGCAGGAAGAAGGGAGGAAAAGGTGCCTCAAGAAATGGAAACTCAGGAAGTGATGAAGTTTTACGGAAGCAAGTGAGAACAAGAAAGATCACGTAGGGAAGAGAAAAAGTTGTCTTCATAAAGCACCAAAAAAAAAACCCCACAATGTTATTGTGGCCATGAAAAAAGTTTTCTTAGTGATTAAATGACCCAGATTTCCTTTCCTGTAAAATCATTTCTCAGTTTGCAGGCTCACAACTCCATCTGCGCAGTTGCTGGTTCATTGTTAGAGACCATACCAGTGTTGAAAAACAAGTCATCCGCCAGTTTAAATATTATTGACTCATTGATTGAATTCTTTAACTAGGAGTGCATGTGGCGATGAAAGGCCAGTCTCTTGTTGTTTTTAGAACACTTACTCTAGCTGTACATGCAACTGTATTATTCTCTCACTATTGATTTTCAGTTTGTTGTCATGAAGTACTAAGTGTATTGTGGGTCTATGTAGGCTTCTATCAAAAAGTATTAAGGTTGTGAGAGAAATACACAATCATTGATCTTAAAAGTTTTGTAAAACATGAGATTGTCCTGGAAATACATTTGCCTTTGTCTACACCAGACACAGATTTCAACTCCATCCGTGTGTGTGTCTCTCAGTTGTGTCCAAATCCTTGCAATCCCAGGAACTAACCCTAACTCTAACCCTAATCCCAGGAACTGTAGCCCGCCAGACTCCCCTGGCCATGGGATTCTCCAGGAAAGAAGACTAGAGTGGATTGCCATGCCCTTCTCCAGGGGATCATCCTGACCCAGGGATTGAACCCTAGTCTCCTGTGTTAGCAGGCAGGTTCCTGACTGTTTGAGCCACGGAGGAAGCCCATACTCCCTCACATTTATGTACGTATCTTCCATGAGTGCCATGTATCTGAATGACTCTACAACTAAGGGGAGCAAGAAACAGTCTTGTTGTAGAATGAGCCAACTGCGCAACAACATCTGCTTAGAAGGGAAGATGATGAAGACTGGTTTGTCCGTCCTATTGTTCATACTTACAAACCCTAAATTTTAATATCAACACAATTAGAATGGTTGTTAAATTGCTAACATTTAACTACTTACTAGAAACGGTCCTAAATATTCTGTAATGCTCATTTTTTTCCTTCAAAACAATTCTATAAGGTAGGCGGTATTATTAACCCCATTTTACACATGAGGAAGGTGAGGCAAAGCTACCTTGGACAAAGGAACTTGTCCAAGTCATACACAGGGCCTTAGCCAAGCAGGACTTGAACATAAAATTTTCTGACTTCAAAGTCCTGCTACCCTGCTTTACTGGTACCCCACAGAGACAGTGGGAACTGTCAGAATCCTTCCACGACAAAAACTAGCTCTTTAAGACAGGCTTTTTACACAACTGAGGAGAAACACGTGAAAGGAACACCTGTCACCACTTCAGCCAGCACTTGCTATACATGGGTAAAATCGGTTCAAGCCTCAATACCAGTGTCTCAAGAAAACAGAGATCCTTCCTGAAAGGAAAATTACATGTAAAATCTTTGTTGTATTTTTTGCAGTGAAAATGCATTCAGGTATGTCTTCCTGGTTCCAAATGACCTACTCCACCAGCATCCAATTAAAACAATACATGCAAGTTTTTCCATTAGCCTCGGGCCAGTGCGGGGCTGACACTAGGGAGACCTCTGTGGCAGGTGTGCTGCCAAAGCCTTCATCTGGCTTTATGAACACTTCAAACCTCAAAACAGCTGGTAGTATTTTTCTTTCCTTTAGAAATTCTTAATATATGATTATTCAGAATGCCTAAAAAGTCAGCATACAGACTTTTCCACAAGTAAATAAACACACATATAAATGCATAGAAATAAATAAGTAAAAAGGAAAAGTCCAAAATCCCACTATTAAATATGTCTATGATCCAGTATTTTGCACATGTGTAGTTTAGACTTCCCCTTAAAGTCTAGGATGATTAAAAGAAGTCTTATCACCTCCTCTCCTAGGAAGAGCTCTAAGACTTGCGTAATGGTAATACACGCCTTCTGGGTTTCTCTGAGGAGCACATTTAACTGATTCGAATCATATCTATCATGTATTGTTTACTCTTTCCAAGCACCTTTTAAGTTCTTAAGTACTTCTATACGGTGTACATCTTAACGGTAATAGGCCTGCATAGCTATGGCATTCATGTTACCCGAATCTTTAAATTTCTACTTTTCACTTGTTTCTTCTTGCTTTTAAGCATAGGGTTTTACTTTAATGTGAAATGATTTTCCTTAAAAATAGAAAAAGAAACCAGGAGTGCAAAGCCCAACAAGGCCCCATCTTCTCACCAGTGTCACCGACAGACCCATTTGTAGAGAGAGGCTGCTCTTTTTCATCTCTCAAGATGCATATAGGTCTTGTAAGACTTCTCCACCAAAATGGTAGAGGACAATGTGGATACATCACCAAAATATCTGTGAGTCATAGGACACAGCCTACACAAGCACTGAAACTCTTTATAGGATCTTGTTGAGTTTTTAAATTAATAAGCATTATTCATTCTAGTCTATAACAAAAACCATGTTTATTTTACTGTGACTAGTAAGTGGTTTTTCCTTAGAATCTATAGATAAAAGTGGCTATTACATGAATGTGTCCAACTTTTAATGGGCTTTCCTGATGGCTGAGTGGTTAAGAATTTGCCTGCAATGCAGGAGATCTGGGTTTGATCTATGGGTCGGGAAGATCCCCTGGAGAAGGGAATGGCTACCCGCTCCAGTATTCTGGCCTGGAGAATCCCATGGACAGAGGAGCCTGGTGGACTGTAGTCCAGAGGGTCGCAAAGAGTCAAACACAACTGAGCAACTAACACTTTGACTCAGACTTGCCCTACTTAAGCCCAGGTGTACACAACCCTCAAAACACTGCTGTGCTTCTGGTGTTACAGGATCTTAGTCAAAAAAGTATGGATGGTGCACTAATTTTTATTTTAAGCTAATGTAGCTAATGTTACAACCAAGGATCACTAGGACTATTAGCATTAATTGTCTGACATAAATGTTTACTCCTCATTCTACTGTGCTGTGCTTAGTCACTCAGTCGTGTTTCACTCTTTGCAACCCCATAGACTGTAGCCCAACAGGCTCCTCTGTCCATGGGGAATCTCCAGGCAGGAATACTGGAGTGGGCTGCCATGCCCTTCACCAGGGGATTTTCCCAACCCAGGGATTGAACCCAGGTCTCCCGCATTGCCAGCAGATTCTTTACCATCTGAGCCACCAGGAAAGCCTCATTTGACTAAAGCAGATGTTAAAGCAACTTTACCTGAAGTGACACTTTTTTCCCAAATGCCTTCTATATTATAAAATGGAATGAATTTTATAATTCCAAAGAGAAAATTCCAAGAAAAGATTCAAAGAAAAATAATTTCAAGAAAAAATTCCAAAGATCAAATTTAGCACTTTTTTTGTGATGAAGTTCTTATGCTGACTGAGGTTTAGCAAGATGGATATTAAAGTGCCAGGTTTTATAGCATCATATTCTTTACTAAGAAGTTACTTTTACATCTTTCCTAATCCTAGAATATAAATCTTCTCCAAGACCATAATATTCTTCTTTCTTTCTTTTGTTCCTTCTTTCCCTCTCCTTTCTTATTTACATTGTCTAGCACAGATGAACTATAAAGCTCTATTTTATCACTAGGTGATTCTAGTCTGAATTTCTTTTTAATTTCTTGCTGCAAATTATATAAAGTGAATTAATATTTGTTTACTCTGTAAGTTTAAAATAATCTACTTAGAATTTACTTAAGAAGGAGATTCCTATAGAAATAAGGAAGCAGCAAAATAAGGAACAGAAGTTCAGAGGACTAGGTTTGTCTGGTCCTTATATCTGTCACAGAGATACAGAGAAGATCAAGAATAATGTACACAAAATTATTTCTCATCTATCAGAGACAATCAAGAATAAGGTACACAAAATTCCCTTGCAAATTCTGTCACTTGAGTTAGTTTCAAAGTATTGAGCTAATGGGAATGTATGTTCACATTCCAGAGCTTTGGGTTTCACCTCCTGGTTGAATCACATAGCAAAGACACCTCAGGCAAAGAGACTATAATTTCAGCTGCATGTTTTCTCAGAAAAAATAAAATAAAACCCTTTTCTGAGGATTTTAATACCAGGTTGAAAGTTTGCATTCATGGAGCCTCCAGCTTCCCCCAAACACAAGGTAAGCATAAACACTAAGCATGATGTTCTGACCTGGATCGGGCGGCATACAAACACAGGAAAATTGAGTATTGTAGCCCACTTTGAAGTTGGAGTTGATGGGGTAGTAATCAGCTAGCTTGATCATCTTCTTGAAAGCATCGTAGATAAAAATGAAGCTAATCAGCGAAGAAAAGCCCTCTTCAGTGAAGCGAGTGAAGTACTGAACCAGGAAGCTGGCATCGGTGGCTACTAAAATGAGACACAGAAAGGCTGACCACAGGCCAATCCAAAGGCGAAACTCCAAATAGTCAAAATTATGGTCCCTGGAAAGAAGCAAAAAAGGTATTTAGACTCCTCCTCCATGGAACACAAACTGCAATACAAAACTACCAAATGACTGTAGAGTGATTGTTAAAAATACAAGATCATTTATAGCTACTAGATATAAAGATCATTGTTAATTTTATCTAGGAAGTATTACCTTTAGGATTTGGCCTAATGATATTAGCCTTAGAAATCATTTCAGGTGTTTGAAAAAGCACAACAAAAGTAAGCGTACCATTTGAATGTAAATGACTCATTAATTTTCTTCTTGTATTGATTCATCATGATAGAGTGTCCTTTATCATTCTTTATGGTCTTTGTTTTAAAGTCTATTTTATCTGATATGAATACTGTGACCCACCCCCCAGCTTTCTTGTCATTTCTGTCTGCATGAAATATCTTTCTATATCCTCACCCAATCTTCTCATTCAAAAAGATGATCCCTATGTAGAATTTACAAAATAAACAGTTTGAAAGCATAACATAGAACATGTTCAATAAATGTTTTGTGAGCTTTCTGGTTAAGGAAGACACTAAGAAAGTATTTCCTCTTCCCCAAGTCATCAAAGTCTACTGAGAAAGACAAACTGATAAACATAATCACACTGCAAAATACTAAGTGATACCCAAAGTTCCCACAGAATGTCACAGAAGTGGGACTAATTCAGGCTCGGCGAGGTGGTGGGGATAGATAATCTGGCAGAAAAAACTAAAAGTATTTAAGGATAAGCAGGAACTTTTGAGGTAGACCAGGGAGGGTCAGGTCAGGAAGATGAAAAAGAGGCTCAAGGAGACATGTGGCATGAACTACATGCAATGCCCCTGGTGAACTGAGTGTCAGCAATACACGGAGATGGGATCAAATGAATCTGAGCCGGCTGCAGTGCGGTGGACGAACCTAGAGCCTGTTATACAGAGTACAGTAAAGAGAAAAAATATTTGTTTTTCTCAGAAAGAGAAATTAGTATCACATATTAATGGATATATGGGGAATCTAGAAAAATAGTACTAATGAACCTATTTTCAGGGAAGGAATGGAGATGCAGAAGTAGAGAATGGACTTACAGACACAGCTGGGGAAGAAGAGGGTAGGACAAATTGAGAAAGTAATATTGACATATATACACTATCAGGTATAAAATAGATAAGAGTTGGAAGCTGCTATATAACACAAGGAACCCAGCCTGGTGCTCTGTGATGACCTAGAGAGGAGTGGAATGGGAGCAGGGAGGGAGCTCAAGAGGGAGAGGATACATTATAAAATATATAATTATGACTGATTCCCATTGTTGTACAGCAGAAACCAATACAACGTTGTAAAGCAACTGGCCTCCAATTAAAAAGTAAAAATAAATGCTTCAATATTTTAAAAAAGAATAGGATGCCTCCATTTAACTAGGCCATTTTTCAATACCCTTTCCACTTCTTACAAGTGAATTAGTTCAAGATTCATATTTAGGAAAACGGGTCAAATGTCAAATGACATTTTACCATTTCACACTGATTCTTTTACAATTATGTGGACAGTGCATTAAAATAGTTTTTTTTATCATCATTTGCAATGAAAAAACAGATATTGGTAATCACATTTCTTATATGAGAAAAAACAAATCAAGGATCATGCATGCTTAAAGCTCTATGGCTTTCCTTTTATACAATGAGTTTCTGATAACTGACAGCCACATATTTTAATGCTTTCCCAAATACATCATGTCGACATGTCCACTACCAACAGCCTAGTCTAGGCCACCAAGAAGTCTTTCCCTGATTCTTGTAAGAACCTCCTTACTAATACCCATGCTTGCCACATCACAACCAAAATAACCTTTTCAAATGTAAATCAAATGTCCTAGTTTTAAGTCTTTTGGTGGCTTTGCACTGCTGTTAGAATAAAAATTCAAATTCTCTTCCTAACGCAACGTCTGGTGCATAAAAGGGTTCCAACAAAGCCATACCTGCAGGCTACAACCTGACAGAAAGATGCTGACACTGGTTTATGAGCTATCACAGGTAACCAAGTGATGACCAACCAAAACTTTTACTGAATATTAGAATTAAAAGTTGCTTAATTTCATATGTCAACTGGACTAGGCCATGAGGTGTTCAGGTATTGCGTCATACCTTATTCTGGGTGTTGTGGTTTGGTTAAGGTTAACATTTAAATTGGTAGACCTGAGTAAAGCAGATTGCCTTCCATACTGAGAGTGTACTGCATCTTGTCAGTTCTTCAGCTGAAAAGAACAAAAACGCCAGCTTCCCTCAAGCAAGAGAAGATTCTCCAGCAGACAGGCTGCCTTTGGACTTGATTGATGACGTAGGCTCTGCCTAGTTCTCCAGCAGAAGGCCTTGGAACTGGAACTGGAACATAAGTTCTCCTGGGTCTTCAGGTTGCTAGGCCACTTTGGCCTAGCCAGCCTCTAGAACTATGTGAGCCAATTAGTTCTGATAAATCTTTTACAGATAAACATACACATCCTATTGGTTCTGTTTCTCTGGAGAATCCCGATTAATCACCAGTGGTCATATGTGACTCACTTTATGGATGGAGATACCAAGGCCAATGGAAACTAAGCCATTTATCCAATGTCAAGGTTTTAACGGCAGAGCTGGACCAGAAACCAATTCTCTGTACTATTGGACAGGTCCTTTTAAAAATTACAGCATAGTTCTTCTTGTTCAATTTATATTCAGTGTGTGGTGTGTGTGTGTGCTAGCTACTCAGTCGTGTCTGACTCTTTGTGACCCCATGGGCTGTAGCCCATCAGGCTTCTCTGTCCATGGAATTCTCCAGGCAAGAATACTAGAATGAGTTGCCATTTCCTGCTCCAGGGGATCCACCTGGCCCAGGGATTATCTTTGGGTCCCCTGCATTGAAGGCATTGGATTCTTTACCATCTGGGCTACCAGGGAAGCCCTAGCGCATGGTAGAGCTGGTTTTTAAAGTCACTGTCCTCTATTTCCTTCTTATCAAGGCACACACATTGGAATACATTACCAAAGCAGGAGATTAATAACACTTGGGTATAAAGTTACCTTCTACAGATTTCCCAAAATCTTTCTAAAGACATCTTTGGCATTCCTCCAAAGTTACCTCCATGTCTGGAACCCCAGTGTTTAATCCTATGCATGTCTTTCTGAGATAAGTAGACTCTAGAAAAAGTTAAATTCTAGGAATTTATACTATAATTTATATTATCACACAATGAGTCAGAACCTAGAAACAGTTTTATTACTTCTGAGTCAACAAACATTTTCCTTAAAACAAAGTTTTAAACAATTGTCTAGTTTTGTTTTCCTAACAAGATTAAAGTTAGAAGAATCTTAATGTGTTCTAAGAATGCTCATGTTTGTTTACAGGATAGGATAAGAAATAATCTAGTCATCAGTTAATGGTCAGGAACAGTATCAGTTTGAGTACAAAGGGGGAAATGCATGTATAAACTTAAATCTTAGGACCTAAACAGGATACCCAAAACAGCTGCTCTAAAATACTTAAATTCTCCCAGAGTGTCTCTGTAAGAATAACCCAAATAAAATCACTAATACTAATCACTCCATTAGGAAAGTGATATGTTTACAGCAGCAAGAAGAAAGAGGAATAAAAGATGAGAAACTTTAAACAAGCCAATCAACAGTAATGACTACAATAAAAGGCAATGTTAACGTCCAATAAGACTATCAGGCCCCTTGGTGCTAAGTTTAAACAGCAATTAAATTATAAAAAGTTATAAGCTATAGAAAGGAAATGATAGTAGAGACCAAAGAAACTATGGTGAGTTAGCAGGACAAAAACCAGTGTACATTTTTTTGGTAACACTCAATGTTTCTAGAGATTTACATGATAGTTTTGAGCAGCATAAACCCAAGGGTACAGGAAAACTGAGGAACTCACCTTTGAAGCATGTTTCAGAAATCAGTCACTGACAAATATAAACTCCCTAAACTGAATAAATAAATCCAAGTACTTAATAGAAGACAATAATAATTTGAAGGCCTACAAGTAAACTGCTCAAATGATATAAGAAATAAAATAATAAATGACCAAATGACAAACAGGATAAAATCCAACTTTAATCATGAAGTTTCTATATGACTTAGACCACACTGCTTAAATTCCCTTCAGATTTCTCCCAGAAGAAAAGGAAAAGGAATCCAATTCTCTATTATTGGGATTGTTGCTGTTTAGTTGCTAAATCATGTCCATCTCTTTTCCAACTCAATGGATTGTGGCCCACCAGGCTCCTCTGTCCATGGGATTTCCCAGGCAAGAATACTGGAGTGGGCTGCCTTTTCCTTCTCCAGGGGATCTTCCTGACCTAGGGATCAAACCCATGCCTCCTGCATTGGCAGGCAAGTTCTTTACCACTGAGCCACGAGGGAAGCCCATTATTGAAATACAGTGTGTAAAAATAGTTGATAAGAGATTGCAAAATGGGAGAAACAAAACTATGTGTGCTTTGGAAAGTTGTGAGCTATTCTTTCATTTTGTTACTAATTTTAAAAAGTGACAGCATATCATTCATAGGCCTTTTTATGGTTCTCCAGCTGATAAGGCAAATATTAAATCCTGTATTCCAAGTCAGAGATAAATCTGTGGATTATTTGGAGTTACTGTTTGAGTTCACTAAACTCACAAAACAAGGGTTTATCTATTTCTTAAAAAATAAAGAAGGTAAATACGATGGGGGAAATCCTGGGCAAAAGATAGTAAAACACTTTTTTTACTGAAGGACTTCTCAGATCCCTTAGTAAACGGAAGGGTAAAGTGAATTATCAATATGGGGATATAATAAATAATATACAGCACTTTCCAGACTTATTGGAATCACAGATTTTTTTTTTCATTGAGAATCTAATGGAACTAGTAAACGATGAAACACACTTTGGGAAACCGTGATCTACACAAATATCTGTATCTAGACATATCAGCACTGCTGTTACCATATATAAGCAAATGATATAGCACTGTGAATGCAAGAATGAAGTTCACCACTTAAGTGTCATATGTTACTCAGTGATGGATTTAAAGCACAGTTTCTCAAATGTTTCTTGTTGCTTTACAGCTATTTTCAAATAAATCACTTGAAACTATGTTTAAGCTTCCAATTTTGATGAAACAGAAGGGAAAATGAGAAAGGAACTTGCTTAGCAAAAGGAAATAATCTCGATCCTACAGTGATCTAAAGCAAACCAGGGTGCAAACATTTTCTGTAGATTAAGGCTCTGATCACATTGTATACAATAAATCTTTCTGCAAAGGTTGCACATTTGTCCCTGTTTATAGTACATGCTTGTTTAATCTTCCCACAAAGGCTTTCTTGTCTCACACGATGTGTTTTTAAACATATAAAAACTGTTTGACTCTTTCAATAAACTGACAGGAGCAGAATTTTTTCCAATGGTCTCCTGAGAATTGTAACAGAGGAGTTTGTGGTAATGATCTACAGAGAACATAACACTACTTAAAATTTGAAGCTTTAAATGCTTGGAAAACCTTCAATTTTTGCCCTCAACCCAGTCTTCAAAACGCTAGTTTTAAATTCTCATTCCCTCCTCTCTCGTGATCACTTTTGATAGCATACATGGTTTTTTTTTCTTTTAATAATTTTTATCCCTCTAAGTTGATTTTTTAATATTTTACTTATCTATTTATTAGTTATTTATGACTGCACTGTGTCTTCGTTGCTGTGCAAGAGCTTCCTCTAGTTGTAGAGCACAGGCTCTAGGCACATGGGCTTAGTAGTTGGGGTACATGGGCTTAGTGGCTCCAAGGCACGTGGAATCTTCCTGGACTATGGATCAAACTCATGTGCCCTGCATTGGCAGGCAGATTCTTAACCACTGGAATACTAGGGAAGTCCCCACAAAATTTCAAAGCCTACTATTTGAGTCCTTAAGTCTACGAGGCATTAAGTGAGTAATAACATTTCTAACATTAAAATCCTACAACTGTATAATGATAGAAGTATATGGAAATTCCAACGAAGAATGCTAGCAAGCCATATGAAGTTCTACAATTTATCTGTGGACTGAGATCTGCTAGTAAAGGCAGTTCTCTCTCAGAGGTATCAGGTTCATTAGAAAGAAGCTGGAATTCCCAATTTGATTTTGAAGCCATTTGTGCACTAATGTGGCTATTTAGATAATGTTGTTAATTCAATTTTCCCGGTCTTAAAATGATCCATCAATTTCTAAAAGAAAATACTGGTACCACAATGGCCAAGTCCATTAGTAATGTCTAGTGATTCCACAAGAGGCTTAGGCTCTGGAGTCACAAAGCAGGGATTCAAATCCCCGCCCTGCCAATGACTGGCTGATGCAACCTTCAGCAATTTATTACCCGCTCTGTGCCTGCTTTATCATCAATAAAACAGGATATAGCCCCTACTTCACAGGACTGCTACAAGAAATGAATGAGGGAGTATGTGTAATGCACTCAGGACAATACTTGGAACATGGCCAGCACTCAGTAAGTGTTAGCTGTTACTCAGCTGATTCTAGAAATCGAGCATTAGTTAACACAGGAATGGGGTTTAGGAGCAGTGGACCTCAGGAGCACCCAGCCTCTTTCATAGACAAGCTGTGTCTCCTTGAACAAGTCACTTCACTTCTGTAGTGTCATCAGGATCATAGCAGGAAATAGAAGGCAACCTCAGATGGGATTCTGAGGAAAACCTTTAAGCTGTGAACTATTTACAGAGGAATGAGTAACAAAAATGGCAAGGTTCTCAGTGACTACAGATGTCAGGAGGCCATTTCTACCCCCCATCCCCTCGCAGCTTAAAAAGGCCAAGGAAAGAAGCATCCCAAGAGCCTGGTGAGGGCAGAGCCAGGGTGGTGGAGGCACTTGATGGGACAAGCCACCGCCAGACTGCCTGGCAGTGCAGTGACTGAGCGGGGCGGGGGAAGCAGACACACCCTGACCTCTCTGCCTTCCTGTGCTCCTGGGGCTCTGCTTTAGCCAAACCCAACAGGAAGCCAGAGAGCAGAGGAGCCTGCGTGCTGGCGTCCACCGGGGTCAGCTTCCAGAGGCGCAAAGCAGGACGGTAAGGCAGAGAAAATGGGGGAGGAGGAGAGGTAATGTGACAGTGGGCCCTCCATTGCATCAAATGTTAGCATCTGCTGGATGACTTGATCTCCGAGGGCCTCTCAACCTCCAGATGCTGAAATTTCCCAATTCCACTCAACTACTATTCTGTACAGGCTTTCCTGGTGCCTCAGACAGTAAAGAATCCACCTGCAATGCAGGACACCTGGGTTTGACCCCTGGGTCATGCAGATCCTCTGGAGAAGGAAATGGCAACCCAATCCAGCATTCTCGCCTGGAGAATCCCATGGACAGAGAAGCCTGGTGGGCTACAGTCCATGGGGTTGCAAAGAGTCAGACACGACTGAGGAACTTTCGGTTCACTATTCTGTGCTCTATCTAGGCTATGAATGTTCTACAACTCAACAACTCTAATTTATAATTTGCTATGTATATACATACTTGCTGAAATTAAATAGAAGCCTCTCAAAAACGAGAACAGGTCCTGTGCTGCTCAAAATAGTGAGTGGTTGACCAGCAAAGAGGCAAAAGATGGCTCCAGAGACAGCGGTGCCCAGGAAACTCTCCAACACGCCCTAATAGGAAGAAAACAGAGGTGTTAATAGAAACATGCCTTGTTTCTTTTCATGTGTGATGTCACTAGGGGAATTAAACCACATGAGCATGCTATTTCGAGGGCGGTCACAAACATATCAAACAAATGTAAAGAATATTGATTTTTACCAATATGGATATCACCTTCTAATTCACACACATATAATTTAGCCATCCTGCCTATTCCAAGGGTTGAACTGCTACTATAATGACTGTAATAACTCACGGTTGACTACAGAAGGCAAAGGGTGACTCCAGTACTCTTCAGAAAAATATTAATTGATGCTTCCATACATAAAATCACACTATACAATTTCACCAAGTGTGTAGAAGTGATTTAGTACCCCTGGTGGTGTTCTCTCTGTGGTTATTTTCAGTGTTTGTTTTAGCTGAATTTCACTTTGCATATAGCAGGTACTTATAAATAGCTACATTTTATGCACAATAGCTTTTTCTATAGAGGAAAGCTTTTTAAGAGGAAAGGGGAGCAAAGAGAATAGAAGAAAATGCTTTGCCCTCTATCCTGCAGTCTCTAAGACATCAATTTGAAAAAATATTCTACTGTATATTCACTGTCCAATGTAAATGTACACAAGAGCTTCAAATTACTTTCTCTCTAGAGGTAATAAATGCGTGGGGGGACATGAATAACTAAACCTTTGTGGCAACGTCACCCTGTAGATGTATCTTTGAGAATCAACCTATTATTGCCTCTTAGCATGATAAGAACAAGTAATTATGAATATAGATACATACACACATATATAATATCATATAATCACATAATGTATACATATAATGTAATTATTATCAAGAAATTGATCTTTTAAAATTGATTTACAGAACTTTAAGTGCTATCCCCACTAAAAAGCCATCCCAGGAGACTCTTAGTATGATGATTACTTGAAATATTTTTTATGTGGCTTTAGAGCTAGTAATATTCTCTTCAGAATGACATTAACAATAGAAATTAACATCCTTCTCTTTTAAGGGTAAGATTCAACTGGGAAAACACAAAAATCCTTTAGCACAGCACTATGTAATAATGAGGTTGGGGTGGAGATGGCATAAAAACACAAGAGTTGACAAGTAAAAGGACTAGCTCCTCACACAGTGTGCAGACACATTCTAAATACCTCAGTACACCTACTTTTGCCCAAGATGTTTAGGTCTGAAGTCTGGCAAGTGAGTGTTTCAAGAGGACCCCATTTACACAAACTCTACTGCATGGCCAAAGGGTGCCATCTTGTTATTTACAGCCTTTGCACACACAACCACTGTATACAGCTCATTCTTCCTAGGGGAGCAGCAAGCAGAATGATAAACAAAGCCAGTAGAACCAGGCTGCATTTATGCAGAGAAGGGAGAAAAAGCTTCCCCAGTGCCCACTAAATAGTATCAGTCTTGATCTCTTATCCCTGAAGATATTGAGTTTCGGGGGTTAAATGATATGCACAAATCCATGCTCACAAGTCTCTGGAGTATGGTTACCTGCCCAACGACTACTGCATCCTGGGCAAAGGGAAAAGGTTTGCATGTGGCTGGGATTTTCTCAGACTTTCACTTTTTTTTAACCTCCCGTGCATTGACACTGGGCTTTTTATGTCTTTGTCATTTATCTTTGTGTGTGCATGTGCCTTATTTTAGTGTGCGTGACAGGAAAGGGTAGGGACTGGAAGGCTCCGCATGGCAGGACAAGCCGTGCTCTGGGCACAGATGACAGGCAAAGTGTCACTGCATCGTTCTCTCTCAAGTATGGACGAGTGACCTTTCTCATCACTACTGCAGGATCAAACTAGAGCACACGAGGGAACACAGTGAAGAAAGGAGGAATATGAGATTAAGAATACTCTATATGATTTGATGGGCTTCCCAGGTGTCTCGTTAAGAATCTGCCTGCCAGTGTGGGAGATGCGCGTTTGACCTCTGGGTCTGGAAGATCCTGTGGAGGAGGAAATGGCTACCGACTCCAGTATTCTTGCCAGGAAAATCCCATGGACAGAGGAGTCTGGCAGGCTACAGTCCATAGGGTTGCAAAAGAGTTAAACATGACTTAGAGACTAAATAACAACAACAACCAATTTGATTTCATGTAGCTATTCACCTCTGTGAGGCAAGAGCAAGATCTCCAGCATCATCTGCGTTTCTCTTCCCCCCATCATGCTACACACCATTCCCCACATGCTCTCCAGGCACCCAGGAAACACTAAAGGAATCCAAGAAGACGCCCAAATCACACCCTAGGTCCCACTTATCAAAGGCCAACAGCCATGATTGCTCATCCAATAAAGATAACAACTAATCTCTTCCCGAAAACAGCTTTGATTTATGGAAAGTCATGTGATCGTTAAAAAGGTAAGATTATTTTTATTTCAGTACTTGATCCTTTGCTAAGTGCTACAGTTTCCATTCTGTTGCTGACAATTTTAAAACAGAGACAGATGATTTATTATACACATTACACTGGAAACTTGCTTAAACTCAGAGGTGTTTCCAGCGTTTCTGAGAAAAGAACTATTTTCACCACGTTGTGACATGTTGCTCTTGACAATACAGAAATTTTAAAAAATAATCTCATGCAATGAATAACTTTAACTAGAATTTAAAGCAATCTTTAAAGTGAACTATCAAAAAAGCCCTTTTTTGATTTATTATAGTCAGTGTTCATGAATATAAAAAGAAAATAATGTGTGGATGTGTGCATTTTTAATAGCTATGGCTCATAAAAACACGTCTACATCTGATTCCCCACAGAGGAACACACTCCCTAGCAATTCATGAGAATGTAATGCACATGGCTGAATTCTGAGGGGGCAGAATCAGGTGCAGCAAAGCACTCCAGCTCCATTTTGATTCGGTTTTTATTTTATTCCATTTCCATCAGATGATACCCAGCGCACAACAGAGGAAGGAGCTAACAACTCGCCCTCGGAAAACCCAGAGACTGGACTCTGTTCTGCCACCAAGGAGCTGATGACCTTGGGAATGTCACTTAACCTCTGTCAATTTCAGTTTCTTTATGTAGGAGAAAAACATCGAAGCATAGTACTCATACTGTACAGTATACAAATGGACTCTGGAGTCAGATAACCTCAAGTTGACATCAAGACTGTACACCATTTACTCTGTAATGACTTAAACAAGTTACTTAACCTCTCTGTGCCTTATAATATGAACATCAGATTAGATAATGTTTATCACAGTCAATGACAGATGTGTTCTTGATGAACAGTAACATATACATCAGTCCCTGACGCTGGGAAAGATGGAAGGCAGGATAAGACAGCATCAGAGGATGAGATGGCTAGCTGGCATCACTGATGCAATGGACATGAACTTGGGTAAACTTCAGGAGAAGATGAGAGACAGAGAATCTTGTCATGCTACAGTCCGTGGGGTCACAAAGAGCTGGACACAGCGCGATGAACTGAACAACAACAACATATACATAATGAATCTACTCAGATAAGAGATGAAGAGGCCGAACTAGGTCTCTTCCAAGGTCTCCTCCAGGTGGCACAGCACAAAGAGCAGGTCTTAGAGTCAGGGATATTGGTGTTTAATCTCAGCTTCAGTACTTATAAATCCTAATTCTCTCCTCTGCAAAATCAATGGCTATTTCACAGGATAGTTATTTGGACTGAATATGATAATATCATATAAAAAGCTAAGAATAAAGCAGAGAGACGATAAGATGCTGGTTTTCTTTTCTTCCTGTTTCCCGTCTCCTTCTTCCCAGTCTGTCTCAATTGCTTCGACAGAGGAAGGAGATGGAGCATGACAGTCAATAGGAGTGACAGCAGAAGATGAAGATTAGTCCTCAGATGAAAAGGGGGCAAAAATCTCTAGATTCTCAGTGTTTGCCAGGGTTTAAGTGTGCTGTTCAGTCATGTCCGACTCTGCGATCCCATGCACTATAGCCCTCCAGGTTCCTCTGTCCGTGGAATTGTATAGGCAAGAATACTGGAGTGAGTTGTCATGTCCTACTCCAGGGCATCTTCCCAGGGATCAAACTCAAGTCTCTGTGTCTCCTACATTGGCAAATGGATTCTTTACCACTAACGCCACCTGGAATCCACAGAAGCCTTAGACGGCAACGTTACAGCCACTGATTTTGTTGCTTCTTTTCATTCCTTGTAGTATCAAACACAGAATCAAATATAATAAAACAAAATGGTTTACTTCCCTTTATAGCAATGAAGTAAAAATCCACATGTAAAACAATTTGTGAACATTTTTCTGCTCACTGAGGGTGTAATGTTAAACCAAAGATGGTCCTTGCTTTATAGAAGAGCCAAGAAAGTCAACTGAAGTCTCAGAAAAATCAAGCATAAAAGAAATTTGAGGGAGGGAGGTTCAAGAGGGAGGGAACATATGTATACCTATGGCTGATTCATGTTGATGTATGGCAGAAATCAACACAATATTTAAAAGCAATTACCCTCTAATTACAAATAAATAAGCTTTTGAAAAGTGATAAGAACATGAAAAAAAGGAAGAAATCTCACCATAGAAGCAAGATTCTTTAGAAAAAAAATCCAACTACAATTGGTAGCACCAACATTTTGTCTGTGAGCTACTTGTGCTTAACACAAAGCAAATGTATTCAAGATGATAAAACATTCAACATTTATGCTGTCAACTTTGACTTTATTGTGATTTAGTACATTTAATATCTTCATATAACACTAAAGAATGACCTTTGTTGTTTTATGTCCTTTTTATTAAGAAATGTATTACTTGGATTAATAATTAACCCCAAACTGCCTTAAAAAACAAAAGATATTCTATCTGTTTGACAATTATCAACTAAGTAAAACGAGAAAAGAATATTTAGGGGGCAATAAATGCTAAAATATTCACCAACATTACTGTTAGATTTCAATACTTTAAAAAAAAGTCTACTAACCATAAAAAGAAATTTCAGCCTGTGTTGATTGTAATCTATTGAAACTGTGTAAACTGTAGGTCAATAAAATTAAACTTCTCTAGCATTTGAATCTGAAATTTAGCCAAGAAAAAATGATGCAGCCTAATGACTTTTAAACATGGCCATAGCAAACAAACCTGAATTACCTGCAGGAGTTTGATATCAGACCCCCAAGATAAAGCCACAAGATCAAAAATAAGTGAAGAGATGATACAAATACCTAAATCAAATTTGAGTCACATGGAAAATATCTGGGAGGGTTGTTTTTGTTTTTTAGGGAAAAGAAATACTGAATTTTTATTTCCACTTTGGGCTTCCTGGGTGGCTTTGTGGTAAAGAATCTGCCTGTCAGTGCAAGAGTGCAGGAGACACATGTGGGAAAGATTCCCGGGGGAAGGAGAAGGAAATGGCAACCCACTCGAGGATTCTTGACTGGAGAATCCCATGGACAGAGGAGCCTGATGGGCTTTTGCATGGGGTTGCAAAACAGTCAGACACGGCTGAGCGACTAAACACATTTTCACTTCGAACAACTAAGTCAGGATCTCCAAAGATCAGGTCCCAGGAATCCAGAGGTTTTCAAAGTTCCCAAACGGATTTTTATATGGTCCCAATTCGAGGGCACCCATTCAGGCAATGTTCCTTCTGTCAAAATAAGAATTACCTGCTAGCATGGTTAATGACCAGCAGTTACACAGACCATTCATCTACACTAGGAAGGAAGACTGGATATACAACCCTCATTTTTTACTTCACCTGTGTAGCCACAGACTATAAATCAGTGATTTCTCTCCTGACAGATCACAGCTGCCAAATCCTTAGTGTGCCATCTCGGCCTAAAAGTGCTTTGTCATCATAAACAGGATTTCTGTTTACACTGCCCAGCAGGAACAGAAAAAAGGAGGCAAGACTTGAAAAACAAATTATCTCTCTGCTTGAAGAAAAGTATGAGCCAAAATCTCTACTAAAGAGCTTTAGTTCCAAGTCCAATAGAATGGATAGCAAGAAAGGGAGGCTTTACAATATCGTTTTGTTTGAAGAGCTGTGAATATGTATCTAGATCCTCTGAAGTGTCCAAACATCAAATACCAGTATAACCTTACACAAAAATTAAGTCCAGATGGATGAAAAATGTAAATGAAAACATAAAAGAACTAAGATATGTGGGTAAATATTTTTCTAATCTTGGGATAGGGAAACTGCTCTAAATATATCATGAATATAAGAAACTATAAAAGACTGAAGATTTTGACTACATAAGAATTGAGATCTTTACAGCTAAAGAAATCATGCTGCTGCTGCTAAGTCGCTTCAGTCGTGTCCGACTCTGTGTGACCCCATGGACGGCAGCCCACCAGGCTCCCCTGTCCCTGGGATTCTCCAGACAAAAAGACTGGAGTGGGTTGCCCTTTCCTTCTCCAATGCATGAAAGTGAATCATAAATAAGATTAAAAGATACATAGCAGATCTAGGAAAAATATATTTGTGATATTTCTGACAAGCAAAGGGAAAATATCCGTATTATACAAAGAGTTTTTAGAAGTCAATGAGAAAAACAGAATGCCCCAAAGAGAAGTATCTCAAATGTACAAATATAAAGACACATAAGTAAGCAATAAGTACAGAAGGCTATTACCTCTCACTAAAAATCAAAGAAATGTAAATGGAATAAAAATGAGCCGTCATTTTTAAGCCACCGAATGACAAAAATGAGAATATGAGACAAATCCTGTTTTTGAAAGAAAGTGAGCAAGCCAGCTCTCTTGTCCATTACTGGTAGAAGTTTAAATCAGTACACCTTTGTGGAGTGTAATCTGAAATCAATATCAAAAATAAAATAAATATATACTGCAATCACATTCTGCTAAAAATTTAGCTAGAAAGGTAACGACAAAGAAGTGGAGTTAAGCATCAAGATTGTTTACAAATGAAAAGACTGAAAAAAACTAAAAGTCCACTAATAGAGAATTTATTAAGCAAATTGTAGCACATACACCATGTGTATAAAGAAATGCAGCCATTAAAAATGCTGTGTTCACCACCCATATTGAGGTGGAAAGACTTCATTGAAATGCTAGTTACATATATGATCACATATATAATCTCATTTACAGAAAATCTTATACAGTGATCTGCTTACATAAGCACTGCAAGACACACAGAAAGATAGCCATGAACAGGTTAATAATGTTATTCCTGGGTCATGGATTTAAGGACAAAACTATATTCTATGCAGTGTTTCTGTACTATTTGAATTTCGTACAATGCTTAATTTTATCTTATTCAAAACAAAGCTATTTCAAAATGATTTCAAGCTAAACACAAAATATTTTTTAGAATTTAGCATTGTTTGGGATCTTCACCACTGCTCAAATGACCATCATTTTCTGACCACCAAGAAAACAGACTTGACAAAGGTCATTCACATGAAAAAAACAACCAAATAGGTTTCTGCTAAATGGAATTTGGTAAAACAAACTTCAATCAAACAGGTTTCATTCAAAACTTATACATAAAATGAAGCAAATTAAAGTTAAAGTTTCTTCCAGGGTAAAGGAATGACCAACATACCCTGGAGGCAAGTAAACAGCGCAGTGCCCTTTACTTTGTAACCGAATACACATTTATCATTTTCTTCCCAACACAACCTAATTGGATCATTCCAACAGACAACCCTGCCCAAACTGGAGTATGTTTCTGGTGCAGGTTAACATGTCACCTTCTATTTCCACTTCAAGGAAGAAACGCACTTTGGTACCAAAGTGTAACATTCAGGGAAGATGAAATTATCATATAGTCTTCATGCAGTAAAGTAATTATCAGTTGCTTTAATCCTGCTGTTACAAACTGCGCATGATGCTTCGTAAAGAAGTGTCTGTCTTATTGAGGAATATCATATATGAGTAAGAAATGATACATTTCCAACTTAAGCAGATTGATCAAATATTCTAAGCACAGCAGTATGTTAAAATAAAGCCTCAAAGTTGGAGATGCCAAATCTATATTTATAAACTTTCCTTACTATGAAACAAGTTCCCTTAAAATGTGCTCTGTTAGGCTACATAAATATCACAAAATTCTCAACAAATTCTAAAATCCTAAAAATCTTACAGTCTTCTTTTACTAAAAGGTTTGTGAAAATAGGATTATATTTATTCCTGAAAAAAATTTAAATGACTTTCTTCACTCAGTCTTCACTCTAGACTGTGCTCAGTCATTCACAACCAACAACAGTTGATTTAAATTAAAGCACTTCTCTGTGCTCCATAAAGCTAAGGACAACTTTTAAACAACAAAGACTTGCCACAAAGTATCAAAACAGTGTTCCTCATAAATCAATATCTTACCCAGAGACTAACCTATCCATAAATATTTGTTAAACTGACATTTAACAATTTAATGACTAGAACCATATACCCACTTGGCAACCAAGAATATAAATCTAAATCAGCGAGTTCATATGCATGATCACAAGAGACTTTAGTTGTAAGAAGGACATGTTTTTAGGATAGTGAAAATAAAAACCCTTATTTTTACTTATCAGTATGGCAGGGCTCAGTGGTAAAGAATCCACCTGCCAATGCAGGAGACACAAATTCAATCCCTGGGATCAGGAAGATCCCCTGGAGGAGGAAATTGCAACGTACTTCAGTATTCGAGATTCCCTGGTGGCTCTGACAGTAAAGCGCCTGCACGAAATGCGGGAGACCTGGGTTCGATCTCTGGGTGGGAAAGATCCCCTGAAGAAGGAAATGACAACCCACTCCAGTACTCCTGCCTAGAAAATTCCATGGATGGAGGAGCCTGGTCGGCTACAGTCCATGGGGTCACAACGAGTCTGACACGACTGGGTGACTTCACTTTCACTTTTGGTATTCTTGCCTGGAAAATCCTATGGACAGAGGAGCCTGGCAGGCTACAGTTCACAGGGTTGCAAAGAGTTGGACACAACTGAGTATGCAGGCATCGTCATGGAAAGTGGAGGGCTTCCCTGGTGGCTCAGATGGTAAAGAATATGCCTGCAATGCAGAATACGCAGGTTGGATCCCTGGGCTGGGAAGAGTCTCTAGAGAAGGGAATGGCTCTCCACTCCAGTATTCTTGCCTAGAGAATTCCATGGACAGAGGAGCCTGATGGGCGACAGTCCGTGGGGTCGCACTGCGTCAGACGTGACGGAGGGACTAACACACTTTGACTTCATGGCAGGGGTCACAGAGCATTAGCACAGTGGAGCTTACTGAAAAGGGCAACGAGAGCAGTGCATCTCCTTGGACCTCAGAAGGCCAATGCTCTAGGACTTTGTTGCTTAAGACCAGGAAACAAGCCAGGGCTAGATCCCAGAAGAATGTAAGGTCAACTCTTGGCAAAGCAGTTCGGTTACTCCCAGAAGCCCGGCTAAACTTTAATTGCCTACACTTAAGGAATCCATGCACACCCACTCTGGAAGCCTCAGAGTCCTCTCAGAGGAGCATGATGGCTCAAATGTATGTGGCAAGTTGGAGAATTCATGCAGCTATCTATGCTGCCATTATAATTTGATTATATCTGGAGAAAGCTCCAGAAAAACATCTACTTCTGCTTTAATGACTACACCAAAGCCTTAGACTAAGTGAACGTGAAAGTCACTCAGTCGTGTCCAACTCTTTGTGACCCCATGGACGATACAGTCCATGGAATTCTCTAGGCCAGACTACTGGAGTGGGTAGCCTTTCTCTTCTCCAGGGCATCTTCCCAACCCAGGGGTCAAACCCAGGTCTCCTGTATTACAGGCAGATTCTTTACCAGCTGAGCCACAAGGGACCACAACAAACTGTGGAAAATTCTTAAAGAGATGGGAATATGAGACCACCTGACCTGACTCCCGAGCAATCTGTATGCAGGTCAAGAAGCAGCAGCTAGAACTGGACATGGAACAACAGACTGGTTCCAAATCGGGAAAGGAGTATGTCAAAGCTATATATTGTCACCCTGCTTATTTAACTTATATGCAGAGTACCTCATGCAAAATGCCAGGCTGGATGAAGCACAAGGTGGAATCAAGATTGCTGGGAGAAATATCAATAACCTCAGATATGCAGATGACACCACCCTTGTGGCATAAAGTGAAGAAGAACTAAACAGCCTCTTGATGAAAGTCAAAGAGGAGAGTGAAAAAGTTGGCTTAAAGCTCAACATTCAGAAAACTAAGATCATCATGGCATCTGGTCTCATCACTTCATGGCAAATAGATGGGGAAATAATGGAAACAGTGAGAGACTTTATTTTCCTGGGCTCCAAAATCACTGCAGATGGTGACTGCAGCCATGAAATTAAAAGATGCTTACTCCTTGGAAGAAAAGCTATGACCAACCTAGACAGCATATTAAAAAGCAGAGACATTACTTTGGCAACAAAGGTCCATCTAGTCAAAGCTATGGTTTTTCCAGTAGTAATGCATGGATGTGAGATTTGGACTATAAAGATGAACGCTGAAGAATTTATGCTTTCGAACTGTGGTGTTGCAGTAGATTTTTGAGAGTCCCTTGAACTGCAAGAAGATCCAACCAGTCCATCCTAAAGGAAATCAGTCCTGAATATTCATTGGAAGGGCTGATACCAAAGCTGAAACTCCAATACTTTGGCCACCTAATGTGAAGAACTGACTCATTTGAAAAGACCCTGATGCTGGGAAAGATTGAAGGAGGGAGGAGAAGAGGCATACAGAGGATGAGATGTTTGGATGGCATCACTGACTCAATGGACATGAGTTTGAGTAAACTCCGGGAGTTGATAATGGACAGGAAAGCCTGGCGTGCTGCAGTCCATGGGGTCACAAAGAGCTGGACCCAACTAAGTGACTGAATTGAACTGACTGGAGCCTTTGGAGCCTCAACTGATTTATTTTGAACACAGTTCCATGGGAAATGATCCATATGCCTCCCAAGATTTGCTTCAAAATAGGTGTGTGCATATGCATACACACACACACACATAATGTGATATATATATCATTACATGTATATGTGTGATTATTAAATTTATAACTGTGTATGTGAATATTAATTGCATATATATATGTGTGTGTGTGTATATATACATATATATATATATATATATATTTCTGCTCTGAATTGAATGCTTAAACGTAAATTCCTGTCATTGAGTAGGCAAGACCTCCTGAAGAAAAGTTGGCAGAAGAGTTTGCTTAAACGACACCAGTGTGGGTGACTCATTTATGTTTTCACAACACGCTTCTGCCCAGCATCCATGTCTATTTGCAGCCTCACAATAAAGGTCCTACGTGAACGTCTCTCAGCTCCCACCTCTAAAAGCTAGGACGCCGTACTCAGTTGACTCTTGAGCTGCCTGTGCTTTTGGGAATAACCCACTGCCACATTTATGAAGTGTGATACAACTAAAGATTATTTCAAGCTGTGCCAATGCTTTTCTGCTCAGTCCTGATCTAATGTTTAGAAAGTCAAATGAAGAAAGGAGAGTTCACCCCTTTAAATAAGTCCACTACAGACCACTACTGGTATCTCTGGGGGGCATAAAAAAGATTGCTTTATCAACTCTAGATTTTAAATATCATCAGAATAGGGATTCTTATCTACTTTGGTCATATTATCTGTATCCCCAGCACTTAAAATAATGCCTGGTACACAGCAGACACCCAATAAATATTCACAAAGGAATATATCAACGTCTGCCTTAGACTGGTAAAATAACCTGGGCCTTGACATCAAATCCAGAAAGTATTTTCTTTTCCTGATGCCAGGTCAGGAAGATATTTACTGCCAGAGCATCAAAACCTCTGTATGTTATAAGATGGCCAACAGGCAAATGAAAAGATGGTCAACATCACTAATTATTAAAGAAATGCAAATCAAGACTACAATGAGAGTTTCACCTCACACTGGTCAGAATGGCTGTCATTTAAAAAGTCTACAAATAACAAATACTGGAAAGGGTATGGAGAAAATGGAACTCTCTTACACTGTGAGTGGGAATGTAAACTGCTGCAGTACTATGGAAAACAGTAGGTAGGCAGGTTTCTCAAAAAATTAGGAACAGAGTTGACATATGGTCCAGCAATCCCACTTCTGGGCATATGCTTAGGAAAAAAAACTGTGATTCAAAAAGATGCATGCACCCCAATGTTCATATCTCAAAAAACACCTCTGTATATTAACGCACATACCCTTTCAGTTTTGAGACACTCTTCAACATACTAAATTCACCTTATTCCCTGGTCTTCAAAATAGATAAAACCAATAGATACGCCCCTCTAAGTCATCTACCACTGCAAGAAAACCTAATTAGATGACTCTAAGCAAAAGTTTTCCATATTTAAATTCTAGGATATGTAAAATTACTATGTAACTGTTGAGTGGGGTATGCGTGTGCATGCCCTAGTCAAATTATATTTACACATTATTATTTTATATCAAAAAACCCATTGAACCTATGAACTCATCTACTAACAGCATCATTCCAGCCAAAAGAAATTGATAAGAGAGTATTCTGTTCAAGAAATACCTATTAACAATCATGAATTTTTTAATCCCTGTTTTTCAATGTTTCTGCCACCCACTGAAAGTACCAAATTGTAGTATTTCATCAACACATTTTGAAATGATATGAAGACTAAATATATGTATATATTAGTGTTAAATATATCCAACAATATTTTCATTCAAAGAAAGTTTTAAAAATACAAATTCAGCTTCAGTGAAACTATCCATGTAGTTTACATAATTTATTGATACAATGGCCCATTTTGTCTGACAAATTATCCTCATAGGTTTCAATTAGATACTTGATTAAGTCAACTCCCAGAAGTAACATCCAGCAAATGGTCATTTTAATGGACATCCTGACACACTGAAAGCATTTATATTTCTCCTAAAATCTTTAGAATCCAGAAAACAGCTTATTCCATCAGCAAGACCTTTCCCATAACACTTGTCACAGAGGAAAATCCCGCAGTAACTATATATGTTACACAACTGAATCTTTACAGAACTCGCTCATATGCAAAATAATGCACCAGGAGGGATCAACAATAGACTTGAGCAGATTTCTCTCTCTCTCTCTTGCGTGAGACGCAGCGTTTTAAAGCTAAGTCTCATGAAGTTGAAGAGTTCAATTCAGCTTAAAAAGGCAAAAGGATAATACATAAGAAGTGTCATTATGTCTCCATCTCAATCAGAACATTAAAAAAAAAAAATGTTGAAAAAGCATCTTCACCAGAAAGTCTCTCTATATTGTGCAAGACAGAAGGAGGTTTTGTTCTTGCTGCCCTCTCAAAATCACAGCTTTCTGTGATTTTTCTTAACATGTTTAGTCGCTCAGTTGTATCCAACTCTTTGCAACCCCATGGACTGCAGCATGCCAGACTTCCCTGTCCTTCACTTAACATGAGGCTGTGTGTATTATCTTCTTTGTGCTGGCCTCAGGGTGCTTCTCCAGTGCTTTTTTCCCCCACTTTGTTCTTTTGAATGATGTATTTTAATTATCATTAGACTTTCATTTAGATGAAGAATAGCCACGTAATTGGAATACAGAACAGATTTTATAAAAATACCATTACTGAATTACTGTTACAATTAATTTACTCTTTCTTGTCTCTGAATGAGGAAAACAGGGGAAGACATTCTCATTGTATACTTCATCTCTGAGTCTACAATGCTTGGCTTCTATTCCCCATACTTGGGAATACACAGCTAAGTGCTTTCTGGCCAGCACAATGTAATTTTTAAAATATTAATCACTGGCCAGTATTTCAGAATCACCAGATTTCACTTAAGAATTTGAATTTCCAACCTCCCTTTAAAAATCAGAAAATGAATAATGAGTGCATATTCACATGGCAACAAGGAAAGCCAAGTGGCAACTGCCCCCCTTTCAAAGGAGCGGGAGGTCACGGGAGGCATCACAGTGCCCAGCTATGAGAAAACCCAAGCCAGTCTTGGAACAGTCACAAGGGGAGCCCCCAGCCCCAGCAGCAGTCACGTGAGGAAAGAAGCCCTCAAGCAACTCCAAACTCAGTTACCAAAACACTGCATGTCTACAAGGACCAAAGGGAACTAGCTATCCGAGTCCCTCAACCACCAAAACCATAAGAGAGAAGGAAAAATGGTTGTTTGAAGCCTCAGATTTGGGGGTAACATGCTATGCAGTAATAGATAAAGACTAAAAGATCAAGGTGCTCTTAACAAGTGAAATATAATTAAAGTAATGTCTCCCTTTTTGCCTGGGTCAACACAGATGTCACAGAGCATCTCCATCTTAATTTCGTGTTTAAGCAGAAATCTAAAACATGAACTGTGCCCAGGGGAGAAAACAGAAGTAGAAGAAAAACAATCCTTTGGAAGCAGCTCCATTATTTTAAATAGGCTGGTTGGCAGCACTTATTAATGTCACATAGGTTAAACCGTGATAAGTAGTAACAGAGAAGAACAGTGTTTGTAAAGGGCTTGAATCTGGTTCTTTTCAGCTTCAGTCACTACTCTATACTCAGCAACTAGCACAATACCTATTTTTTCCATAATGATTGGATCAACTAAAAGAGGGTTTGTACATATATTTCTGATTATGAGAATTAAAAATCTTTTTTTATCACTAAAACTTCAGCTATTATGGCTACAATAGAAGGGCAAATGCCACCTTCAAAGCAACCAACAAAATAAGCTAGAATCTTAATGGCTTAATGAGAGGCAGATCCAGGAATAGGAAAACCAACTCGTAGCTTTTATCCTTAAAGCTGAGTTCTTCTCATAAAGATACAAATTCAGTCTTGAGCAAAACACCCATTGTCTGCTCACATGTAAAAGGAAGCTAACCAGGCATTTCCCCAAAACTTGATATATCAAGTTTAACAGTGTCGGCCATACATTCAAGGTAATGGAAGAACGAAACCTTATACCCGGCACAAAATTAAAGCAGCTGATCTGCTTCTGCCCAAATAGAGCTATATATCCTCATTTCCTTCCCTTCTTTTCCCCACTTGTGACTCAAGCCAGATTTCATCGAGCTATTTTTGTAACTACTAAAATGCTGGAAATACAGCAGCAGACCAGAAGCAAAGTAAAATGCAGCATCCAGCAAAAGAAAGAAAATCACGCTGAGTAACTGAAAGGCCATCTGCTTCTCGCTGAGCTGTAGGGGTGAGGAAGGCAATCTGGCTGTACTATTTGCGTCTTCCCCCAAACCAAACCCACCTGCATGTTGTCAGTGGCATCCCCAAGCAGTCCTCCAAAAGTGATAGCATTAGTTACAGTTGCCAGATAAATGAAGAGAATTGCTGAGAGAGCCTGAATATTTAAAGCATCATAAAAATCACTGGCAAAAAATGGTGCTTTCCTCTTTATGTCCTTAATTAGTCCACCACAGAACCTGGGTAGGGAAAAAGCAAACGTGACAATGTAAAATAAAGTATCATGCAGGAACCAAGAGATAACTTCTTTAATCACAGAGAAGGTGTATTTAAAGTGTTTGAATCAGCAAGATACTATTTCAGCCCTTAAGATAAAATCAGAAAACTGTTAAGGAATACATTTTCTTCTGTCTTCTTTTTGATCACCAAAATAGGCAGTCACATTCCCTAGACTGTTGGTCTTTAGATGAGAGTGAATTGTGCAGATGAATTCGGTGTCAATTTCTGCAGGAAAACATTCCAATTTGTGAGCCGATCATATTAGGCCCTTTCCAATCTTGTCAGAACTTCCATCCCAGCCTCATTCACTCATTCATTCACTCATTCATCCATTCCATGAGCGTGTACTGGTCATTTTGGATATGCCCAGCACTATTCTGGGTACTGGAAATACAGCAGTGAATAACACAGGAAAAATACCCACCCTCATGGCGTTATTTTCGAGGTGAATGAAATAAGTAAAACGCATGGGGTTAAAAATCAAAGAAAAAATTAAGTGGGGATCTGGGTTAAATGCTAGAGTGGCTATGGCTGAAATACGAGTGGCCAGAATAGGACTCCTAACCAGTGACTCTGGGGTGAGGATCGGAAGGAATGAAGGCAGGAAGCCATGCAAGTGGGTCATGGAGGAGGGTAGCAACCTCCTCATATCTACAGGCAGGTTAGCTGCCTGTCATGTGTCAGCTCACTCCCTCAACCAAACCTCACTCAGCTTTCCCCACGTTGTGCCTTCTGCCTTTGATGCCCTCCCTCAGAGCTCTGCAACCCTTGGAAGTCTTGATCCTCCACGCATAGTTAGACTTGCACTAGGGGCTCTCACACTTTCTCAGGATTGTGTGTCTGTCTGTCTGTCAACGCCCTGCTTCAGTTTTCTTGGTAGGTACAGACACACTGCGTGGTAGCAGACATACTGTAAACATGCAGTGCACTTCGGAAAGTTAAAATATCAAAGATTACAGTCTGATTAAATAAAGAAGTTAAATCCCAGAAATTGTATCTATAGAAAAGGAAATTTCTAATGGGAATAGTTTGTAAAAAGCTATTCAGGGGAAAAAAATGAGGGAGAGAGAAGCTTCTGTTCTCTAGTCTTTAAGAAGGAAGAGGAGAGAAATAACATACTCTTCACTTGGGAAACAAACCCAAGTGGGTCACTGGAGGAAGAAAAGAACATCATTTCATTCAGATTCAATTGTCTGTTAAAATGACACACCTTTGTGTTTTCAAAAATCTGAAGTGTTTTTAAAAAAGTCATATCTTCATAAACGAGTACCCTACTTAAAGCTGTAGTTAACTCATATTGAAATGGAGAACCTAATAGTGAAGGCATAATTCTAATAAAAAAAGATTTAGCCAAAGCGGCCTGAGAAACCTGAACTCCCCACCGTAGGCTGAGGAGATGGTAGCCTGGCAGTCACTCATTTCCGAAATATGTAACTCTGTACTCTGTTCTGTAATATGGGTACACTTCTGAGTAAATGTATCAGGAAGAGATGGAATCAAGAAAGTCAAGGGGGGGAAACTGGCCTTTCTGCCACCCCCACCCCCACCTCTCTCTCTAACAGCTCTCACTCGTGCCACTGCTGTCACGCTGGCCTCTGTGCCAACCCAGCACCCCCTAGGCACCCTGCTGTTCTCCATCCCCACCCTAGGATCTGCCTCCCCACTTCTTCAGGACCTTCCTCAAATGCTGCAATTCCCTTTATGGCCTTCCCTTACAGACTACACTCTGTAAATGGTATTACCGTACCTTTCGCCAGTTGCAAAACTCCCTACTTCTGCTTTCCTTGGCCCCATATGATCAGATTCACATTCCATTATCTGCTCGCTGTTTGTCTCCCACCACTACAAAGTAAGACCCTTAAGGTCAGAGGTTTTCCATTCATTCACTGCGCCATCCCAAGCACCTGTGACTAATAGATACACCATAAACCTGTGTTGGCTGACCGAACATACAAACCAGTGAACAAAGCACGGATAGAAAGATTAAGCGGAATTCAGATCAGAAGGGAACCTCATCATGAACGATAGAAAAATCCATCAGTTACCTTCCAGTGCGCTGCAACTCCTCACAATCTGCATGCCCTCCTCCTCCATGGCCTCCATCATGGGGCATGTCCCCATTCATCTGAACGTTCTCTCCACCTGAGTACATATTCTTTCTAATCAAGACAACAGAGCCCAAGAGAAGATTAGTTTTATTTTATTCACCTGCCTCTTAGCTACATTGTGCACTAAGTAATGAAGAAATGGACCAAAAACCCTTTGGGAGAAAGATCATTATTTCTGGCCACCATCCTGTGTGTGCTTAATCGCTCACTGGTGTCTGACTCGTTGCGACCCTATGGACTGTAGGTTCCTCTGTCCATGGGATTCTTTAGGCAAGAATACTGGTGTGGGTTGCCATGCCCCACTCCAGGGGATCTTCCCTACTGAGGGATTGAACCCAGGTCTCACACATTTCAGGCAGATTCTTTACCATCTGAGCCACCAGGGAATCCTGTGAATACTGGAGTGGGCAGACTAGCCCTTCTCCAGGGGATCTTCTTGACCCAGGAATTGAACTGGGGTCTCCTGCATTCCAGGCGGATTCCTTACCAGAGAAGCAGACAACTTTAAAGTGTTCTAGTTAGAGCCAAGAAAAATGACTAAATGAATAAAAAGTTGAATAAACTGTATGTTGTATGAAAGGGAAATTGTTTCATCTGGAAAATCACAGATTTCTAGAAAATGGCTTCCCCTCAATTATCTCACCCAATTTCTTAACCTCTTAAATCTACAGGGAGTCACCTTGAATAAACTGATCTTTCCACCTATAAAGGGGTCCCAGAAACATCCCAAAAGAATCTCTACAGTGTATTCCAATCTCTAATTTGTAATCACTAAAGAATATCACAAGTTCATTTTCCAGCGTCAACCAAATGTCAAACAAAGGCACATATGTGATTCATTTGAGATAATACCTCAAGTTGAATGGAAATCTGTCAATATTAAGGCAGTATACAGAACCTCTTTCCTCTTCCAAAAAAAATCTCCCTCTCAAAGATTAAAACTCCCACTGACCTGATCATCTTACCTTTTGTCAGACGATGGAAGACTCTTAGGAGGCTCTATCCTGATCGCTGGATCCCATTCCCCAGGTGGAAGGACAATGACTTCATCTAGGAACTCATCTATGCCAGCAATCAGGTCCTGCCTATCTTTCGCTTTATAAGCAATGTCATGGAACACCTAAAGAATAAGAAGAGATGTGCTGATCCAACTTGCCTCTCCACATGCCTCAGATGTTGAGGCTGAAGAATGCAATCCTTAATCTACTTTAACATTACTGTGACCATAGCCTCATATTTCCTACTGTTTAGCTTAATCCAAAATATTTCAGCATCCAGATTATGAACCCAAAGAATATAGGTAGAGGCATGAGAAAAGAGCTGTGCTTCTTTTATATTATTTTTTCCTAACAATACCATAAAATAGCATTGCCTTTCATCTCCCACTGGTATGTACTATTACTGATATGGTTGCTATGGAAGCCAGATGAAAATAGTTTAGAGAAATACACAGACAATCATTCCCTGAAATAAAAACTACTGGGCCAAACCACTGCTTCTAACTCAAGAAGGAAAAGTTCAAACTGAGTGTTAACACTGGTTAAAATGCAAACTCTGCAGCTCTCAAACACACAAAGAATGTGAGTTAAAGCAAAGGGGTTTTAAGTAGGTGATCATCTGTCTGTCTTTTAGGAAGCCAATAACCAAACTATCCAAGGTAGCAAATGTTCCATGTGTTTTATGCAAACATCCAAAGCAGGAGCTTCCAGATGTGTATCATCCTCTTTGTCAATCATTTCATTCTTCTAACCTGCCTGATAATCTGAAAGTCCTTTATACATAACCCAAGCCTTTCCAACCTCGTAAGTCAAATTCTTTAGTCTCCAGGAAAGAAGATGGCCCCTGTCTGATGCCTTTGGCTATTCTTAAAGATTGCTACTAAGTCTTTTCTCCTCAGTAGAATTTGTAAAAGCTACGTATCAGACAATACCTAATGGTGTAAGGATTGCGGGGGGTTTAGGGGAGGTCATTCAAAGTGTAAGCATAACATCTGCAGTGGACAAAACTGGCTACAGCCTTATTTCCTCTTGCTGCTTTCCACTACTGAGGCTGGAGAGTCAGTCACTTTCTTAGCCTAGCCCATAGATAAGATGGGCAGTTCTGACTCATGGGATTAGAAAAAAAGAAAAAAGACAATGTGTGTGGGGAGCATAAAATACCAGTTCAAAAAGAAAGAGACAGTGGATATACCCTGCCTCCTCTTTCCTGCTTTGCTAGAGATGGCTTGACTGGAGTTGACAGAGCAGCTATCTTAAGACCACAAAGCAAGAGACGTGGCACTTGATTTATCATTAAGAAGTTAAGTTAAACCAACTGCAGCAACTACTTAGCTCCAAATTTCCTAATATGTGTATAAAACAAACCCTAAATTGTTTAAGCCACAATAAGTCTGATTTTCAGTCATTTGCAGCCTAAAGCATTTCTTTTTCTTTTTTGCCTAAAGCATTTGTAATCAATACATCTTAGGATGAAGAATTAAGAACTTGTAAATATGCAGAAATAAATAAAAGAACCCACTGAGATGCTTAGTTGCCTCAAAGGATAAAAACAGCATTGCTATTCATCAATGTTCCCAAATTAAGTAACCATCAGAATAATCACCAAATAGAACTGCCATAACTAAACGCTCTATTCTCCACTCAACACACGGAGAAGCTAACATATCAAGCAATGAAGCAAAAACAAAACATTTGGCAAAATAGCAAGCTAGAAAGACATAAAAGCAGAAATCAGTGATCCTATATTCTAATAGTATTTTTCCTACTATGAGGCTAGTTCAGAGTTTCGACATGTCTAAGATGTGTGTAGTGACATTCAAGCTATTATGAGAGTACAGTCATAATTCCAAAGTGCTAGATACTGTCCAGCAGTAGCTGCTAACGCATTCCTTCCCCCAAGATAAGAAAACCACAAAAACAGGTACTTTCTGATACCTAAGGGAAAATGCATTTTACTATGCATTATTTTATAAAAACCCATTTCTGAAACAACACACTTGAATTTGCAGGATGAATATATTAAACATTTTAAGAGATTATGTTAATACAGTGACTTGAACCTTTTAAATAATATTTAACATACTTCAGTTTTCAGAACTGCAAATGTTTAGAGAAGGGAAAATATGACTTATTCTAACATAAAATTTATTTTTTGGAAACTATTAAAAGCAGATGTCAGCTCATTTGCACAAATGACTGTTAAGGAAGGCTGGTAACTACATAATTCTAACTGAATAAATTGTGACAGCCAACTCACAGTATGAGAACACAAGAATGACATTCACAGATCACCATATTCCCAGTTCCCTACCTCATCAGACATCAAGGTGGCAATGGCTCTGCCGATCTCATGGTAAGACTTGGCTTTCCCCTTAGGACCTAAGAGAATGAATAAGAACCTAAGGGAAGAGGAAAGAAGCAAAGGCTATAACACATATTTCATCAAACTCAATACACATAACACTGAGACATGTTTATCCTAATTCATAAAAAGGTTAGGTCTAGAATTCATCTTTAAAACAAAGGTTACAATCTTAGTAATATGAGAGGCACTCTTCCACACTATTGTGAAACACAAATTGTTGTTCATTTTATTTGGAAGCAAGGGAGAATTGAGCATGGAACCCTAAAAAGCTTCTTCATGAAGAAGGAAAGGTTCACTATTTGAGTTTTTCTTTTCTAAACTTTCTTTTCTTTCTCTTTCTTCTGACTTTTCAGAATCTTTGAGAAAACCCATTAAGCACAATAAGTAGAAAGACTTAGCACATCTTCTGATTTTTCTGACTTTTCTTCACCCAATATTGATGGTGACAAATGATCCTCCCCATATTTTAAAGAAATATTTCTACTCAAAAGTGGCTGGGAGTCAGCAAAATCCAACTCCTCTACAATAAGCCACATGCTGACAACCAACGTAAAGGAGGAAAAATATGAGAGAAATTCAATATAAAACATCATTCACAGTTAAAATTCTTTTAACAGGATTCCTAATTTTCTTTTCCAAACTTGTTTTCTGGATAATGCACTGTTCCACAGTAGTTAGATCCTGAAACCTGCGATAACGAGCTTATCTCCACTCAAGTTTACCCCTTATCATGTTGGAAGGAATCCCTCACTGATCACCAGGGCAAAGATGCAACTCTCAACCGGGGACCAGGAAGTAAATGAATCAAAAAACAGACAAAAGGCAATACTAGACAAATCCCTGCCTTGCTTATTTATGATCATATCTTACCTAACATGGAGATAATGAGGACAAAAAAAATGATCACATCCTATGTGTGCACAGCTTTCTAAAGCCTGCAAAGCATTTCACACTCACATATCACTTAAACTCCTACTATCCTTTGCTATAAGGACACATATCTTACTCCCATTTAAGTGAAGAAACCTAGGCTCAAGGAAGGTAAAGTATGGGCTCAAAGACTGTCCGCAATGAATGACAGAGTAGATGGTTGGATGGCATCATGGACTCAATGAACATGAGTTTGAGCAAACTCTGGGATGTAGTAAAGCACAGGGAGGTCTGGTGTGCGGCAGTCACAAAGAGCTGGACATGACTACGCAACTGAACAACAACAAGATAGATAGGACTTTTTAACCCCTGTTTTTTCTCAGCACACAATTCTGCTTAATAATACCTGCGCAACCTATACACCAGAGAAAAGCTATCCAACTATGACTTCCATAGGCTACTCTGGGGAAAGACGTTGTGGATACTTAGCTGGGGACAAGAAAGCTTAAGTAATATCTTATGAAACCACAAATGTAGCTTAGGGCTTTTGTTGGTAAAATTTTCTTTTTTACTAATTTATTCATATTTTTTGTTGTTTAAGAAAGGGCTACTGATAGCCAACACTCTTCAAGGTATTAGGGTCTGTTCTCAAATGCTCTTGAATAGATACTTCCATTTTTCATCATAAAATTTAATCTAAAGAGTAAAGAAAAAAACAAATTGAGAATGTAAGAAGGTAAATCTGAATGTCTGAATACTCAGAGTTTATACCAGAATAACCATAAAACCATTCAATATTTGCTTAGAAACCAGTTCTGGAGTGGAGCGGTGCACTCGCTTTCAAGTGTTATCACAGTAGATGAAATGGGCAAAAGCAATCAGCAGGCACGAAAGTCATTCAAGTATGAAGGGAGTCATTATTAGAACTGGGTTTTAATTTTTCTAACTAGAACTTGCTTTTTAACGAAGCTGAACCTAAATTATACACCACCACATACAGTATTATCAAGAGCTTTTTTTATTGACAGAAAAGTACAATGTACTTTTCTGAAGGGATGGCTCACTGAATGAGCACAACACCTGAAAAAACCTACTTAGCAACTAAAGTCAAATGCAAATCTCATTATTAAACACCTACAGTACTTGTCATATGTCCCAGTCCTATTTACTTGTCTACCAAGAGCCAGTTGTCAGGCAGGACAATAGGGCATAGCGTTAGACAGAAGTGGGCAAATGTGGGACAGCAAGAGAACATATATAACACCTGGCTGCTTTACTTAATACATTTTTAAATAATGTATTTCCTCTGCCTGTCATTTTTTATTATTTCAGGCTCCCCAGGTGGCTCAGTGGTAAAGAATCCACCTGTCAATGCAGGAGACTCAGGAGACACAGGTTTGATCCCTGGGTTGGGAAGATCTCCTGGAGAAGGAAATGGCAACCCACTCCAGTATTCTTGCTGGGAGAACCCCGTGAACAGAGGAGCCTGATGGGCTACAGTCCAAAGGGTCTCAAAGAGTCAGACACAACAAAGCATCTGAGCACATCCAAATATTACCGCCTAAGCACTACACAATATCCAACCCTTTTCAGAACCACTGTCCACATCTTCCTACCTCTCCTTAGTATCTGCATCATGATTATTTTACATTCACAAATACACACTATGGAAATGCACATTTATCAACTGACACGTGAATTAATTATCAGGGTGACTATATGGCAAAAGAGCCAAAATAGTGTCTTATTAAAAAGTGCAGAAAATGCTCTCAGTCATTAATAGTCCTCAAGCATAAATTCTGGCAGACAGTGGGCAGCTAGTCCAAGGGGTGACAGGGTAATGGATCCTCCACCTTAAATCCCATGAGATGAGGGCATACACTTTCTACAAATATTTACTCTGCTCTATACTAAATAGCACCAAAGAAGGAATGGCAGTAACAGACCAGTGGTGACCATAAAAAAAACATTTATCATAGTAGCAAACCCAGTATATGAGAGCTATAGTGTTTTCATTAAGTTAGGTATAAAGGTACAATTCCTGTTTCCTGAGTAATGTGATTTTTATTAAATTATATATATACACAATATATATATGAAGTATAAAGAAAATCATCAAGTGCCAAATAGAAATAAAAAGTTATGTATCATTTAACATTTTCACATTACTTCAGTCAGGAACCACTGAGTAAATCCATTTTCTTAAAATGCATAGAGAAGAACTGTGGACACCCAGAGGTAGCAGGAAACATCACCTCAGGTCAAGAATTTCATCTGTAGGGAAGCAGACCCTTAGGAAGCCTGTAATTTGAAGTACACTGTTGAAATGGGGATGAGAGATGAGAGATCTGGAAAAATTAACAACACAGAACAACTTATCGAGTTGAAGTTCGCTCTGCCTGAAATATGTTCTCTCCTCCTTAACCCTCCAAGATGCAAAAGCTGTTACAACTTTTATGACAGAAGTACGTCTTGCCAAACTCAGCTTTTATAATGTACTGAAAGCTTCTTTCATGACTCAAGTGGTTTTTTGGGGTTTATTTTTTTGTCAATGGACAGATGATATTTTTAACCAGAAGCTTTTCTTTATTAATGAATTGGAGTAAACATCACATTTGTGTGGTTCAAAGGGCACAGCCCATGTTGCTGACTTGGGGGAAATAATTTCTGTTGCTGAGTTCTTTGTATTCGCTTATAACTAGACACAAGTCATAGAATTTATAATAGTGCCTGGCTGTCTTGAGAATCTTCATGAGACCCTTCCACTCTGGTGTGCTCACTTTTCCATGTAACTAATCGTGCCTGGGGAGACTGCCTCTAGCATTCACCACAACAAAAATCAGTACCAGATGATCTGCATCTAGAACCAACGGACTATACTCACATTCACAAAAGAATTATAGGCAGAAGCAGAGCATAATATCAGAAAAAGAGCCAGCCTTCCTAAACTACTCTGTCTTTCAGAGATGTGTACCCCTCCTCCTTCCTGATATATATCACAGCCATTCTAAAATAAACTCAGCATGGACCAATCCCTTACTCCCTTTTTTTAAAACAACAGTGGATCAAATAACCCATTATTCATATTTAGTGGCTTTGGAAAATGTGGCTAAACTGTAGCTTCCTCAATAAATTCATAAGGACCACAAACCCATCATAACCAACCATATTGCACATAGTAAACAGCAGTGAGCCACTGGAAGACTGTTACACAAGACAGAACCGAACTAGCAAGACCTCTATCCCAATTCCTCTAATAGAATTTTTATGGTTTTGACAACTAGGCACAAACAACTGCTTTCAGGCAGATCACTATTTATAACATAAAATAGATATTGACTAAGGGTGACACAAAGGGGTAAACATTCTAATTTTATAGAGGGCTAGGGCTCCCTTTATAATTATTTGCCTCAGATGTGAAAATCAAGGTAAGAATAGCACAGGTTGATCAAGGGCTTTGATTAGTCTTCATGGGAAAACCCTAAAGCATTTTACTGCAATCTAGGAGTCTCCTTAGATTTTCCCTAAGAGCCTGGCTTCAGAGTCAGAAGTCTGCACTGACAGTGCATCCACGTGGCTCCATCTCTGAACTGTAAAGTGGGAATTATATTCATCTGCATGTGGCCCATAATACGACTGAGTGGCAGCCTCGATGGAACAGATGTAAGATGATAGCAAAGCAAAGTGCCTGTTAAGATGCTAAGAAAATCATAAACATACCCGACTAAGTCACCAAAGAACAGAGTTTATCTGCTTTTACATGGATGGCCAGAAGGTCCTCTATGTAGAAAACATCTACCCAGTTTGTAGGAGTCCAGCTGCAAACAGAAAGCTAAACTAGATCAAGCAAAGAGCAGAGTGGATACAGAAACTCGTGAACTCTATATAAAGGGAGTGGCCACAATCATATTTCCTAAAAGGTGCACAGTAGTAATGCTACTTATTATAAATAGGAAGAATAATAATAATAAGCAAAAGAGCCTGTCTTCCACCTTCAAAGGGAAAGGAAAAATGGAACAATTTTTCAAAAGAAAAAATGACCGTCATTACAAGATGTGCACAGAAACAGATTTCTCAAGTCTCTGTGCAGGATATGGGGGGCATGCATGTTGAAGCACACAGCTGAGTGCAGAGGCAGCCTCCACAATGACCACCACGCTCCTTGTGGGATTTCCTTTATTGGATTTCACAGGATGCAGCCATTGTAAGTGGGCCTGTATTACTCACACACACAAAAAGCTAATGAGACTCCCTTCTCAGTGATTACAGCTTGCCCTGGTTCAGAGGACAGCAAATGGATAAAACTATTTCCTGGAAAAACGTTAACATGCTAGGATATATTATTCAGATTACTGCCCTCAAATAGCTTTATGACATTATTGAATTACATTCCTTTGAGTAGACAGGGCTCCTTTTCTCAATTCAAATGATGCTGGATTTTACCTCTAGACCAGTACCACTGTCCAGGACAGAAAAACATGAGCTGGACAGGAGCAGATGATAAGAGGGACTCCTAAATGGTCATGACTTGCTACTCAGTGAGCCTGTGTTATTGTTTAAATAAAAAACCTTTTAAAATATTTTTACTTGTAGCTTCTAGAGAAAAAGAATAAAAAATGAAAAAGAGCAACCAATCACTTCTTGGCATGTCTTTTTCTTTCAAGCTCCAGAAGAGTTGGTCCAAAGAGACATAAATAAAACCAAAGGGACATGCAAGTTGGAGTTCGGCCATGACTGAGTCAGCCAGCTGTTCGCCAGGTGATTGCTCAGATGGACCTGCAAGGCTCTGCTGGAATGTTTTCAAGCAAAAAGCTAAGTTATAGAAAACACAAATCATGATAATCCCATTAACTGAATAAGCTATGACTATCCCCTCTCCTCTGCTATTTGTCCAATGACTACTTATATTATTCCTATATTGTAATATGACAAGTATTCTCCCTGTTGTTAGTGTCTAAGAAATAGAAAAATGGGATAAAAATGCCCACATAAAAAAGAATGGCCTGCAATGTATTAACTGGAAGGCCATAAGGAAACGTTCTCCTAATTTTCCTCCTGAATTGGCTCAAAACAAATCTTGAGCCCCTTATCTTGTTGGTTTACCTTGCTCAGACATTCTGAGACCACTGGAAATCCAGAGCTTCTGCTCACCTGGAGAAACCTGAAGAAAAGTTTCCTGCTCTTGTCCTGGGCACTCCCCTGAAAAAAGGCCCTATTTTATAATAATTTTCTAATGTCAACCTGAAGATTATAGACTTCTCTTTAACCTATTCCTAAGCACAAGTTTAACTGAAGCATTAGCTTCTACTTACTTACTACACTTGACATAGAAGTCAAGCTTCCTATCTCCTCTACTGGGCTCAGTGACAGAGGGAAATAAAAAAGGATGACTTCTAAGGTACTGTGCAGTATGAGTACATGATTGTAATAACAGTAGTATATTTTCTTTTAAAATAAAACTTTATGAGTCCTAACACGTAACAGTAAAATGTACAAATTTAAGTGTACAACTTAATGATTTTTACTTATGTGCATATATATAATACACATATATTGTTATTTAGTCACTCAGTCGTGTCCAACTCTTTTGCAATCCTTTGGACTGTAGCCTGCCAGGGTCCTTTGTCCATGTCATTCTCCAGGCAAGAGTACTAGAGTAGATTACCATTTCCTTCTCCAGGGGATCTTCCTGACCCAGGGATCAAATCTCCATCTCCTACACCGGCAGGAGGATTCTTTACCAAGTCAAAACACATATATGCATGTCTATATATGTACACATAGACATATTTACATATATTGATATATATAATGTGTATATGTATGTATGAACATACCCACTATCAATTTTCTCATAAAACAGAGAGCAGATGAAAGCAACTCAGACCTCTGAACCATTTACCATCTATATGAACTTGGAGAAGTTACTTAAACTTTCAAACTGTTTCTTCATCTATAAAATCCCTTATAGTTTATACTTTAAAAATTATTATGAGTGTTAAATAGGCTAATCCATCAGAAACTATTCCATAGTCCAGTGAATTATTATAATCATTATTACTACTATACACATGCCAAGTCAATTGAGAGCATGAAAGTCAGACTGAACCGTTATTTCAAGTTAAACCTTTCCAACATGCTTGCTTTGGATGTACCCTTGTCCGATTGGCTCTCTAGCCTGCAGGGGAGGAGTTTTCCCTCTGACCACACTGTGGACCCCAGCGGGTCAGGGAGCGGCTTACCTTGTGGGCACAGGGACCTCAGTCAGGGCACCCAGCATGACTGCCTGCTGCAGCCGAACAAAAGCAATGAAAGGAGAATCCAAGAAGTCTACCTCGCCAACAAGCACGTTGGAAGCTTCTGCATCACGTGGCAGTTTTTTCATGAACTTATTCTTCAGCTGCATGGGAAGAGCCAAGAAGACACAACTTATTTCCAGAGAAGGGAACTCAAAGAAATTTCTTTATGAGTCTGTGCACCAGGCAGGCCCTAGCTAGGCATTCTTCTTTTATGTCTAAGCATTCTATTATAATAAGCATTTCTCTGTATTTTGGATGCAAAAACATTAAGCATATGGTCATGTGGTTTATATATAAAACAATATTTACATACGTATCAATTAATTTACTTATTCACTCAATAACCATGAGTTTAAGAGTCTCCTGGGAGCCAGGAACTGATCTAAGCCCTGATGATAAGGGATGTGTCAACTAATGACATGGCCTTCTTGAGCTCATATTCCAGCAGGGGAGAAGCAAAATAGAATTTAAAGTAGTGGTAAGTGTTGAGAAGAAAAAGTAAGACATATAAGAGGATCCATCTGTAGACAAGGAGGTCAGGGAAAGCCTCTGAAGAAGCACATTTGACACTGGGGTAAGGGGACAAGCCAAGTAAAGACCTGGGCCAAGAAAATTCTAGGCAAAGAAAAGAGAAAGTACAAAGCCCCAGGCAAGAGCTGGGCAGTTACAGCAACAGTAGGTGGTCGAGTGCGTGGGAGCAGATGGAGAACAGGACAGAAATGGCAGCAGATGAAGCTGCAGACATGAGGGCGGCCAGCGGGTGAGGGTCTTGAAGGCCAAGTAAGGAGTTTCAGATGTTTTAAATAGAACTTATCCATTAAAGAAAAGTCCATGGAAAGGTGGAGTAAAAAGACCTAAATTTAGGCGATAGCACCATGTAATCAGGACTTGAGACCATGCGATAGGATGACATAACCTCGGGTATAAGTGTAGACAGAGGAAAGGGAGACCTAAAACCTGGGCTACCTTACCTTTTATAGGAATGGAAGCAGATATTGGCAGAGGACACTGCAAAAGAGCAGCCTGTGAGGGAGGAATAAAAGCAGGCCTTCACCAACCAGGACTTCAGGTGAAGAAAGGGAACAATGAGGAGAGGATTATCTGCTTCAGCATCAAAGGCTGCTTGGAAGTTCAAATAAGATGAAAACTAAGAAAGGACTAATGATGGGAACTGGACCACTAAGGAAGTCCCAGTGGTCTTATGGGAGATTCCATACTCCCAATGCAAGGGGCTTGGGTTCAATCCCTGGTCAGGGAACTAGATCCTGCATTGGCAGCTAAGAGTTGGCATGCTGCAGCTATAAAAAGAATCACAGCTAAAAGATCCCACATGCAGCAACCAAAAGACCCTGCACAGCCAAATTATTTAAAAAATGTTTTTTAAAAGACAGTAAAGACTGATGAATTTGACAAAATGGAAGTGCTCAGTGATCCATACAAGAGCAGATACCAGGCTACTCAGTAAAGAATAAGACGTGAAAAAATGGAGACAGGGAGTAGAGAGAATTCTTTTGAGAAATACTGCTATCAAGAAAAGCCAAGAATTAAGGAAGTAGGTGAAGAAAGGGATAAAATGGAGAGTTATTTTTCCTGGGGAATATGATCACAATTTGGAATGTTCATGAAGATGATCTAGTAAATAATAAAGATAGATTACTACTGTAGGAGAAATGGGCATAACTGCAAATCAGCTCAAGCATCCTTGAACTATTGAGAAGAAAGATGTCCATGCATAGCTAAAGGGATTAAATCCAGATGGAACACAGCTCATCCACTCTAACCAGGCAAGGCAGACTCTATAGGTACAGTCAGGGGTGACTGGCAAGTCTGTGGGGTGAAGATGAGGATTCCAAGGACTTATATTTTTGCAGTGTAATATGAATGACCTGATGGTGAGGAGAAGGAAGACAGATGTACATGGGAGCTTGAGGAGAAAGATAAAGATGTAAGGTGCTTTTCTTGGAGAGTAAAGGTTGCCTTTGCCAACAAAGGTCCATCTAGTCAAAGCTATGGTTTTTCCAGTAGTCATGTATGGACTTGAGAGTTGGACTATAAGAAAGCTGAGTGCCGAAGAACTGATGCTTTTGAACTGTGGTGTTGGAGAAGACTCTTGAGAGTCCCTTGGACTGCAAGGAGATCCAACCAGTCCATCCTAAAGGAGATCAGTCCTTGGTGTTCATTAGAAGGACTGATGTTGAAGCTAAAACTCCAATACTGTGGCCACCTGATGCAAAGAACTGACTCATCTGAGAAAATACCCTGAGGCTGGGAAAGATTGAAGGCAGGAGGAGAAGGGGACAACAGAGGATGAGATGGTTGGATGCCATCACGACTCAATGGACATGAGTTTGGGTAAACTCAGGGAGTTGGTGATGGACAGGGAGGCCTGGTGTGCTGCAGTCCATGGTGTTGCAAAGAGTTGAACACCACTGAGTGACTGAACTGAACTGAAAGGTTGCCTACCAGTCACTTTGAAAACTTATCCTGTAGGTGTTATTCATTCCTTTCCCCTGCCAACCCAGCTCCCACTTAGAATAGGCTTGTTCAAGTATCCTTCAATAAGGAAACGTCTCCCAACAGCTCAAGGAAAACATCTCAACGATCACAAAATGATAGAGATAAAAATTTTGCAAGAAGACTTCTGATATACACTTCTCACTAATATGAATGTCTCCTCGTTTGTTAAAAGTTACCAGTGAACTTTTTTCTGCCACAAGTTATCACCTATATGAGAAGTGGGGGGCATGGGCCCAATTTTCCCCAGTAATGAAAAACTACAGTAGAGTTTTATTTTCTATTTCCATATAAAGAGTTCTCAATAAGGGAAAATAAGCGTCACAAAAAACTGATCCCCAAAACCATCACCTTCAGTAGCATTTTAACAAGATTCTTGCCTTTGGAACTTCATACAAGAAAAAAACTGTGAGGCCAAAAAGAGAAGGAAGTTGGAACTAATAATTTAGTGGAAACCAAAAAAAAAGAAAATGCAAGATATATGTTTTTAGATGTTAGAAACATGACTACTTCTAGCAGTAAAAGACTTCTCCAAAGTTTATACCATTAATCCTTCAAGCAATACTAATATTTCCAAAAAGTCTGTTTATTTCTACAGATATGAAAAGAGCAGCCATGGGAATAGTCTAAAACCATCAGATTGTTATTTTAGTCAAAGGAAGTTGCAGTAATGAATTGCTCTGTGTAACACGGAGTAGCGTGTGGGATATGGTCAAGCGACCCAAAGGCATAACCAAATACCACTGCTAGAGTAACCTTCTTCTGACTCTTTCCAGAGAGAGCTCCCATTACCAACATGGGCCGTGAAGCTCTATAATCATCTGATTATACTTGCTATTCTCTCCAGCACTCTTTGCTGTAGTTAGGTAGGTAATCTGATCATAATCTCCTGTTTTAGGTACTTAGCCTCCCACACTTAGGACCAAAAAACTGTCCTTTCCTCACTTCTACCTTTTCTAAGCCTCTGTCAGAGCTCAGAACAAGCCTTCCTACTTTCTCAGCACTGCTCCTAGGGAATTCTAGAAGCACTCATTTGTTTTCTACATTTTTTAAATTGGACTACAATTGCTTTACAAGGTTGTGTTTCTGCTGTACAACGACATCAATCAGCTATCTGTATGTATATATCCCCTCCCTCTTGAGCCTCCCTTACAACCCCCCATCCCACCTGTCTAGGCCATCACAGAGCGCTGAGCTGAGCTCCCTGTGCTGTGCAGCAGCTGCCCACCAGCTACCTGTTTCACACATGGTAGTGTATACATGTCAATCCTACTCCTTCAATTTGTCCCAGAAGCATTCATTTTGGAATTATGCTTTTGCCAAGGCTCAAGTCTTTGCTCTGAGCTCCCTGAGGGTTAGAGCAGTTTATCCCCCACAGAACTGATCACTTCCTTTGCACATAATTCGGCTGTTGTAAATATTTTGAACGGAAGGAATGAGCTCTAGTGTTTACAATAGACCATAAGAACATTAAATGCCCAGGAAAGTTCAAGAGGTTTTAGAGGCCCATTCTAGAACCTACTAACTGTCTGGATCTATCACTAAGCAACTACTGACTCACAGAACATGCAGAATATCCCACAGTCATATTCTTCCACAAAATGGTTTACTTGTATGGTACCTTTACTGAGATGACTACACCATTTTGGAAAAACTGAAGCTTGTTGTTAAAGCTAGAGGAACTGCATTCTATGTGCTCAGAAAAGAAGTAGTTATAAAGATATATTCTTTGACATCAGCAAATCTCACACTGTGTTTGTGGGACACTAGTGTTCTTGGAGAAACTAGTAGCTATTCCAAAATAAAAATGTGTGGTGCCTGAGGTGCCCTGGAACTTAGTCCTCAGATGACTCTTTTCTCTACGCATACTCCTGGGTGATCTTGTCAATCCCCTGGCCTTTAAATTCCATCTGTGTTCTGATGGCTCACAGATCTATGGGCTTTCCTGGTGGCTCAGATGGTTAAGAATCTGCCTGCAACGCAAGAGACCCAGGTTCATTCCCTGGATGGGGAAGATTCCCTGGAGAAGGGACCCACACCAGTATTCTTGCCTGGAGAATTCCATGGACAGAGGAGCCTGGCAGGCTAGAGTCCATGGAGTCACAAAGAGCTGAACAGATTTACTTCAGCCAGGACCTCTTCCGGGAAGTCCAGTCCTATAACATCTCTACTCAGATGTCTAATAGGCATTGCAAATTTCACAAATCCAAAACCGAGACCCCTTCCCAAGAGTCCCCTCAAACGAGCTCATCCTGGAGTCTTCCTCATCTGGTTCATGGCAGCGCCATTTTTCCAGTGTCCAGGCCCAGACTTTGCTGTCGTTTTCCACTTCTCCTCCTCTCACACCCCATGTCCAGTCTATCAGTGAATCCTGTTGGATCCACCTTCAGAGATGTCCAACCATCTCTCACCATCTTCACTGCCACCTCCCTGGGCTACATTACAAGCAGCTCCCTCCTGGGTCATGGCACTGGTCTCCCAGCTGGATTGTCTGCTTCTGCCCTGGCTCCCCGCCCCACTCCAGTCTGTTCACCAAAGCAGCCAGAGCAATCAAATCCGGAGTCAGATAAGACTCTCTGTCAGCCCTCATTTCACTAAGAGAGAAGGCAATCTTTTTATGACAAGCCACAACTCCAGCACCACCAGGCTCCCCATCAGCTCCCTGACCTCTCTTCCAACTGCTCTTTCCCAGTCTTCTTCAGACCCCCCCCCCACCCCCGCTCCAAACCTTCTCTCTGACACAACAGGCACACTCTTCCCTCGGGGCCTTCACATCTGCTGTGTGTCTGAATGGAATGTCTGCAGGGCTCCCTTCTTCACTTCCTTCAGATCTTTACAAGTCACTTCTCAACACTGAGACCTTCCCTGGCCACATTTGTTAAAATGTCCACCTCCCTTTCCCCATAGGTTCTTCTCACTCCTCTGTCCTACCTTATGTCTTTCTTTGTACTTATTACAGTCAAACATGCTACAATTTTTACTTATCTTCCTTATTATCTGCCTTCTCAATAGAATGTAAGTTCCCTAATACTAGGATAATATCCATCTCTTTTGTTCAGTGTTATATCCTTAATGCCTAGAAGAAAAGATGAATAAATGTTTGTTCAGTGAATGAATGGTGGTTATTATTTCTGCTCTTTCCAATAAGCTTTCCTAACTCTTTTCTTTTAAAGCAGTGGTTTCTGGGCATCCCACCACCACCCAGGCCATGTAAGTGGACAAAAGGCCTAGACAGGACTCATCTTAGTCAACTTCCCTACTGATAACAGTGATTGGTCCAAAGGATGGATGCACCATCTATACAGGAACCAAAACGTTTTGGAAAATTAACATTCAAATATGTAAAAATAAATGTTTCCCTTTCACCTAAGGTTGTTACCCTCTTTGCTGGAAGGGCCTGTCACAGGACTGTCCACACTAGGAGAGAATGAGGTCAATGCCCAAAATGAAACGCAAAATCAGAAGAGAAAAATGGAAGAAAAGAGAGAATGCTGAGTCCCCAGCCTCGGGCCCTGAGGTCCTGTAGCCTCTCCATTCTGTGAACTCATCAAGAATTATTACTAGTTATATAAGCTAGAGAATTCCATTTGGGGCTTAAATTAATTTGAGGTGATTTCTGTCTACTGCAGTCCAGACCTTTCACAAAAAAGTGTTTTTGTCAAATAAATTTGAGGAGTACCATGTCAGACAGAATTAAATAAGTTTCTATGCTATACACTCTCTTAGAGCTTTGAATAGGCATGTATGCCAAAGAATGCTTTATCTCCCACTCAGAGATAAATAAGGCACATTTTGATATGAAAACAGATTTTAAAATGCCGTTTGGGACAGAAATTTTCTCATCTCCCATTTAATCCTACTCTCAACTCCATTTAACTCTCTTTAAATTTAACAGTGCCTCCAATGTTCAAGGCCTGATGTGGGCACTGCAAGGAACAGACAGACTCTGCTGGTCTAAAGTTTAAAATCCAAAGAAGAGAAGCAAATATAGAAATAGCTCTAATGAAATTAGATACATAAAGATAATATGAATGGTATATACTTCAATGGAGGTCACAAAATATAGCAATAGAGTTCAAGGAAAGTTCTTCTATGAATCAAAGTTTACAGATTCCCCCCATAAAGGTGGCTCATCAAATAATGATTCATATAGATTCCCCTTTTCAAGTACCTCAACAATACCTGATAAAGGAAAAAATAATGACTGAAGTATAAGAAGAAATTGTGGGCTTAACACAATGAAATGTGAACAGTAATAACGTACTAACAAAAACATTATTAACATTATACAGAATGGTGAAGAACAACTCAGGAATTACAAAGAACATCAAAAGATAATGAAAATAAGAACAAAATCAGGTTGAAGATCACCCGACAACCTCATCTGGATTGAATTCTAAAGATAGTCTGACATTTCTTTCTTATAGATCACTAGTTGATGCTCCAAGGGATACATAGCCTGGATTTCATGCAGGGCCAACTATGAGAACACACAGTGGAAAAAACTGCTTTAGACAACCTTGATTCCAAAGAAATGAATTTCAAAGGGCTGCATCTGGTAAGAGATAATTTGGCTAGCTCAGGGACTTCCCAGATGGTGCAGTGGTAACGAATCTGCCTGCCAATGCAGGAGGCACAAGAGATTCAAGTTTTTCTCTCTGGGTCAGAAAGATCCTGTGGAGGAGGAAATGGCAACCCACTCTAGTATTCTTGCCTGGGAATCCCATCAACAGAGGAGCCTGGAGGGCTAGTCCATGGGTTGTGAAGAGTCGTTCATGACAGAGCATGCACACGTGCAATGTGACCATCTTAGCAATTTGGGAACACATTTTTGTCTACCAGGTAACAATACCAACTCTGTGAGTCCGGGGATGTACATTTCAGGTTCCTTTTAATGCTAACCTGCATTCTTTCTTCCAAGTAAGGTCTTGCTATAATAATTCAGTTAACTTCTTTACTTTCTGATTGGCTTTCTAACAACCCAGTGATCACAGTACTAGCATAACAAGAAACTAGAGATTATAAACAGATAAAGCAGAACAAGTGGACTGACTGTAACAGTGACAGCTTCTTGGAATGATCACCCCATGTGATGATAGGAAAATTACTCATACTCAAGTGATATGTATCACATACAGCTAACTGAAAAAATCATACTGTAATCAATCTCAACTGACTGGGATAACATTATATCCTCCCACCCATACCATCACCCTCAGACCTTCAGCATCACCTGGTAAGTAGGTTCAGGCTATCATATTATTGTAGTCACTAGGCAAGTATTTAAACCCTACCTATTACTCTTTGCCATTACCAGCATATGCTAAAATAAATGTAATAAAGTGTCATTTATAACCAGGGGTACTCACAATTTGTCAGCTGAGTCTGATTTATTAGAAGGTGACCCTATAGGCTGTTCAATGCCTTTTTTAAAAACAAATAAACTAAAAACAAAAAGATGGAAACTTACATGGCTTTAGCCATGAATCACACACAAAAAAATAGAAAATAAAAACATAATTGCCAATGTCATGTATATTTACATCACATTAGATGTTTCTCTTCATTTCAATAAAAATAAAGTTTGATAATACCTGAAAAAAATACAAAAATCATCTAAATTGGAGTATATTTTCTCATTATTTTTCCAAAGCTAACACCTGCTGCTATCCTCCATTACATACATTCTCGTTTCCTCTCAAGAAGAATGATTTTAATCTTCCAATCTATACTTATTCTCAATTCGCCTAATGCCTCATGTCAACAGGCTACCTGGGCAAAGAGCTGATGCCCAGCTTTCTTCCTGTTATTCTTTCCTCCCTTCTGTTCTTCTTCTTAGCTTCTTTTTTCTACTGATCTTCTCCCTTCCATTCTCTTTGAAATTTTGCAGCTCTTATTCTTTGCCAAACAAACTCATCTGGCAATCTCAAAATCCTGCTAGGTTCACCCTACTAACCACGTCCTGCCAGTGCAAAGGTTATCTATTTGTGTTAGTGATAAAGCAAGGTCACCATACTTACGAGTTGAGTGACATGTATGAAAGCCCCAGTTTACCCCCATTGTATTGGGACAGATATTAATATTATCTTCTTTCATTCTCAAAAGTGTCTCGAGCTAAGGAAAAAAACTATACGATCACCCCAAATTTTAAGCTCACTGACAGCTCCTGAGCAGTGCCTAGGATATGGCATTGGAAAATAATTATATGCTATGAAGGCATAAAATTAAAGGAACTCAAAAGTATGAGGAAATGACTGGATCAAACAGCATCTTAGTAAACTATGCTCTCTGAGTATGAATTTATTTGTTTACTATATGCAAACAACACTAACTGCTGGAGCAGGAAAACAGTGTTCTTTTTCTCACCATAAATGAAATGATTCTTCCTCTGCCCCATCCCTTTTTCTACACCTTGGGAAAAGTAGCCAATTTGATGGATTAAAGTTTGACAAAATTCACTGGGATTTTTCATAATGAGAAGGTTGTAGTGATGAAGATAAGAAGTAAGCTATTTTCTCTTACAGCAAGGCAAATGAACAGAAAAACAGAGTTACATCTCAATCCATGTGGCTGATTAAATAAGTAGATTCAGAGTCAGTTTCATATGCTCAGTTAACTACCAGAACTCACGTCTCTTTAAGTCTATCAATCCCAGAACTTATACTTTGCTTATGGGTGGTTTTAGGCATGGAGCTATATATTTGGTGAACTAGAAATTTCCAACCTAATTGATGTTTCTAAGAGACTTCAGCTCCAGCTATTATAAATTAGCTTGTATCACACTAACCCTTCCAGTAAGAAAAACTAAAAAGCTGGATTTCTGTAATCTGTTTAAAAGGAATCAGGAAATCACTATGACATAAACAAACAAACAAAAAACCTAAGCAGCCAATGTCCCTAAAGAAGAAAACTGAAGGAAGGTGAGGCTAAAATCAGCTCATCTGTTTCTTCTAAAGGCATTTGATGACTCCTAAGTAGCTGCAGAGATTCAGAAATTGAGTAGAGCCTTCAGCAGTCTCAAAGTGATGGGCAAACATGACAGGCATTCAGTTGGGACCCCTAAAAGACAAGATTAAAGGCAAAAGGGAAAACCAGTAATAAATCAACCCACATAAAGACTTGGGAGAAGGAAATGGCAACCCACTCCAGTATTCTTGCCTGGAGAATCCCATGGACAGAGGAGCTTAGCAGGTCACAGTCCATGGGGTTGCAAAGAGTTGGACATGACTAAGTGACTAACACACACATAAAGACCAAAACCTAGGTTCCAATCAGTTCAATTCCAGCCTAAATACTAAGTTGGCCTACCCCCAGCCTAAATGCCAGCCAAAAGGAAAAGAAATAATCTCTGAAGAAAATGTTATCTAAAATATCAACTTAGCTCTAATATAATATCTGACATTCAATCAGAAATTACTAGGCATACTAGTAGACAAGATCAAATGACAAGAACCCAAGAGAAAAGAAACAGAAATTAGAAACAAATTTAAAGGTGCTATATACTAGGTATCAGAGCTAGACTCTGAAATAACTTAATATTTTTAAAACACTGATGAGATAAAGACTTTCAGAAGAACCATTTAAAACACAAAGTAGATGTCCTAGAGATTAAAATGATTTATTATTTTAACATCAATAACATCAATGACTTGTTAAAGTCAATATCATTCATAATATAAAAATGAGACATATCAAAATTTGTGGAATGCAGCTAAACATGTGCACTGAGCAAAACTCATAGCCTAAGTGCAAATATTTCAAAAGAACAAAAGCTAGAGTGTGATGATCTAAATCTATATCTCACGGAATAAGACTAAAATAGCAAATGAAATGCAAAGAAGGCATAAAGAAGGAATTAAAAATAAGAGAGGAAATATGGCATTTAAAAACAAGTATACTATGTTGATCATGTTCTATTTCATAATCCGTATGACAATTATACAAGTGTCCACATTCTAAAAAATTATCAAGTAGATTTTATCACAAATATGTTTTACTTTAATAAAACAATTATACTACAAAGAGTGTCTTAATAGATAAACTGTTATTTCATTCCAATACTGCTTATGTGTGGTGCTCCCTTGGCAGGAAACTTTTAAAAGAAATCGAGGATAGTGAAAAACAAAACTATATTCCATAGCCCTATCTCATATGTCAAAGGCTTTTGTAAAGATAAGAAACAATAAGAGGTAAAATGCCTAGCAAGATACAAATAAATATAAGGCTCACTCCTCCTGGCTTCTTTTTAGTTTCTCTAACATGGAAAGTAAACCTCTCTACTGCCTTCTTTCCTCCTACTATGCATATCCAGGAGACCACCTGATTCTGCTCTGTTGGAGGTAACATATTCCTGCTTTTACCTTCCAAAGGTGCGTGAACCCTATGCAACATAAACATAAGCCAGTACACTTCCCTTGGGTTAAAATTAGCCTCCAACAGGGGTGGGAAGAAGAAGCAGTCCATCAAAAGCAGTCTTGTGAAAACTAATCCCTGGGATAATTCTGAAATAGGTTTGACCTAGCAAGCACTATGTGTATATATTTGGAACAGACCTACCATCTCAAATTCTGGGAATTCTGGAGTATGATAGGCGGAGACCAGGCACTGGCTATAGTTGGCTTCTATGGTTAATTGAACACTGACACTATCGCCCATCCTCTCCCAGTTTTCCAGCAGCCCTCTCATCCTATATCTGAGAAAGAAGAGGACTGATCTGAACGAATTAAATTCTAAGTCAATAAGCTTACACTAGCTTTTTTCAGGCACTAGGAAAATAGTTCTTTTCACTGAAAGCTCTACTCTGGCCTTTCTTTGTGGTAAGGATTCTCGGTTAAAAAAAAAAAAAAAAGCATGTCTACTCAAGTCCCAAGTACAAGGAGTATCTTTGCTTCAAGGCTCTTTCCAGCTACCAAGATGAGGCAGAAGGCTCTGCCTAGGTCACCCAGGTTCTACTGTGGGGTTTGCAGTCAAAGTCTCAGTATATAAGAGTTCCTTGACATTTGATTATCTGTGTACAGATTTCTCATCCTGACCTTCTCAGGAGTGTTGGACTGAGAACAGGTTTGGGTGTTCCTCAGTAGCCTGGACAAATACTGTCTTAAACACACCCCAGCATTCCATTCCTAAATCTCACTTCTTTACTGTAAACTGTATAACTGCCCAACAAAGAAATGTCAGAGGAAGGAAAAAAAAATAGGAACTGCTGTTTTATAAGCTTAATAGAGTATTGCTTTTTATTTCAAGATAACATAAGAAAAATTATTTCAAAACTTTCCTGTTAAATAAAGACAGTCTTTAATCAACCCCTCAGTAAATTTGTGGGACTGGATTTTTTTGATGTGATACGGAGAATTGCTGGAATAAATTAGTTTAAACGTTTTTTTGTTTTGTCTTTAATGATTGCCCTTTAGGTTATCTTCAAGCTGTAATTTAGAAGAATATTTCCACTGGCTAAATTTAAAAACCATCAGCCCAATGTCTAAGAGGCCTAAAAAGAGGAGCTCTTGCTTGATTGCCTACAGAATCCAAAATTTAGACACTCACTTATGATGTTGTTAGTACTGAATTTCTGTAATATGGTCTGAGATTTCCAGAGTGTTATAATATGAAAGAAGGAAGACAAAGTCATTAAATAAGACAAAATGTCAAATGGCTGTGGCTACATGTTCTTACTTCTTGAAAACTTTTCTACTTTTACTTATCCCATTTTTAAAAATGAAAACAGTTCCCTGAGGGTGAAAATCTGATTTTCTAATTTTTCCTTTCAAACATAGCCATCTCACCACTATTAATGCAAATGATTCTGCAAAGCAGCACATTTACAAACAACTATTAAACTAAATAAAACATTAAGCACAATCTATCAGTTCCGATTTCCTAAACAGGATGAAATTTCAAGTACTGACCTAGTTTAAAAATCATCTTGTCAAAATCTCTAGTCACATTTTCTTATGTCTTACAGCATTAAAAAACATCAATATGTTTCTAGCTATTAACTGTTTAAAACATTTTCACATTTACTATTTCCCTTGAATTCTCACAGAAAGTTTACAAGAAATGTACTATGTAACTATTTTACAGATGAGGGAAACAAAAGTCCAAGCAGTTTAAAGGACTCTACAAAATTCATACAGTGAAATGTCTGAGCCAGAATGTGAATCATGTCCACTGTATTACACTGTGAAACCTTCCCATTTCTGATGAATATATTTTACTACCTTAAGTTCAGAAATTATTGTCCGAAAAGTTCTAATCTTTTCATATAGTGCACTAATGCTAAGTATTGACAACGGTTTATGTGCTTAGTTGCTCAGCTATGTCTGACTCTTTGTGACTCCATGGACTGTAGCCCACCAGACTCCTCTGTCCACAGGGATTCTCTAGGCCAGAATACTGGAGTGGGCTGCCACACCCTCCTCCAGGGGATCTTCCCAATCCAGGGATTGAACCTAGGTCTCCTGCATTGCATCTGAGCCACCAGAGAAACCCAACAATGGTGTAGGCTCTGTAAACACATCCTTTAAAATTGTTAAGAAGCACATTTAGGACATTCAACAGGATTTAATTACATAAAATAAAAATAATGCCACACAGAGAGGGGGAAAGCAGAAAGTCACATAAACGCAGCACTTTAAAAAGTATTTAAAGAAAATCAGGAACCTGCAAGTTCCAGGTGTTGGTTGAGTTAAGTAATGTTCTTTTTTTTTTTCCCCCCTCCTTCATTGCTGTGTCATGAACCCCACCACACATAAACTCAGGTCAGGGAAGGAAACTTGAAACACTCATCAATCTACCTGGTAGAAAAGGCTCTCTACCTGGATGTCTCATAGATGGTACCTGTAACCTATACCTCTCTAGCCAGGTCTGACCCTGACTGCCCCAATTTTCTCTGATTTTGTTTATAGGGCCCTTGCCTTCCCACTGTGATAATATACTTTTCACCAATGCAGTCATCACCTGGCTTGACTGTGATTCTTATTAGATGAAAAGTATCTTCTTAAAAAAGGGTTCTAAAGTACCCTATAAAAAGAAACTACATATTATTCAACTGTGTTTCCCCAGTGGCTTATAAAGGCACTGCCTCTCAGTAAGTGTTTAGTCCACGTTTCTTTAATGCATGGAATCCACGTGATCATACCTGTGCTGTGTCACCTTTACGATCTGCAAAGATAAAAGCAAGGATACTGAGAGTTCCAGGAAAAGTCCTCCATTTGGTGGAAGCAAACTTGAGAAAGGTCTCTGGTGAGACATGAAGTTCAGTTCAGTTCAGTTCAGTTGCTCAGTCATGTCCAACTTTTTGTAACCCCGTTGACTGTAGCACCCCAGGCCTCCCTGTCCATCACCAACTCCCAGAGTTTACTCAACTCATGTCTATTGAGATGGTGATGCCATCCAACCATCTCATCTTCTGTCGTCCCCTTTTCCTCCTGCCTTCAATCTTTCCCAGCATCAAGGTCTTTTCAAATGAGTCAGTTCTTCAAATCAAGTGGACAAAGTATTGGAGCTTCAGCATCAGTCCTTCCAATGAATATTCAGGCCTGATCTCCTTTAGGATGGACTGGTTGGATCTCCTTGCTGTTCAAGGGACTCTCAAGAGTCATCTCCAACACCACAGTTCAAAAGCATCAATTCTTCAGTGCTCAGCTTTCTTTATGGTCCCACTCTCACATCCATATGTCACTACTGGAAAAACCATAGCTTTGACTAGATGGACCTTTGTTGGCAAAGTAATGTCTCTGCTCTTTAATATGCTGTTTAGGTTGGGCATAACATGAAGAGCCTTTATCAATTCTAAAACTTGTGAGTGTAGGTCAATGAAAAATAATTTTTACTTTTGGGTTGCTTAACCACTGGACCTCCAAGGAAGTCCTACAATTCATTTAAATTCAAGTGGAGAAAAAGAGAATGAGCTTTAGAGTCAGAGTTATCAGCAAATCTCAGTTCTTCTTACTAGCTGTGGTTACCTGGGGCAAATTATTTCACCTCTTTAAGCTGAATGGGAATAAAATAGGAATAATGAGTGACCCCTTTAAAATGGGAATCTTTAAAATCTTTCAAATGAGAATAGCTAATAAGTAACTCTTTTACAGTCATGAGAAGTTATTGAGATGATGTCTGAAAGTGTTTAAGCCCAGTGCTGAGCAAGTAATAGGCCTTCAATACATGTGTTAAATGTGGGAATATTATAAGGCTCTGAAGCAAGGGAACACCAGCGGGTTCAGAATGATGAAAAGAGATTTGAGAAAAATTAAAAGACAGAATGTATAGGACATGTTGAAGCCTGGATAGAGGGAGTGAAGCAGAAGGAAGGCTCCAGAATGACACACAAGACTAGAATTGCACTTCTTCAAATGCCCAGCGCTCCCTGACATCAAGAGCAAATACTTCACCAATACAGGTGAATAACAAATGCACCAGTGAGTCTGGCCGAGCACTAAAAATATGTGTCCTCAATTTTCACTGTATTTTAACCAAAGCAATGGTTACTGAGAAGATGCCAGTTACTTATCTTTTGCATTTAGCCTCTTAATCTGTAAAGTCGAGTTGATAATAATATATCACATTACAAATAACATGTAAAAAGCTCCTAGTACAGTGACTGAATAGCATAGTGGCTCTTCCATAAATGGTAACAATAATCTTCTTGACAGAGTTTTAACATAATCTTATGATCTATCAGAAACAGATGATGGGTAAAATAAGAAAAAATTTCTCTCTCCCAAAAGAATAAAGTTAGGTTCAGACACCCAATTCTCTGAATTTCAGATAGATATCTCTCTCCTCAGTTTGTACTGTGGACTTAAAAACATATATTCATCCAGTACAGTGCCTCTCTACGTAAGTTAATTCTACCAAGTGTATAGCTACGTGCATTTTAACTTAAAAAATTTGCAGAGCTATCTTCACTATGGTAAGCCTAAAAAAAAAAAAAAAAAAACAGATAAATCAAAGGCTAAGGTGAGCATGACTAGTGCAGCTGTACTGTAAAACAAATAGAATTATTCACAATAACAGCACCAATTTATCTGCATCCCCACTTGTCCTTGAATGACTGTGTTTTCAGCAGAAAAAAAAAAATACATGGCATGGTTCACTTCTAACTCTCACCCTACCTATTAATATCTTAAAAGTAATATCTGTTTATAGCTTTCCTTTTCCCATCCCAAAAAGAAAGATCCTAAACACAGGGTTTCTTTCGTTCTTTCTGTTCCACAACCTCCAGCTGCCACTGAGAGAGAGGGATTGAAGAAGACAAAACAAACAAACAAAAATTAACATCATGGGCTTAGTGACTTCAAGAGAAAATTACAGTTTAAGGGGAAATGTTTCACGTGTGTTCTCTTCTGGACTCATCCCAGTCAGGATAGCTAATAAAAAACACAGACTTCTCTTTTAAAAACAAAAAGTTCAAGGGATGAGGGGTAAGAGGGTAGAACCATCAGAAGCAATGTAGACAACCAAGAGTCCAAAGTTAATAGCTTACAAATACCCATGCAGAGTGCTTTTCTCACGCGGGACCCAGCAAACTCTGTCCAGCGCCCCTGCCATCTACTCTACCTCCATGCAGTCCAGGAGCCCGGCAAGGCTCTGCCATAGGCACCATGTGAACCACCTTGGAGCTGGTGCGGTTCCCTTCACTCAGAATCAAAGGAAAAGGCAGGGCTCTTATCAAAGCACAGAGTGGCAGTTCTGAACTTGGGGTCCCTGGCAGGAGCCCAGGGAGCTCATGGGCACTTTGAAATTACATGCACATTGTTAGGCCTACACACTTACTGTTCATTTCTCTGGTGAAAGCCCCCATTGTTTCATCACAAACTCAAGTGGACTCTTGACATGGAAAAAGCTTGAGAACCACTGCGCTAGACAGTGTTTGAACCAAAAACTGTTACTCTCTGAGGTGTAGGCTCATCGTTCATACTGAACAATTTTTGTGGCCCAAGGCATGGGAAATTTGGGATTTATAAGCAATAGGGAAAGAGACACAGATAATGCCACAGTGGAAAAGGAATGCCACAATGGAAAACTGCCCTCAGAATGTATGTCCTTGGTAAGAACATGGTCCCCAAATGATTCCTCCAGAATTTTGGAACTGGAAGGGATCTAAAAGGGCCAGTTCTGGCTCCTTTAAGGCCCAGAGAAGCTAAAATTCATTCAAGATCACACTCCTAGAACAAAGACAAGAGTAGAAAAGATGCCCTCTCCTAAGCCCTCCTCTAATTCTGTTTCCAGCACACCACTGGAACAGAAAACAATTAAAAGAACCATTCACTGAAATACTTGGAAAAAAATTGAGTGAAACTGAATAAATTCATAAGTACCTTTCACTTTATACATCAAATGTAGTAACAAAAATAAAACCGGAAAACTAACAAGTAGACATAGCTCTTGAGACCTGTCTGGCTGGGTGCTTCAATATCTGATTGCTTGGAGTCTAATAAATTATCGATAAAATGGCCATCCGCATGGAGACAACAGAGAGAAAGCATACCATCTACTGACTTCTGAATGGCTGCTGGCAGTTCTCTGAGAATTCAATGCTATCAGCCAGGAAACATCTAAACCAGGTCCTTGCAGGGCTAGAATGTACAAGGGACCATATGGTCCCAGCAGAACACTTCAAACAGGCAGCTGTACAGCTATAATTAAATCTGGAGTAGTCATGCTATTATTTATTTAGCAGATTTTTTAAAATGTACCCTTTACTGAGGTCTCTGAGAACACACACCAAATTAGAACAATAGAAAATACTGAAGAAGCAGAGAAAGGGAAACAAGGGGCTGACACAAGAACAGGTGACAGCTTTCCAAAAACCTCCCCGAGGGGTTCTTCATTTGTACCTGACTGCACACCAGGAGGTGATGATCACTTTACTGATATGAGTCACGAAGCCCAAGGGTCTGTTCATTCCTTTGTTCCATGGTACACACCACTGCAAAGATCTACCTCTTTTTGAATTTTGAATCCCTATGTATCATTCATTTGACACTTATCAAATCAGAAAATCTTAAAAAGAACTCGAAAATGATTCAGTCCAACTTCCATCCAATAACTATATTCCTAACATCAAGTCATTTGGCTTTTTTGAACGTGATAGTGAAAGAAAAATCATTCAACTCAAGAATTACTTCAAATATCCCCTGCGCCCACTCCCCAGCCCCTGGCATAATTCATTCTCCTCTCTCTGGTCTAAGATATTCTGGAGGAGGAAATGGCAACCCACTCCAGTATTCTTGCCTGGAGAATCCCCATGAACAGAGGAGGCTGGCAGGCTACAGTGCATGAGGTCACAAAGAGTCGGACATGACTGAGCAACTGAACAGGTAGGCAGATCCTACATTATTTACAGATTTACCCCACAGTCTATAATCAGAACCTCTGAAAGACAAACTGTATCCTATTATTTTTATAGCCCTGATTCCAAATCCAATGCTTAGCCAAGGGGAACTTAATAAAACTTTCATTAAAAAGTTTGTAACGAAGCTCTGGTTCCTATATAACTCATACTAATATTAAAAATATAACTGCCTCCATGAAACATGTATCCACAAACACAAGTTTATGACAAGAGAAACAGACAATGAATCTATTCTCTTTTACTGGTATGTAGGCTTCATGAACTTCCTGTCCCTCAAATCTTCTCATCTCTACAAGTTATCAGTGAGTTACTTCAAATTATTCTTCTCTGGTTAGTGTCCAGGCATCTCACCATCCTAGTTCCCATAGCCACATCTTCTCAATTGTTTTTGAAAATGGCACTTTTGGGGAACTCCCTGGTGGCCCAGTGGTTAGGACCCCACACTTCCACTGCTGAGGGCACAGGTTCAGTCCCTGATAGGGAAACAAAGATCCCACAAGCCACACAGTGCAGCCAAAACAAAATACTACTACTAACAATAAAATAAAGTTTTAAAAAGAAAATGAATACCTTTAAAAAAAAATCTGAATCCAATGAAAGTTACAAATTTTCTGTCCAAATACAGAGGAATTTTCTCCATTAGTCATCTCATGTTTGAACTTACATAGCGTATATTCATTCCTGTTAAATTCTTTGTGGGTTCAGCCCATCAAGATCAGTCTCCATCTTGATTCTATCATTTAAAATTTAAATAGCTAACCATGTCTGTTTTGTGTCCTCTGAGAATCTGATAGGCATGCATTGTGTCTTAAACCAAACTGCTAATAAATCTGTTCAGCAGGATGCTAAAAAGTACCATGGTTTTAGAAATTCCTTCCACATTTACATTGGTTATTAATCCACACACTTGAGTACAATTATTCACTAGCTGAGAACCTCTCTGATGGTCGCAAGTCCTCAGTTCATCAGAGTGTTTACCACTATATCATCAGGAACCTTATGGATACCTTACTACCATACAACCAAGTGGTCTTCTCAGAAAAGAAAATGTGATATATAAATAAATTTATGTTCCTCTATTTAAAAATATGGGACAATAATTCAGATCATAGGTTGGCAAACTTTCTTTTAAAAAGCCCAAATTTGTAGGCCACATACAGACTCAGTCATACATTCTTTTTTTTTTCTTTCAACACCCTTTAAAACTTAACTTGCCAACCATACAAAAACAGACTACCAGCAGGCTCACCACCAGTGAGCCACAGTTTGCCAGATACCATCTTTTCAACTTTGAAGCAAATGCCCTATAGGTGAAGACAAACATTTAACCAAAAATTAAAATAAGCAGTCACTGGATGACAGCTGTGGTGGACACCATGATGGAGAAGCACAACGTGCAAAGAGAGCTCACAACACAGGCTCTCTAGTCTAAACCAGGGGATCCCAGGAGACATCCCTGCAGTGGTGACTCAGACTGAGAAATTATGGGTGAACCCCAGTTGCCTAGGCAGGAAGAGAAATTTCCATCAGTGGAAACAGTATGTGCAAAGGGCCTGGGGAAGGAGAAGACTGGCATAATAGTGGACCTGGAAAGTACACGTGTGTGGTCAGAGTAAAATCAACAAGGAAGAGAACCTTGCAAAAGGCCTCTGGAGAGAGATGTTAAGCAAGATAACACAGGGCTTTGAAGACCATGCTCAGGATTCCAGGCTCATTGCAAAAAACAAAACAAAACAGTTTCAAGTCATCAGTGATGCTCTCTCCTCCTTCAAGACAGAGCCTCCCTTGTAATATCTATATACCTTATAGGCTTCCCTGGTGGCTCAGATGGTAAAGAATCTGCCTGCAATGCAGGAGACCCAGGTTCGATCCCTAAGTTCGATATATCCCCTGGAGAAGGGAATGGCCACCCACTCCAGTATTCTTGCCTGCAGAATTCCATAGACAGAATAGCCTAGTGGGCTACAGTCCATGGGGTCTCAAAGAGTCGGACATGACTGAGCAACTTCAACACTTTGATAGTGCTTTGTAAACTTTACACATTCCTAGGTTTAAAAATCATGTGGTTTGCATGAATGTAAAAATAATTTTTAACATACTACTACAAAAGACTGGCTAGTGGCTTGTTACTTTCAGAAAAGAAGAGAGGAAAAAGAAAACATCACCACTATAAAAATCTTACCTGTATACTCTTATTTAAATATAAAATCATTCTAAGTTAAGATCTATTCTAGTAAGAACTAGAAATTCCCCAGTGTTTTATTTTGCTACTTACTCTTGAACCATTCCCGAAATAACTAATATATTGCCTCATTTATTTCACTGGTTCCATTTTCCCCTACTTTGTTTCATAGTTTGTCTTATTCTTCTATCCACAAAGAGGCAGGAGAAAGCAGGTGGGGAAAGGGAAATATTTTTTAAGCACCTAATTAGTCTGTGCCTCGAATACTTCACATATTATTTACCTCTTTTTAGCCTCATAAGAACAAGAAAAGTTAGTTTTACCACTTTTTCTAAGGCTTAGAGACATTAAGTGCCTATACAAGATCACTTATCTAGTGAGACGGGAAGCCAACACCTCTAGGATTATATAAAGCCCAAGCTTTTCTACTACATTTCCTATTAACCCAGAAAACTCTAAAAGGGTTCTAAGTCTTCCATTCCTTTGATTTAAATCCTTTTCTTCTATTCTTTCCACACTGAAGTATTACAACTTATGAATTTAGATCAAGAAGGCACAGCTAAAATGAAGACCACATAGTCTATAGTGTAGTTCAGACTAGCACGGCACAGATCAAGAAATACACAAGCACAGGACCATATAGCCCCTAGTACAACACTAGAGAAGCGAGAATCTTCTAAAAGCCTTTTATTTTCATTTATTCTTGGTTTTTATTTTAATAAAACATGCATGCTGTGCTACGTTAGGACAGCTCTGAAAAATGAAACACTACAGAAAATATTTTAAACTGGAGACCAAAATGTGACTTGAGTCAAGGTCTTTCAGAAGAACTGATTACACTCCATTCCCCCAGCAGGACTTCAATCAGGGGCTTCCACAAAGACAGGTGGTAATAAGCACAACATTGCCATCATCCCCCAAAATCTCTTTATGACACATATTTACAGATGTTTCATAATGTCCTGATGAAAAGAGCTACTCCTAGAGAATTACACACTTTGAAAAAGAGCTCCATCACCATTTTAAGTAGTAGTGACAATTGTTATTTTTCTAAACAAAGTCTTCCTTCATTATCCAGAGTGAAGTAAGCCAGAAGCAAAAACAACAATACAGTATATTAACGCATATATATGGAATTAAGAAAGATGGTAACGAGAACCCAACATGCGAGACAGCAAAAGGAATGCAGATGTATAGAATAGACTCGTGGACTTTGTGGATGAGGGTAAGGGTGGGATGATATGGGAGAAGGGCATTGAAGCATGTTAACTGTCATGTGTTTAATCAATCGCCAGCCCAGGATTGATGCTCCGGACTGGTGCAGCGAGATTTCCCGGGGGGGAGGGAGGAGGGAGGGAGGTTCCGGAGGGGAAGCATATGTAAACCCATGGTGATATCATGACAATGTATGGCAAAAACAATAAAAAAAAAAAAAAGTCTTCCTCCAGAGTGAGCGCCTGGGGATATCGTCTTAGAGTTGATAATTCAACAGGCAAAGAAGTACGCACCCAGTTTTTCTTCATACGGAACTTCAATGAAGAGGATACTCACTGAAATTTCTGAAATTACTTTGCTTATTTCTCATTGTCATAAACAAGCTGATATGGAAACAGACTTTATCCATAAGTGTCATGTGAAAACCAGAGTAATGCCGCCAAAGGCACTATAAGAAGAGAAACTTCTTTCACCTCTGACCTCATATTTTTCTGAAAACATGTCATCCTGATACATAGTTGCATTTCAACTTGACTTGTTCTTTTTAAATTTTAATGATATACTTGGATCTTACCATAATGCACTTGGAACTCAAAATAATAATAAAAATTTAAAGTGAAACAGAGTTATAACAATGTATAGAGTAGAAATATACAATAGGCTCTTACTCAGCCATAAAAAGAAGGAAACAATGCCATCTCTGGTAACATGAATGGATCTAGAGATTATCATACTAAGTCAGAGAAAGACAAGGCATCGCTTACACATGGGATCTCAAAACATGACACAAATTAACTCATTTATAAAACAGAAATAGACTCACAGACATGGAAAGCAAACTCATGTTTACCAAAGGAGGAATGGGGGGAGAGGGATAAATTAGGAGTCTGGCATTGACAGGTATTGAATATAAAACATTAAACAATAAGGACCTAGTATATACTACAGGAAACTATATTCAATATCTTGTAAAAAACAATAATATATAAACCTAGCAAATTCTATAATACATCACAATCAATGATAAATCCTTCCCAAGTCTGATATGCCTTACCCCTACCTAATTTCGCACTATTTCATTTCATGCAAAAATAAAGTAACTCATGTCTAAAAGTAGAGTGTTGGACAGTCCACAGTTTGAAATATTCTCTGCTTGGGAAAACTTGGCAATACCATGTCACCTTGCAACAAAACATCTTTCTGTGCTTGACAGTTGACTTTTCCAATATGTCCTCATGGTACACTGTATTTCATTTTAAATAAAGGAAAAGAAGAATATTTGGTGTTTTCTGTAAACTATGTCCATCAGCCAGATAACTATGCTCACTGAGCTTTCAATTATGAGAAAAAAATGTATAAATGAAGTCTAACAAATTGAAGAGCAAACTATATTTGAAATGTTACCATTTATATGATTGTTCTAGCTGAAAAAATTTTAATGTGTTAAAATGTAGGGAGGTTCATTTCAAGCAACTGATTAGCCTAATGAAACACTCTGTCAATGCTCATGATAAGAAACACTAATTTTCAAAGCTGCTAGAATGAAAATATAAGACATTAACAACACTTTCAGAAATCATCTTTCTCTGAGGAATTCTTAGAGTCACAGTCATTTTCTTAGCCTTTAAAATTAAAAAAAAAGATTTTTTGAGAAAAATAATAAGTAGAAGCTGATTCTCCCCTAATTTGCCATCATCATCATGACATCAACAATTTCCACAAGTCCTGCCTCTCCCTCCACCCCAAACTCTCTGCCTTTCCACTCCCACCCCATAAATAACATTATATATTCATATAAAAAACAATAACAAATAAGTGAGTCCCTTGAAGTGACAAACAGTAAGTGCTTAATGGAATCAGAATTTGAGAAAGGGAAAGGGAAAGTCGCTCAATCATGTCCGACATTTTGTGATCTCATGGACTGCATAGTCCATGGAATTCTCCAGGCCAGAATACTGGAATGGGTAGCCTTTCCCTTCCCAACCCAGGGACTGAATCCAGGTCTCCCTGAGACAGGTGTAATTAACATGAGTCAGAAAACCCAAAGATGTGTGTAAGGAAAAAGTGGCACTTGACTTAGATCCTGAAGGAAAGGTAGAACTTGGAAAAGCAAAGAGGAAAAGACACATGTGGGTCCAACAGAAATGTGCGTGCCATACCACTATCTGTGGAAAGCAAATCAGACACATTTCATGGGTGTGCAGGCAGAGCAGTGGGGTATGGAAGCTAAGAACATGAAACCCCCAAAAGCCAGATTAGCAATGTAAATCCAAGAAGTGAGGAATGACATCTAAAATGAAACTGACCTCCATCCTAACCAACCTTTCTGTCAAACAAAACCAAAAATGAAAAGTAGTGTGTGTACGTGTCTGCTTCGTCCCTCAGTCGTGTTCAACCCTTTGTGACCCCCATGGGCTGTGGCCCGCCAGGCTCCTCTGTCCATGGGATTCTGCAGGCAACAACACTGGAGTGGGTAGCCATTCACTTCTCTGGGGGATCTTCCTGATCCAGAGATTGAACCCAGATCTCTTGCATTGCAGGTGGATTCTTTACTGTCTGAGCCACCAGAAAAGCCCAAAAAGCAATATAAATAATGAAAATGATGGAGATAAATTAAAACTTTTATAATATTTAAAGTATACTAAGCACATTCTTTTTCACGTAACAATTCTGTGAAGAAGGCAGTTCAGACTGAATTATAAAACCTTATTATGAATCAGGAAACAGGTTTAGAGGAGTTAAGGTACTATATGCTTATTTAAGTCTTCAAAGCTATTCTTGTGATCAGCTTAAAAAATAGTTCAATAATAATTGCTTTTTCCTCTTTACCAGAAAAAAAAGTGAAGGTTACAGTGATATTTATCTATCAGACCTAATGACATAGAAGTGAACATATATCCATAACAAGAACGAATACAATACCAAACAACCTGAAAGTTCAGAAAATGTAGGGTGTTTCTCAAAGCATAAGTAAAATTTTGCAAATCAAATGAGTATCCACCATGGTCTGTGGACAAGTCAACTGGTTAATTAATGTAATCTACTTTTGCTAATTCTACAGGTAAGTATAATTTTAAAAAAGTTTTTAAAAGGTTAACATTGAAACCCTGTTGTATTTCATCAAAGTTGGGGGATTTGGCCAGTAGGCCATTATTCAAAGAATTTTAAAAGTCTCATTATATTCCAATTGGATAAACCAACTCATTCACTCGTACCTGGTAAACTGCAGAAAGTTACATTCCAATGTATGTCTCACATTTTCTACCTAACTCCTTCTCCAATGAAGAATGTTTTATTTGGCTGAAACTCTTATCTTCTGTTATCTCTAAAGTGAAAAGATGCTGCTGAAATCTCGTCCCTCTTTGATGGACGGCTCTGGCCCACACAGCTATTTATCTTGCCTTTCTCTGAACGGCTGCACTTCACTGTTGGCACCACACGATTATTCGGTCTCTTCATCTAAGTATAAACTCACATTCTGAAATCATATTTTATACTTTATTTTTATTCTATCAGCCCTCATTGACCTCCACCACCACCACTCAGGGTATGAACATACAACAAACAGTTAATCCACAGAGTCTTTTCATCACTGTGGCAGCAGAAATATCCAATCACCGTAAGACTCAAGAATCTTTTTTTTTTAAAAACTGTTGGTTTCTTTAATAACAATTTTGGTGATTACCCTATTCAGCACACTGCATGCCCCAAAGACAAACCTAAACTCATAAATTATCAATCAAACACCTGGTGCTTAGGATCTAAAAAAGACCATAAGGCAAAAAGAAGCAGAATTCACTGTACCTGTTCACAGCACAACCCCGGGGCCAGTGCTACTACTCAGATGCTGTTTGACTTCAGAAAAAACTACTTAATGTCTTTGTACCTTAAATTTACCAACATCTTAATACAAAACAGGGTTGATAATACCAACCAAAGCACTAGTATAAAAAGGTGCTGAATGCATGTTTGTCATTATTAATTACTCTTTAGAGAGGAACAGACTTAACACTTTCAGAAACAGCCCCGAACGGTCAGCAGTGCCACTAACACTGAAATTACGATGGTGTCCTCTAAACCAACTCGGTCACTTCTAGCCTCTTGTATGCATATGCATAGAGCACTGATTAAGCAGTAGTATCGACTGGGAATGATTAACCATTGCCCTTCAGATTGCAGAAAGAATTACTGCTACCATTTTAACATGGCAGCAGAGAAAACAGAAGCATGGTAGTTTTCATTTCAGTTCAACGCAAGGGGGTGAAACTAGACCATTGGTGGTAACACCCAGAGATATCAGAAAGCTCTGCTGGCAACTGATAAGGTCATGAGATTCTATGGAGGTGAAAAAATCAGCTACCACCGACCACTCAGACAAGTGAGCTGGAAACAGTGGGAAACCCTTCTCTTTGTGAAGAAGAGCAAGAAACACTTCCTCCCATGGCTTGACCTGTTTGTAAATCTACTCTACAGAGATTCCCTGTTGCAAGGGAAGGAAAGAAACAGCAAAATCTGCAAATACCTCCCAACATGTAATGAATGGTCTGCTGATCTTTTCATCAGTTATCCTAGATGACAACACTCCTCATAAAGGCATAAACTTTTCATTTAAGTCGCTTTACAGTATGTATGTAAGTTCACTTACAATTCCCTTGAGGGTGGAGGACTGGAGAGGAAAGAGATGCAGGGCCAAGCTGCAAATGTGCTGGATAGGGCTTCAAAAAGAATATTTGTTCAACCCTTCTTGCAAGTTTCCTTTTTGTTCCCAACGCTGACCACCAAGAAGGGCTCTTAAGAGGAAGCCATTTTTGGTTGCCAAGGAAATTCTCACAAAGTCACAGGGTGTCTCTCAGAGCTGAGAATAGCTTCTCCTTAAAGAGAAGCAATCAGAAACACACAGGCAGCCAAGTCTACAACCGCTGTATTTCTCACCTCTTTACCTCAAAATATAAGGCAGATTAGCCAGCTCAAAGATCCAATTAGACCAGGAGAATAAACCCAGTTTTAGCCTTGATATTTTCAGCTTCTGCAAAAAACAGTCCCCAAAGTGAACTAGGAGGCAGCTGCTAGTAACTGGGATTCTTTTCACTTGAATTCAGTCGCTAAGCTCTTAGTGGAGTGAATCACAAAGTAGAAACACAAATCTGACTAGCAAACGGTATCCCAGCAGTAAGGAAGATTTATTTAAGTGTTTAAAAGACCTAGGACAAAACTGACATAATCTTTTGGGAAGGTAATTGGCAATACAAGGTGATCCAGCAATTCCACTTACAAAAACTTCTCCTTCAGAAGTACTCATGAAAGAATACAAACAAACAAACAAAAAAACTCAGTTACAATTAGGACATTTCTTAAAGGCCTGCTTATAATTGCAAAGAAATACGTAAATATTTATTAATAGATCATTTAAATAATTATGATTCATGTGTACCATGTAGCCTTTAAGGAAAACAAGGTAGATGTCTGTGGTATTGCTAGGTTTCCAAAAAATCCAGTTCCAGAACAATATGATCTCATTTGTAATTTATATAAGCAAGTATATACATTTTTATGCCTAGAAAAAGTCTAGAAGACTATATCAATCTGCTAATAGTGGTTATTTTGAGGGTGAGAATTTGTGAACTTTCATTTTCTATTTTATTCATTTTTGTTCTGCTTGAATTTTTACAGCAATTTTGTATAACTATGAATCAGAAAAAAATTAAAGTTTAAAAAACGCTATAGATAATAAAATGTTACTACAGCAGGTAAAGAATAAGTCAATGTTTATAGTTACACTTATTATAAAGGTTTTTTAAACATGCCCTTAGGGTGTTTACCAAAAGGGGCTGTAGCTTTCTGATTTTCCACTTCCAAGGGGAAAAAAAGGTGTTTTGGGTTGTTTTTTTTTTTTTAATGACATTCTGATCAGAGGTAAGTAATACGTGACATGAGAGCAGACATCCATCAAAGATAATTGTTGATGTCATTTCACTGCTCTCTGCAATCTGTTCTAAGTATATTCTTCGCATTGGCATATAGCAAACTGCTACATACTGAAAAGAGAAAAAAAGTGACATCAAATAAAAAACATGCCAGATAACCATTTAAGGCATAGAAACCCAGCAATGCCATTTGTTAAATGGTGAACACAGGATCACCCTGTGGTGCTCCTGGAGTTCTTCGAGTCTTTCGTGGGTACCTCTGGTTCAGACAGTAAAGAATCTGCATGCAATGCAGGAGACCCTTGAGCGGGAAGGGCTGGGATGAGCCCCTGGAGAAGGAAATGGCTATCCATTCCAATATTCTTGCCTGGAGAATCCTATGGACAGAAGAGCCTGGCAGGCTACAGTCCATAGGGTCCCAAAGAGTCACAGTCAGACTGCGCAACTAACACTCACTTCACAGGTACGGTGAGATCAAGGCTCAGGAGCCCCTTAGGCAGCTCTGTCCTTCGTCCATACAACCCGATGCCTCTTTCAGAACAATAAGGAGTAAGCTGCTTATCACTATTAAATTCTTAGAGAGACCTCTGGTGAAGGTTTCATGATCATATGTTTTACCAGGCGATCAAAAAGAGCACATAAACAGATAAATCACTCATAAGCTCAGTCTCACTACTCTTGGGGGCCTACGTTCACTTCTAGTGCATTAAAATATTTTAATTTTTATTAATAGTAACCAATAATTAAATCTAATTAACAGTGCATGGAAAATATGCTAACTAGGAAACTCACTTTCTTCCTTATAATACTTTTATGGTATAGAAGAACTTGCTTTGTTGACAGGAATAAGGTCTTGACACCTACAGTAAACCCATTAAGAAACTGGCTCTTGTCTATAGAGCTGTTTACTGCACTGCGGTGCTCATCCAGTGTTTAATTATAGGAACAACACCAGATGATCCAGAACATGAGCAGATTCTTCCATCCCATCACACACTATTCTCAGTGATCCTTCTTCAGAGTAAATCAGAACACACCACTCTCTATTCCTATACTATTCCTACAAAAGAGTGTCTCTCAGTGCTTAGAATACAATTAAAAGGTTTCCCTGTGTACTTCCCTGGCCTCATCCACCTCTGCATACTCTGCATACCTGCTTCCTTTGCTCCAGTCACTCAGGAATTTTTCTTCTTCCTCTGTCTTGAATACATCACACCCATTCCTGCCTCAAGGCTTTCCTCTTGCTTTTCATTCAGCCTAGAAACCTCTTTGCCCAGAACTTCTCTTCTCTGGGTAACCCTCCTACATAAACCAGCTTCGTTGTACCTCTCCATATTATCCTACTATAGTTTCTAGATAACACTTAGCATTGTGTTATCTAAACATTATCCTACTTGTTTGTTTACTTATCTTTGCTCTTTATTGTCTATCTGTCCCCTGAAGCACAGAAGTTCCACGAGTCAAAAGATCTGTCTGTCTCATTTACCTCCGGAACCCTACCACCAAGAACATTTGCTAGCACAGAATATGCTCTTTACATGGATCAGTGAGTTCGGCAGCCTACAATTATGGGGTGATTAAGAAGTTCAAATTTGCTGCAGCTGGCTTTAAATTTTACATGGTTCTAAATTTTACAAAAGATTTCTCCTTTTCTCACCTGAAAACACAACACAGAGCTTAGATTACCTGAGACAAGTTTATCTACTTCACGTTTAAGCTGACATAAAACCTGTTTTT